>VYZX01003226.1:21445-41747 GCA_013401335.1 Brachypteracias leptosomus
TAGAAAAGGAATACTTATCCCTGCAGGTAGATACCAGTACAGTTTTTGTGCACACTATGAGGTAATGTTGTCTTACCTCCAGGTTTGATGTAGAAGCAGTTCAGCTGAGTTTCGTGCACCAGCTTCCCTTTATACTTCGTTTCAGGTTCCCCTGGCTGGTGGCTGGGTAGTGGGTGATACGCTTGCCGAACAAAGGCTTGAAACATTTTAAAATTCCAAGGAGTGTTGAAACAGCCGAACTTGAGTGTATTTGCAGTATATAGTAAAGGTAAATTCCTTTTGATCAATTGTTTCTTACTTCAGAGTTATTTTATGCAATAGCCTGGTACAGAACTTAAAACCTGACAGTTGCTTTAAGCTACTGGCAACTCGGTCTTTTAATCTAGAAACTATTTTCTAGTTCTGCAACCTCTGCAATATCTCTTGCATTATCCTTCCTTTCCATGCTCTTCACTGCTAATCCTTTTCTTGTCCTCTGTGCCTTATGCTCAGTTGGAGCCTTCTCCTCCCCCTGTGGTTTTTCAGGAAAACTTGGATTGAGAAGTGAAGATAATGGGCGCCATCCACCCGTCAGCTCATCACCTCACCGAACAATGAGATCTCTGGTTTCTGTATATCAGCACGAGCTTCTCTGATAATATCCTCTTGTGTTTGAAAAAAATAGGTTTGTCTAGTAGGGGGTGGACTTCACTCCTGACATAGACAGAAAACTTCTCTTGGAATGTGAGCTTGCTCGCTCGTGCTTTTTCATATGTGTGTGTATATATAAAAATATTTGTAACCTTCTCTCAAAACATGGAAGATAAATATGTGAGCAAGTGTATCCCACAGCACATCTACAAGCTGCTCGCTTCTGTCTAGTATTGATTTAATGCAAGCTCTTAAGTGCCTCATCAGCTTTCTTTTCATCAAAACAAGCCTTAAATCGGCAGTAAACAATACTTTTCAATTACAGAAGGAAAAAAGAAAGAAACCCTTCTCAAGTATAAGATAGCATAACCTTTAAAGGACAAGGAATGTGTTCTATACAGAAACACGGCACAACTGCTCCAGTGGAATTCCACTAAGGCTGCAAATGCAGCGTTGCTTGTCTTAACTGGCATACAAACTAGTAGCAGCGTTGGGCTTAATATTTGCTATCTGCTATGCTTTAATGGTTGCAGCTGCAGCCCAGTTGTTGGTTTTGCAATATAGAGCTCCCTTTAATAAAATAGAAAGTATTTGTTTCATAATGTGTTGCTTAAAATTAATCTTTAAAAAAATATATTGGTTTTACCTGCTAGCTTCATTATTTTGGACATACATACTCTTCAGTCTTTTGGAGCCTGTTTCAGTAATCCTTTTGCATTGCAGAGGTATTATTTATATGAATAAAACCAACCAGTGATCCTGGGGGGAGGAGAGAATATAAGTGATGTAAGACACATGCTTCAGGTCAGAAGTCAACAATAAAGGGACTAAGAAGATTCTTCCCGTGAATCATGTGGTGCTGGTCTTAGTATATGGACTTTCAGTTTGAGCTCTGCCAGTTCTGTGTCTGTCAAACAGGCTGCCTTTCTGTAAAATTTCAGTATTATTTGCTTAACAACATACAATGTTAAATCCTCCACAAAGGAGTGTGTAGCATCTCTCAATTAAAAAGCTTCATGAAGTTTTATAATAATTAGAAAAGGAGAGAAGTAACATTGTTTTTTTATAAAAAGTATCATATGCCTTCCTGCAGTGCTTTGCTGCTTTTTTGCTGTCATCACTCTTCTGGTTTTATTCTGGTTTCTCTCCTATGAAGATTTTCTACGTCTCTCAAACAGAAAACAAAGTAGAGGTTCAAATTTGCACTGAGAGAGTTAAAAGCTGAAGGAGGGGAGAGACTGAGGAGGCAGAAGATGATTACTGATATGTTCTATTCCTAAAGAATTATGCATGAGCTAGTAAAATACTGCTGACTTCTGAAGCAAAATGAAATATGTATTTTTACTTTCTGTGTGAAAATAATACAGTTTCTCTAATGAAAATCACCCGATGCAAAATTCCAAATTTTTATTTGAAAATACATGTGTATCTATTCTATATTCAGGGATTCAAAATTGCAGGGTACCTCCCAGTGCTGCTGTTGTGAAATGTCTAGCTGCTAATATAAAATGAATTTGATAAATGTGGATTACAGGTTTAAAACAAGGAAATGTTTACTGCTTAAATTGCATTTTCTGGGTGTCAAACTCTATCTCAGGATTACATTTTGTTTCTCCTCCTGTACATATACCTACACAGAATGTCTTGTGTGCAAGAAGGCAGAAAAGTCAGTAAGCTGCTAATACTCATAGTAATCTGAACACTAGCTTCAGTATCATAGAATTGTCAGGGTTGGAAGGGACCTTAAAGATCATCTAGTTCTAACCCCCCTGCCATGAGCAGGGACACCTCCCAGTAGATCAGGTTGCTTGGAGCCCCATCCAGCCTGGCCTTAAAAATTTCCAGGGATGGGGCTTCCACCACCACTCTGGACAACCTGTTCCCGTGTCTCACCACCCTCCTGGTGAAGAACTTCTTCCTAATGTCTAATCTGAATCTACCCACCTCTAGTTTTGAGCCATTCCCCCTTGCCCTACCACTACCCGACATCCTAGTTTTGAAAGATATATAAATATGTTTAAAAGGAATTACAGCAATCAAATAAAAAAGTTTTAAGGCAGTTCAGAGAGGTGGTATTTGTATCTTCATGAACGAGATTACTAAATTACCATTTTAACAAGTAAAAAGTAGGCCATAAAATGTATTTGAAACATTTTTATTAATACTTTAAATGCAATGATCCTCCAGTTTTCAAGCATGTAAAAATTCAGTGGCCATATATGAATGATAGAGGATCCAAGGTGCAGCCATCTATTGAAATTGAACTTGTGAGCACAGCATGAACCTACCCACAACTGGCGTAAACCTGTTACTGTTTGCCTGTCATTGTGTGAGAACAGTGAAAGTTCTGTGATATTGTATTGCTAAAAATCATACATACTTAAAAATTTCCAACAACAACTCTACAGATGAGCAGATATCAAAGGCAATATAACAGCTGGCTGTAAGAGAAGGGAGTGGCTACAGAATAGTAGAGAACTTTTTAATGTGTTGAATATAACGTGTTAAAAGGCTGAGGCAAATGAATAAAAGCAAATACATAAGATATGCTGTAAATAGGTACTAAATGTTTGAAATTTCAGGAAGAGTAGTTGCCTTTACCTTTGACTATTTCTGTGGATTTTTTTGTTGTTCTTTTTCTAACCATTTCAGAAGCTCAGAAAGAGAGATGGTGTAGGAAAAATGAAGAAATTGCCTGCCTTCAAAGTGATAGTGTGTACGGAGTAAACAAATGAAGAAATATGGAGGGGTTTGGGTTTTTTATTCTGTTAATCCTAGGGTATTTCTTAGGTGTTACTTGTTACAAAAACAAGTATATATACACAAGCAACTTAGACTTTTGTTGTTGCGGATTAAGAACTTAGGCCAGATCTGCAAATGTATTTCCATTACTTAGGATCTGAAGGTATGCAATGAAGAAATAAGAGATGAGATCACAACAGTCAGAATTAGAAACATCACCTATGGTTAAGGCTGCTTATTTTCTTCATGAAGCCCTTTTTGAAGTTGTTCATAATTTTGTGGGAGTTAAACCATTTAGGGTGACAGCTCATCAGTCTGATTATATTAAAAATTCAGGTTTCAGGAAAAAAACCCACCATAAAATAACATGCTGTTGAACACCAATATGAGGTTAAAATATTCTTCCTTCTTTTTTTCCTGAAAAAAGGGCATAGACAGAGTTTGGAAAAGAACTTGACTATAGCTCTGAAATTGGAGACTTAGTTTGACCTTTGACAGGTACCTCAGAGATGCAAAAATCATGGGGATTCTTAGATATGACTAGATTAAAAATGAAAACTATAACATTCAAATCCTGTTGAGTCCTCTACCAACCATTTGTCACATACAGCAGAGCAGGCTTTATCCCTACAGGACTAAAAGCCCAGATACTCCACAAAAAAACATAACAGAAACTGCTGCTTTTCTTAACATAGTGGAAGACAGGATGGACATAAGGCTGGAAACTGAGAAAGTGAAGGCAGATCTTTCTATTTTTTAAAAAACTTTTTTTTTTGCCTCCAGGTTGGGAAAGCTATGTTGCCCCCTTCTTGACTGAGGACACTTCTCATTGCTTTTAGCTACTAGGTACCATATGATGTGCACAGAATCAAGAAGAGAGCGTGGTTTCTAGTTTAACCTCTTCCACTTGTGATAGTGTTATGTTAGTGTGAGCTTTTCTGCTAATAGAAGTTATGGATATATATTTAGCCTAGATTTGTATAATGTATAATTTGTATAATGTTCAGGTGATTCTTGTGGATTAGGGCTTGGCTTCATTCTGGTGCATTGAAGACATGTTTTATGGTTTGCTGTGGAAAGTTATCAGACAGCACATAGTGCTGGTAAACTAACATAGGTAATAGTTTGAGATGTTGAGTTGTTTCTTTTCCACCGAGCCATTCTGTGATGGAATTTTTTTCATAAGAAGGAGGCTTTTGTTGACTCAGGATATTTGGATTTAGTTTTATTAGCCTTGCTACAGACTTCTTCACTTACCTTTATAAAGTCAGTGTCTATAATTTTTCTATATGAAAAATGGAACAGTACTTTCGCTATTTGTTTATCTTGATACCTCTTCACTTAGCTTTTGCAGTCCTTGCTTGAGACTGTTTGTTTAATCATTTCCATTACAAAAGGCAGTGGAGCTCCAGTCTGATGTGGACACTTCAGAAGCCTATTGTGAAATAGTAATGAGAACCACTTGTTATTTAAGAAGAACTTATAAATTAAAACAATAAAGGATTTATTAAGAACAACTTATTTAAGAAATTGATAGTCTGACATTCGCAGACTTCCTGCCCTGATTTTTGTGTCACACATCATCATGATTTAAAAATTATTTGGAACTGATGATGCAATGCCAGGGAATGTGACTGAAAAACCAGTGGTGAGGGAAAAAAATAAATGCACTAAACCAGATGGATCATAACATAGATGCTATTCTTGTGTCGTGACTAAAAATTTCTTGTAGCATCAACAAAATGCAATTTTAAGGGAAATCATGTGAATTCAGTTTGCCTTTGGGCTTTTTTCCAAAAAGTAAAGAACCTGCTGATGGACTTTTATAACTGTTGAGCTTTATGGAAATAAATGGATCAATGAGCTCTAAAGTTTCATACGGTACTCATATGACTTTGAGTCTATTTAAGGGCCATTACAGTGAGCCAATCTTGTTTATGTCTGCTACAGAGTTGATATTTTTTTCATTAAGAATTTTTGATAAATTTTGATTAAAAGTCTGCCTGAATTCAGACTGTCACAGTGGAGCCACAGACATGATTTAATAAACAGTCCACCATCTCTGAGTTGTCACTTTTTCACCTGATGGAATCAGAAATATTTGCTGGCTCTATCTGGAAGCTTGCAAATTGGTCACCCAACTTTCACGACTGGTAGAAGATGGCAGGGATATTTCAGGGTCCATCCTATTAACAAAAAAGTGTTTCTTGTGTTGATTTTTAAGGCATAGTTCCAGGCACAATTAAACAGATGGTGGTGAAGAACTTATTCTCGATTGCAGTAGTGTTGCAAATCATTGCCCACTCGCAAACCGTCTGCTTTTGAGGAATGTGGTTTTGAGGGGGTTTTGCATTTTGATGGTGTTTTTGTTGTTTCGTATTTTCTTGTTATTTTGGGCTGTTGTTAGGGTTTTTTTAAAAAAACCCAGTTCCTTCCTCACTTGAATTTCACTGGTCAAGCTGAAAACCAGCTTTTTCACTCTCCATGTGTGACCATCAGTTATGTGAGACCATCCTGTCTCTGAACAGGATTCTTTTCCTTTTAATAACTGGCTTCTTTCCCTGCTTGTTCATATATAATGTATTAAATGTTTGAAACAATGAAAATACCAAATCATCCTTTTCCCTGTCTATATTAAAAGTTCCCCAAGTAAGTAGATCAGGAGCTTTATCAACCTTTAAATGGAAAAACAAGTGTCTGGTGATTTAACAGGTTGATTTTTTTCAGCAGTTTTTTGGGAATTCAAGATCATATCAAAATACAGGTTTTTGTTGTTTGAAAAACTCTTACCTTGCTTCAGTTTCTTGGTATTGTTGTGCCTGGGACATCATAAAAATTTTGATTGCCCTCTAAGAACTTCCAGAAATAACAGAATATATCTAAGCTGAATTTCCATTATTTAGAAACAAATACATTTGTTTTATATATATTTTGTATCATGCTGCTTTATACAGTGTAGAGAAGCAAGAGATCAAAAGTTCCAGTCCTGTTGATGTGCCACATCACTATCAATATGGTATAATAGGATGAAACTTTTTTTTTCCTAGTATTTTGTTTTTAAATACCTAGGCAAAATGTTGTGTTTGAAAGAACTTTAAGGCTGTAAAGAGCTAAAAGAACTTTAAGGCTCCTGAACTAACAAATACCAAAATTAAGTCTGGTTGTGGAATCTCTTTTTTTTTTGCTTATGGAATTTTAAATTATGTGATCGTCTTCTTTTGCAATAAGGACTTTGGTTCAGTTATCAGATAGTACAAATACAGAGATCAATTAAATGCAGACTATCTGATTTTAAATTATTCAGGCCTAATTTTTCCAATATATTTATCATTCATATGTTCAAAACCACTTCTTACAGACTTTGATTGTGATTATAAGTAGCTGGTGCTTTTGCAGGCCTAGGACCTCAAATCAAACACTGGGAATTGAAACGTACACAATCAGTGACAGCCACTTAAGATGACATTTCACAACTTGCGTATCATTGCATAACGTCTCTGGGGCAGCGTCAGAGATGGAATTCAGCTTTCCAAGATAGTGTGCAGCTGCCTTAGCTGCAGTTTTTTTATATCTTCCCCTGGTTGCAGTCCTCTCTTGCTTTGTGCAGCAGAGCAAGATATAGAGCTTCAGCTGGCAAGTCTCCTTAACTTCTTGAGGCTGAGCAAAGTGGAAGAAACATAATAGGCTCGTATTGTGATTGTAAAGACGGTATCATGACAAAAGGACCACATTTGCACTGGAGTAGAAGAGCACAAAATTAACATGGCGTGCTTTAATTCATGTCCTAAGAACTCATAGATTAAAAATTATTGTGGCTATAACTTACCTTGATTCTTTTTTCAGGAGGTCCTGCAAAATGGAGGCTGCAGTATTCTAAAAAGTACTAGAAAAAGAAATGCAAGCTATCAAGGTTTAGGATCAGTCTGCTAGACCTATAACAAATGCTCTCTGTTAACCCCTCTTTCTCCCCAAAAAAAGGGGAAGAGAAAGGGAATAAGGAAGAGAGACTTATGGATCTCTGTTGGCTCCCCTCCCAAAGGGAATGAGAGGGAGAGGCTTACAGATTAGAAATCTGAAACAGCTTTAATGAAGATAATAATAATAAAATGGAATACATACAAATCTATACAAAACCAGTATCAAATACAACCTCCCCTGATGGCAATTACATCACCAGCACCACTGAGCAAGCACTGGCAAAGTGCCAGACTGGACTTAGCAGCAGATGGGAACTGGATTCAGGAGCTGAATTAATTGGATTCAGGAACACACAGATTGGGACCAAAGGCAGAATGGCCAGAGTCCTCCTTGGATGACCACTGGAGAAAGCTTGGCCCTCATGATCCCTCAGCTTTATACTGAATATGACGTATATGGGCTGGAATACCTCCTTGGTCAGTTTAGGGTCACCTGCCCTGGCCGCTCCCCACAGGTGCGGCCTTTCACATTCTGCACCCCCCCAATGTGGCACACAAGATTCAGCAGTGAACTTGGTCTGCACACCAATCCTTGGTAGGAACTAAACACCAACTGTTATCAGAAGCAGACACTGTCTACAAAAACATGCTGTTAACTTCAGAAAGTGCAGTTAGAAGAGGCTGAGCTGAAAAATAAAATCACTGAACAGAATTGTTCTGTTCTAGCTCAGACCAGGACAGAAGCATTGATAGTTTGCTGAGAAGACAATTATTACATGAATGGTAGACTGCAAAGAGAAAAGATGACCAATATGAAGGTGTGTGGTTGCCTTGTAAGATGTGTGTAGAGGAACTGCTTTTTAATATAGCCAAGTATGTATTTACATACTCAGGAACAAGAGTCTGGGTCATACATAGGGAACAAAGTACCTTAAGCAGCATGTTATCAAGAATAAAACATGAAAGTTGAAGGCTCATTTTGTTTATTTATTTTTAATACCAGCAAGTTTCAAGCAGTTTCTAGGTACAGGGGAGTCTGTAGTCAGTAGTTATGATATTTCTGTATTTATTTTTACCAAGCTTAAGTAGAGCAATAGCTTAAAAATATCGTGTGGCAGGTACACTGAAACCAAAACTGTGATAGTGGAAACATCTGTCCAGAAGATTGGAATCCAATAGCTGGAAGTTGAAGCTAGACAAATGAAAAGTAAATGATCCTAGAATAATGCCTTACTTTTTATTAGGATATTTAGCATGAATTATGGAAGTCGATAAGAAATTCTTCATTATCGTAATAAAGAAATGTTTCAGATTTTAAGAAGTTAGAAATTGTCATCTGTAATTCTGGTAGATAGCAGCTGTCAGCTTCTGCTTATAAATAGTTTTGAGTGCTCTAGTATTTGTGAGGACAGGAGAAATCCATAGCCAAAAAATGAATATTGTAAGGCAGAAGCTGTAGAATTGGCTCTGAAGTTGTGATGTAAAGCTTAAATTGTATAGTTCCTGAAATTCAATCACTGAGCTATATTAAAGGAGCTTTACAGATTTTGTTAATGTTTTTCAGTTTTGATTTATGAGTAACCTACCTTTTTCAAATTCTAAAAATGCTAAAAACTGATATCCTTTAATATTTAATAATTTCAATTAGATGATTTAAGTAATTTATTTAGCTCATTCCCATTCAATATTAATTGTATCTTGCTGATCTGATAGCTGCATTGTATCCTTCTAGGTTTGTGTAATCTTGTTAACAACATCATAACTTCAGTGCCTTTTTTTTTCCCTCTCTTTAATGTGATCAGTTCATTACTAAATCTCATTTCAGTGACTTTGAAACTACTGAAGGTGGGTGAATAAATGTGTACTGTCTTGTCAGTATAAATGTAGCTCTCCTTATTGGGCTTTTATTAGCTGCTTTTCATGTTCACTTGGTTAGCAGAAGATACTTGACTTTTATTTGTTTTTTCTGGTTTTTACAATAATCTCTTCTTGGGTAACTTTACAGCTGAATCTGGGCCTTAAAAGTGACTTAATATTTCCTTTTTTGTGCAGCAGTAGAAGAATTTGTGCCTCTGCTGATTAGTGATTCATTTGTGCCTCCACTGTTTCATGATTCATTTTTAACATTTGAACATTTTAGTGAAATTACCACTCTACAGATGATGCTTAGATCGGGATTTCCTTTTCGTCAAACAGTCTGATAGAGATGGAAGGCGGATAACAGTAATCTGTTGAGATTTAATCCTGAAAAGATGTACAGTGTTTTGATGCTGGTGGAAAGCTTGTAGTGAAATTTGAATTCTATGTGTATTTAGTTTTTATTAGTGAAGAGTGTGCCAGGTTCCTAGCTTGACAGTTACAGTAATCATCTTTGGTTCTTTTGCTGATCCTGGGTTTTTATGTGTTGTCATACATGTGAAAAAAAACTTTTGCTATTTTGTGTTCATCATTGATCAAGGAAATCACCATTAACACACATTTTTACTACTATTGCTACTAGCTACACTTCATTTTTACCGCTAACACACTATTTTACTCCTATTATTTACGTTTTTGTTTCCTTAAATGTAGATTATAGCAGAATATACTGTAGTGATGAGCACCCAATAAGAAAGTGTTCATTAGTGTACTTTGAATACCTGTTATATCAAAAATTTGCCCAAGTTATTGCCTTCTCACTGGTACATCATTCTCCCGTGCATGAAAGACCTCAAAGTACCTTGTGCTGCAAGAAATGGAGAGGCTGTGTGATTATTTCTCAGTGTATTTCTGAAGTGTTCATCTGTTCTGGACAGATGGGAGAAGTGTAGAAGGAAGAAGAGGAGGACTGTCCACGTCTGAAAGATTTCACTACTGAGTGGATGAGCTGAAAGCTCAGAGGATGGTTGGTTTGGTTTGGTCTTAGCTTGCTTTCAGCTATGCTTCCTACTCTGGGTTGAAAGTACCATTTAACTGAGGTGAGAAAGTAAGGGTGGGTGTGTGGGTTTGAAGCTAAGCTAACACCTAGGCTAAAGGCCTCTGGTTCTGCAATATCCTGACTTAAAGCTTCAGTTAAGATGGGTTATATTGTAGGGTGATGGTTTCATCTGATGGGACAAGCAGTAATTAGTGTCCTTATTCTGTGATCTGAAATGGGTATGCATTTGTTTGAATTGTATTTCAAAATACTAGTTGTAGTTCTGTAAAATCTGAAACGGTCTTTCATACTGGTCATCAAACTGGTGTGTTTGTCACTGAGTTGATGTAAACTTGCTTGCAGCTGTTGATTCTAGTCCTTCAAGTTCTACTGGCCAGAAACACTGCAGTATTTTCATGGGACTGTCAGCTTTCATATTTATTAGATATTCATAAATGGTCTGACATGTTTGATCAATTGGCCAAAAGGTGAAGCTGCTCAATCTCTTGCATTTTGGTGATGCCACCAGCTGTGACAGACCTTAAAAAAATTGCAAGGATAGAGCAGATGGCCAAAGTTTCCTATGTACTTTCCTGCATTGCAAATTCTTTGATAATAAAGAAGAATCTTGATTAAAAACATATTTGACTTGCCTTGGGGGTTTCAGTCTGCTTGCTCTGTTGTTGCGTTGAAGAATAAAGGGTTACTTGTGATAAGGACAACAAATTTTCAAATGTGTTCTGTTAGAAGGTTGTGTAGTTTTGCATGATAGATCAGTGTTTTGGAACCTTGTGAGTCATTCACACACTTTTCTATAGGTTTACAGTTTATTATTGGATACTTGTTGGAATGTGTTAGACTAATGGAACTGGAGGATCTTTAAGGTCCCTTCCAACCCAAACCGTTCTGTGATTCTGTTCTGTGATTGTGATTCATGTTTATTTTAATATTAATATCTGTGTTACAAAACATGGAGGTTATTTGCGCAGTTCAGATCAGCTCTTAGTTGCATATTTGTAGAACCATTGGTGCATATTACATTACTAGACTTTTAAAAGTGATTGTTAGAAATCATCATCACACTTTTCAAAATTTATCTTAAAAAGGACTGTACATCTTTTAAAAACTATTTATTTTTTTTCTACAGGATGGCTGTTGGTTTATGGGGATTTTTTTAGGCTTTTGACGAGTGTGCTGTATTAAACAGTTGAAGCATTTTTAGCTATGTAGGAGTCAACACATGGCTGAAAATTTGAAGGGGAATGGAGATAAGTATTACACTTGTGTCTTACAAACAGCTGTGCATTCGTTTTCTTTCCAAACATTCATGAAGCCAACTTATACTTTATATGCCTGGCTTTTGGCTCTGTGAATTGAAGAAGTGGTTGCTTTTGGATTCTGCCAATACAAGGAAATACTACATGATCAGGATCAGTGTTGCGATTGTTTTTAAACAGATACACAAACCATTTATGCCTCTTACAAATAAAATCTAGCCCCTACTATGTGTGAAGACATGTTAGGAATTGCCATTTCTTAGTAAGATTTAGGGGAAACTTAGCTGCAGTATTGGAGAAGGAGGGAGGGGGAGGAACACAGTGACTACCCATTTGCTACCGTGCCACGTAAAGGGAACGTGGAAGTTACACAAGGTTGTGTTGATAGAGAGGGGAAGATCCACGTTAAGCCTGCAAGTGTTTTCCCTTCCTCTTCTCACAGAAGATTTGTGCCTGAGGTTAAAACTAGGACATTTACCCTGGCAAATGTGGACAAAATTTTTTGAGACTGAGATGTAGATTTATTCACAGGCTATCTTGCCAGAGCTAGGTAACGTGGTTGTGAGTGGGAAAAAGCTCCCTGTTTATGATGATTGTGGAACCTGCACTAACTACAGTTCTATTATGGCTATTACCATCATGATGATTTCATTAGCAGTGTGTACGTTTGAGAATCTTGAACTATGAGTAAATTTAAATGTTGTTGCTGGGCAAAGCTGCAGGCATTTATTTAGTGGAGGCCTGAACTTAGATACAGATTTTCTAATCCCAAGGTTGGCTACAGATAATTACTATTTTGGTGGTGAAAATAATGGACAACGTTATAGGATATCTATGGGGAGGAAAAGGTGCATTCATACTACTCTAACAACTTTGATGATATATAAGATAGACCTGAATGTTGTTCTGTTTAGTTTAAAACAGATCTTGCTTATGAATGTGTGCAGCATTATTTGTGGTATACTAGTCACTGGAGTCTAATGGATATGGTCTGACAACTGAAAAACCTGAGAGAGGAAAAGGATTTAAAGAATAAATCTCTGGTTTGATGTTCTGAAGAAAAGAATAAATACCTCTGTCTTTATTGAAAGTTCAAGAGCTTGTAATTTACATACTTAGAGATATGCCTTTTATCTTTTTATTTTGGAGGATCTGAGGTGTCATTCTTATGTTTGTAGATGGGGAAAACATAAGACAAATAAATTTTTAAAAATCCTTTACAGGTCACTTTTAAATATCTACCAGGTAGAATTGCTGTTTGAGAAGATGCTCATAGTTTGTGTTTGATGTGCATTTACAGTGTCCATATATGGGATTTGGTTTTATGATAAGGAAGAATGCCAAAGAATTGCAGAGCTCATGAAAAAGTAAGTGATGGGTAAACAAGACTTTCTGTGCTTTTTCTATGTATGTATTTCTGTACATACATGCACATTGTATTACTAGGATGGTCATACCTTCCTGCTTTAAACCTGTATGTATAGACTTTGTGGCAAGTAAAGTTGTCATGCCTGCATTTTGTATAATCAGAAATGTCACTATATTTGCAATACTTTTTCATAATTTGCTGTGCAGCTTTCCAGCTACATCAGAGTGTAACAGTTCATCTGATATATTTCTTGATGACTCAGAGATCTATTTTGAAGAATTGCATTCTTTGGGGGTTTAATATGCTTTTAAGTTTGGGGAGGTTTTATTTTTTAATATTGTTGTTACCTTTTTTTCCTTATATCAATGTAAGTGCGGGCCATCATGAAGGCATACTGTAATAATACAATTTCTGTGGTTTTAATCCTTTTTCTACATCATGGCTGAATTCCTGGTTCCTCATTTCTTAGCAATAGGTACAAAATTCACTTTGTTTTTGGAATACAAAGCAAGACTTTAATTAGCTTTGAATTCATTACTTCTACGTACATAAAAACATTATTTTATATGTTATACAATTTTGCAATTAAGTCGGACATTAAAATTTCAAACATAACTGTATTCTCAGCTGTATTTTAAGCTAGCAATATCATGGATAGTTTTTTTCACCGTCACTGCTTTCTTCACATCTATCTCCAGGGTAGACAGGGCTCATTCTTCTGCTCTACTCTCTAACTAGCCTAATGATGGGCTTGTTTGCAATGATCCCTTTCTTTTGACTATATTTTGCAGGTTTTCATGTTTGTTCGAAGCTGAAGTCTTACAGATTTTATCAATGAACACAATCTATATTTTTAGAGCTATAATGTGGAGGATACAGTGAAGGGGCCTGATAGGAACAGGCAGAAATTGAATCTACCAGTTGCCTGGGGTGTATAGGATTATTGGACATATCATTGTGTCACAATTCTTTTAAGGGACAGAGAGAGGGATGACATAGAGCCAGGTCTTTGTCATCCCAAGAAAAGCTATGGGAGGCAGATACAGTCAAGCTGACAGTGTTCAGTACTAAAAGAGCATAATGCGAAGGCACTGTCAGACCTGTGAGTCTCTCCTTTTCAGATCATCTGTCCCAGTCTTAACAGCCTCTGTAGCCAGAAGCATGTTGAGGAAGTGACATCAGTTTTGATTGCCAAAGTTTCCAAGTGCCCAAAAGGCCATTTATGTGCCCTGCAGTATGACCCCAAACAAGGCTCATCCTTGCACATCTTGATCCATAGCACAGTACTTTAACACTTTTGCCACTGTGTTCGAGATAAGGTTTGTTATAAAATACCAGATGGGAAGGTAGTCATATTTCCTCTATATCTCTTTTTAAAGTAATACCTGCTGCTTTTCATTTTGCAGTGACAAAACATTGTGAAACATAGTCTGTGACAATGGTGGGGCTTTGTTTAGGGGCTTTTGTTGGTTTTGCTGTATATCCTGCAGCTCTAAAGTGACTCAGTTGTGACCCAAGAAATAATTGATGGGGATGAATTTACAGAAATAAGCAATGAACCCTAGGAAACCCAGGTTTTTGACAGCTAATTTTAGTTAACTAGCTCAAGTTTCAGTTGGTGGTGATTAGGCACTCTCAAACTGGTAATTTGCTACAATAAAAACTAGTTTTCAGAGGATTCATGCAATTGTAAACCATGTGTAGTGGTTTATAATAGCAGTGTTTCATATAGATAAAAAGTACCCTGTCGCTCAGCCAGTTGGCTTCGTGTTTTAATTCTCAGCATTCTGCAATAATAATAAAACAGCTGGGGCAAGAAATTGGTCATTTGCTAGTAGTTAATAAACTGATTTGTGTGTGTTTGCCATCCTCCACCACTAGCAGAACTGAATAACACTATAAATTCCCTGCTCATTCTGTGTATAGAAATTGTGACAGAGTTATGGAAATTTTACTCTATGGCCTAGTGTATTCAACGTTGGAGAAAATGAATCTCAGACCTGGTCAAATTATGTTTTAATATAGATCTTCTAATAGAGATTTTTTTAACACACATTTTAATATAGATGGAGGGAAAATGAAAATATTTGAGTTTTGATTAATTACTGTAAAGTAGTTGTGGTTAAACTTTTTGTATTTTATCTTTTTTTTTGTCTTGTACATTCTCCTCTCACTTCCAATTTTCAGCCTAACTCAACAGGAGCAATTCAAAGCACAGCAGGGCACAGGATCTGGAGTATCCCCAATGATCATGAATTCTGCTAATAACAAAGAAGTAGATATCTTACGGATGCTTACCAAGGCCAAAGATGAGTATACTAAGGTGAGACTTGCTGTATGTATAAAAAGGACATTTCTTTTTGGCGATACTATGATTCCAACTGCTCACACATTTAAACATTTTAAAACTTAAAAGGTTTCATTTTCTTTTAAAATAGTTTTATTCAAAGTGAAACTGATTTTGGACAGTGTGCCCTCTCATATTACATAGAAGTGGCTGTCAGTGAAAACTTGTGAAAGGAGAACATGTATATGATTAATTATTTGTTGAATGCTAGGGGGTAAGAACAAGTATAAATTTACTTTCATTTTAAACCTTAGAGCTCCTGTGCTTACTGAGTGTCACCTGGAAGTTGTGTCCACTTTCTGGGTGAAATATTCAAGCCCGCTAATAGTTCCTGTGGATTGTACAAATAGTTGTTTTTCTCCTTCAGAGAAGGCCTTTACCAGTGAAGTTACTGCTTTTAATTGTGGTCGTTAGCTACTTTCAAACACTAATAGAAGGAAATTAAAAGGGTGAAATGTAGTATGATTTCAGCCCACGTGCTGCTTTGGTCTTCTGAGGCTTCTAAATGAAGAAGTTACTAATGGACTAATAATGTTCTGTATTATTGAGCAATCAAAAATATTTTACTTTGGGGAATAAAAATCTTAATAATTTTAAGTGTTCATATATATGCTGCAAATTGTTACAGAGCCTGCAGGTTCCTACTGCTGTTTCCTCTATTTCATAAGTGTTATGCAATAATAAAGCTCATGAGTGTTCTGAGTCTAGAAATATATATATATATTAAATATAAGCAATTTAAAGACAAGAAAAGTTATTTTTCTGAAATGTGGGTAGTAATAAGATCCTCAGAAAGACAGTAGCGAACTATTTGAGTTACAGTGAAATGTAGTCCTTTTAGTCATGGTTTAGCTTCTTCTGAAGCTTAGGACCTTTGTATTTTCTGTGATAGGGATTTAATGTATTATGGTGGACAAAAATCAGGTGTCTTTTCTATGTTTCAATACTGAATCAGTATCTAGTCTTGGCATAAGAGTGTGGTGTCAGATATGAAATCTTTAAGCAGTTTTCATTAATTAACCTTAAAAATACTGTAAATGGAAAAATTGGGATAATATTAGGCTGTCTTCATATTCAATATGAAGGAGTTAATCTAAAAAAAGTTACCTTCCATTTCTGCATTAGCACGCAGAAGATCAAGACAAAGGAGAGAAAATTCTAGAAGATCTGTTGTTTAAATAATAGTTTTTTGATTTTTTTTCCCCACAGAAAAGATCTTTTGCCAGTTTGATTCTTACTTCATCTTTAATCTTTCGACAATTAAGGGATTTTTAAGGAAGTTATATTGAAAACTTCATCTGGGCCATGAGTGTTAGGAGTATCTGACCTCTTAAGAATGGGATATGTATTTTTTTTTGTTTTCTTAGTAATATAAAATTAAGTAGGGTGTGATAAATAAAGGCATTGACAACCATTTTTGTACTTAGTGTCAATATGTTTCAGAGCTGAAGTGCTTTTTGGCTGCTTTATGACATCTACTTCCTTACCAGTGTATGTTTTATGACTTACAATGCTGATGTGCAGAAAGTGGTTATGAAATATATTTTAATTCTCTTTGGTTTCAGAGAAGAGAGTGTTTTAAAGTGTTGGGAACTGTAGAACAAGAACTGCAATTTTCAAAGCGTCTAAGGAATTTTGCTCAATTATTAGGTCTGTGATGAGATGGGGTATTTTGAAGAGTGTAACTTTAAAGGACATATCTGATTCACAAATTAAGTAACATATTTAGAGGTTACATGTAAAATAAACTACACAGCCTACCCCCTGTTATTTTTATTAATGGAGCTTTAAGTTGCTAAACCACTGAAGTGTTTTTTGAACAATGTACTGCTTACGTGCTTGCTTTCTCTTGATCTCTGGTAAGAAGAAGTGATATTAGCTAGCCTCATAATGATAGTGAACAGTTGGCTGGACATGAGCCAGCAGTGTGCCCAGGTGGCCAAGAAGGCCAACAGCATCCTGGCCTGTATCAGAAATGGTGTGACCAGCAGGAGTAGGGAGGTGATTGTGTCCCTGTACTCGGCACTTGTGAGACTGCACCTTGAGCACTGTGTCCAGTTTTGGGCACCACAGTGTAAGAAGGACATTGAGGTGCTGGAGCAGGTGCAGAGGAGGGCAACGAGGCTGGTGAGGAGTCTGGAGAATATATCTTATGAGGAGTGCCTGAAGGAACTGGGACTGTTTAGCTTGGAGAAAAGACTTAGAAGATACCTGATTGCTCTCTACAACTACCTAAAAGGATGTTGTAGTGAGACTGGTGTTGGTGATGGCCTCAAGTTGCACCAGGGGAGGTTTAGATTAGACATTAGGAAGAAGTTCTTTACTGCAAGAGTGGTCAGGCACTGGAACAGACTGCACAGGGAGGTGGTGGAGTCACCATCCCTGGAGTTGTTCAAAAAATGAGTAGATGTGGTGCTTCAAGACATGGTGTAGGGATCAGGGAGATGTTGGGATGAAGGTTGGACTTGATGATCCTAAAGGTCTATTCCAACCTAAATGATTCTATGATAGCTAGGGAGATAAACAGTTAAAGAGCTGCTAGGGTACAGAATGAAGCGTGACAAAATGTGTTTCTCTTTAACCATTGTGCCTGGTTTTAGCTCTGTGCTGCACAGTCCTTCTACAGCATCTACCCATTTATTGCACCATCTTTGATCTATTAAAGGCCAGATTATGTGGACATCCTTTGTCTGGTTGATATGCCCAAAATAACTGAAGCTTATTTCTTGATTACTAAGGACAAGCAACCATTTGATAAGAACATCATTTCTGGTAGCGAGCTTTATCTGCTTCTTCACTTTCAGCAAAATGTTCCAGTGGTACTGCCCTGCCCAATCAGAAATACAGTTTGAGGTTTCAGGTGCCTTAGCTTTTGATTTGTTAACTGTGTGAAAGACTTGATAGTAGGAACCAGAAGGCCTAGCTTTCCTGTGGACACTGTGCCATGCTCAGCCTGGTTGATGCAGAGTCTACACTACTATTCTTTAGCTGACTGAACTGATTCTTTATGTCTCACTTAAGCAGGGCTCTGACCAGAAAACCTTGCTGCTACTGGTCTTCTTTGAGACAATTCTTGTCCTCCTTAGTTTTTCTCAGCTAGGTTGAAATCTCCAGTTTCCAGGACTTTTTAGCTCTGCATTTGAGCTCTGACAGGTTTAAAGTCATCTTCATCGCTTTCAGCATAGACATCTATCTACAAAGCTCTTCTAAGTTCCATCAGGTCTTGGCTGACCACCTTTCCTTGTGTCAGACCTTCTAGCATCTCTGTCTTGTACTTGACAGGTCTTCACAGCTCACATGTCTCAAAAGTCGGGTTTTTGCTGCAAAACATGAGATTGGGATATGACATGGTATTTGCTTCAGGAGAATTGCAATACTGAGGTACCATGCTCATCCATTGTTCGTTTCCTTTGACGATGTCCTGTTCCGCTTGAGCTTCATATTATAGACTATGAAATCTCACAACATAGAGCAGTTGTCTGTCTCAGATGTTTCTGACTATCCCAAACTTGCCTGAAACATCCTCAGTGATGATTTTGTTCGTTTTGATTGACAGTCACCGCATACGTCTATTTTTTGCAATGTTGCTTAGCCTTTCTTAGACTTGATCTTAGAACCTTTTGATTTCTTACACATCTTTTGTAAGAGCACAGCTTTGAACAAGACACATGACTAAAGGACGGACCTGTGAAGCAAGATGTAGTAATCATTAGGTGTTGCAGCTGATGAGTACTCTCCTGGTTCTATTACTAAAGAGCATGGTGACATTTCTTTCATGCTGATTTTTGGTGTTTGATGATGATGGCATCTGATATCTTCTTTACCTGTCCAAATGACAGTTGCTTGAAATGTCATGCTGATGGTCTTAACTTACTCATCAGCAAGGCCATGTTACCTATCTGCCAAAATGACCTTATATTCTGAGCTCATAGTTACAGATTCCTTTGAAATCATCACAGGCTTTTTTTCTCTTCAGCATATTTCTCAGTATTTGATACCAGCCTAGTCGCCATGTTATCAAATAATGGGAATGACACCAGATCAGGTCAATGTCATTCTCTGTAGGCCTTTTGTGTGTAGTGCTGTTTGTTTTGGTAAGGAATGTGGTCTGAAAAATGCTGGTATAGTGATAACTCAGTTTATCATCTTTATATGCTTAGCTCTGTGATCGTGCAGAGTATGACAGTGGAGTCTAAGGTACTCATCGTTTATGAAGAATTTGTCCCATTAAAATACCCTGGGGAAGAAAGGATATTATTTAAATTCTGCAGAATTCATTATGAAATACAGAAGAGTATGTTATCCAGCATGTTGAAGAAAAAGGTTTAAATACATGCTTATACATGTTTTTGCCCAAAAAGCTATGCCAAAAAATAGCAATAAGAAGGAGGTATATTGAATAAAAGGCAGCATCATTAGGAAGAGAACTGTTTGTGAGAGAAAAGCTAGTTAATCCTACTGAAGTGTGATTTTGGCCTTTGTATTATCATGTAGGATCTGACCAATCTAAAAAAGAAAATTCTCTTGACTTGATTTATTATAGATAAATAGGGACCATAGGAAGCAGTTACTTGGACTATGAAAAAAACTTTCATGTGATAATTAATTAGGTAAGATGCCTAACTGTCATCAAGTGAATGAGAGACTGAAGTGCTGGGGCCTGGGCTGTGGGCCCTGAGTTGGAGTTGACCTATGGATGAGTCACAACACAGCAGTATGTTTTGTTCCCCAAGTGGTTCCCCAAGGCCCCAGAGGCAGAACCTGGCCCACCTGTGTAAGGCCCTGCCTTCCCCCAGGTGATTGTCATTGGGGTGGTGGGCAAGGCTAGAGATATATCAACCAGGAACCAGATCAGTCTCCCAGGAAGTAGGAACTGAACCAGTTGGAGAGAAGCAACAGAAGAGAGAAGAAGCAATAAGAAACTGATCTGTTGGAAGAGAGTTCCTATTGGGGCCAGTTGGAGTAACTTCTTGTTGGGGGCAGCTTGCTGAGCTCTCTCTCAGTGGTGTGTTCCCTGTTGGCTGTTTTGAGATGGAGAAGAGCAAATAGATGAAGAATAAAAAATGAAGTTATGCTGAGGGGATGTTGCTGAGTTTGGTGTTGGCCTGAAGAAGAAGAGAGCTA
>VYZX01003226.1:41947-132343 GCA_013401335.1 Brachypteracias leptosomus
TTTATATGCTTAGCTCTGTGATCGTGCAGAGTATGACAGTGGAGTCTAAGGTACTCATCGTTTATGAAGAATTTGTCCCATTAAAATACCCTGGGGAAGAAAGGATATTATTTAAATTCTGCAGAATTCATTATGAAATACAGAAGAGTATGTTATCCAGCATGTTGAAGAAAAAGGTTTAAATACATGCTTATACATGTTTTTGCCCAAAAAGCTATGCCAAAAAATAGCAATAAGAAGGAGGTATATTGAATAAAAGGCAGCATCATTAGGAAGAGAACTGTTTGTGAGAGAAAAGCTAGTTAATCCTACTGAAGTGTGATTTTGGCCTTTGTATTATCATGTAGGATCTGACCAATCTAAAAAAGAAAATTCTCTTGACTTGATTTATTATAGATAAATAGGGACCATAGGAAGCAGTTACTTGGACTATGAAAAAAACTTTCATGTGATAATTAATTAGGTAAGATGCCTAACTGTCATCAAGTGAATGAGAGACTGAAGTGCTGGGGCCTGGGCTGTGGGCCCTGAGTTGGAGTTGACCTATGGATGAGTCACAACACAGCAGTATGTTTTGTTCCCCAAGTGGTTCCCCAAGGCCCCAGAGGCAGAACCTGGCCCACCTGTGTAAGGCCCTGCCTTCCCCCAGGTGATTGTCATTGGGGTGGTGGGCAAGGCTAGAGATATATCAACCAGGAACCAGATCAGTCTCCCAGGAAGTAGGAACTGAACCAGTTGGAGAGAAGCAACAGAAGAGAGAAGAAGCAATAAGAAACTGATCTGTTGGAAGAGAGTTCCTATTGGGGCCAGTTGGAGTAACTTCTTGTTGGGGGCAGCTTGCTGAGCTCTCTCTCAGTGGTGTGTTCCCTGTTGGCTGTTTTGAGATGGAGAAGAGCAAATAGATGAAGAATAAAAAATGAAGTTATGCTGAGGGGATGTTGCTGAGTTTGGTGTTGGCCTGAAGAAGAAGAGAGCTAGCAGCACAGAGATGACATAAGTCACCAATCTGAAACTGGGTCAGAGAATGATTTAAAAATAATTCAGTCACTTGTCCTGGTGTATTTAAAATTTTTAAAAAGTTGATGAGGCTACAGAAGGCTTCATACTAGGATATTGTTGAGAGTCCATATGAGCTGCCTGGGAATTATGAGAAAATAAAGCTTTTTTGAAAACAACAGCAAATTAAATTACTCAAATTCAAGGATAACAGTGTGGAAGCTCAGAAGAACCTTTTGATCAGGAGTACATTGATAAATTTCACACAGAGCTAATAAATGCAAAGGAAACTTCCTCAGTGTAAAAGCTTTAACAGTTACGTTAGCATTTTAGCCTTGTCTTCTACACTTTTTTCATGGCTTTTTTCTCTTACAGTTTTTCATAGCTATCCATTCGTAACTGTTTCAAATATGAGTTACTTAGCAAAACCGAAGCTAGTTAAGCATAGATTTCTGTGGAATGCTTCCATTAATGGGCTTTGAATCATAGAGAAGGGACTAGCTTTAAAGGAAGACTGTTCTGTTTGCCATGAGTTAGCTCTTTATTGAATTTTGGGGTATCTTAAGTCATCAAACTTGCACTGCACTGCGAGATGGGTAGCAAAGCTCTGGGTGACTGAGATAACACACTCTAGTAAAATTATTTCTTTGATTTTTTTTTTTTTTTTTTTCTTCCAGAAAGGGCAAAAAGTGTAGCTGAATTTAAATAGATTTACATACTGAATGTGGCCTACTCAGATTAGCCAGATGAGGCACCTGCTACATGGTTTTATATTTACCTGAACTTCAGTTTTACTGTGAAGATCTGCATTACTGTCAAAGTCAGTTCTTCGTTCTTCATGTTTTTTCCAATCTAATGCTTGAGGATGTTTCTCACATTTTGCGGTAGGGGTGTGGCAGGAAAGAGATAGGTGCTTGTTCTTCAAACTGAGTGGTAACCACCCTATGGCATGATTGTCTGTGCATGTTTTAAAGTTATTTCTAAGAGCAACATTTGAACCAAAAATTGTCATGCAATAGAAGAAAGCCAGGTACATGAGTGGAACTACACTAGACTACGATTGCAAGATCGTGTCTTCAGAAATTCATTGCAGAAGTCTTTGACTGTCCTGACACCCACAAGAAGATTTTTCAGCACTGAGATTGGAAGTTACCTCTGGAAACAGTCTGGAAATAGCCTTCCCTGTTTACAGCAGTATCAGCTAAAGTGATCTTTTCAGGGCCGTGTTAAGTCAGGGTTTAAATACCTCCATGGACAGAGACTCCACAACCTCTCTGAGCTACCTGTTCCAGTGTTCAAGCATCCTTAAAATACAAAAGCCTTTTTGTAAGTTTAAGCAAAATTTTGTATATTCTATTTGTTGCCTTTTGCCTCTTGTGTTCACTGGGCACCACTGAGAAGAGTCTGGCTCAGTCTTCTTTACTTCTTCCCATCAGATATTTACACACATTGATATTATACTCTGAGCCATCTTTTCTGGAAACTAAGCCTCTCTTTGATTGATAGGTGCTTAAATCAACCTCATAGACTTTCAGTGAACTTACTCGTGTGTGTCTGGATCTTTCTTCTGCTGGGAAGCCCGGAACTGGATGTAGCACTGCAGTGTAGTACTGTAGTACTCAGTAAAGGGGTCTAACCAGTGGTCTCACTAGTGCACAGTAGAGGTTAAAGATCACCTCCCTTGACCAGCTGGCAATGTTCTGCCTAATGCAACCCAGAATGCTGTTGACCTTTTGTCATAAGGGCATATTGCCAATTTGTATTGAATTTCTTGTCCACCCAGGTCCGTTTCTGCAAAGCTACTTTCCAGCTGGTCATCACTAACCTGTACTGCATGGGATTATTCTTCCTCAGTTACCCTTTGTTGAAATTCATGTTTTAGTCAGTCCTTTTCTCAGCCTGTCAAGATCCCTCTGAATGGCAGCACAACCATCTGGTCTATTACCTACACATCCCTGTTTTATACTGTCTGCAAGCCTGTTCTGCCCTATCATTCAGGTCATTAATGAAGATGTTCAATGGTATTGACCCTAATGTCAAACCCTGGGATGACTGGCCTCCAGTTGGACTTCATGCCAACAATAATTTGAGTCCAGCATATCAGACAGTTCTCTATCCACCTCACTGTCCACTTACCTGTTGTGCATTTCGTCAGTTTTTCTTTTAGGATGCTGTGGGAGACAGTGTCAAAAGCTTTGCAGAAGTCAAGGTAAACAATATCTACTCCTCCTCCATCATCCGCTGAGCCAGTCGTCTCACTGTAAAAGGCTGTTGGGTTGGTCAAGCATGTTCTCCCCTTTGTACATCCATGCTGGCTACTCCAAATCACTTTCTTATCCTTAATATGTTTAGAACTGGCTTCCACTAAGAAGCCGTTTGTTTGATCACCATCCCAGGGACCAAAGAGAGGCAAACTATCTTGAAGTTCCCCAAATTCTTCTTGCCCTTCTTGAAGATAGTACTGATACTTGTTTCCTTCCAGTCCTTGGATACCTCCCCTGGTTGCCATTACCTTTCAAAAATAAGGAGTAGTTTCACAATGAGAGAGGCAGCTTTCTCAGCAGTTGTGAGTGTGTCCCACCTGGTCCCATCAACTTATGTACATCCCTTTTGCTTACGTGGTCCTTAAACCGATCCTCCCCTACCAAGGGTAAGTCTTCATCACTCCAGACTTTCCCACCAGACACAGGGACTTGGGATTCCTGAGGACAAATGTTGCAAAGAAGGCATTGAGTACCTTCTAGAGCCCCTTGAGTCCTCTTGAGAACTCAAGTTGTGTTTTACTGGGCAGCCCTGGAAACAGTCTGTCTTTCTTTACTGTTGTGGTCTGTGTCAGCAATGGATTAAATTATCAGTTTGTGTATTTGTGAATGAGGGTTATTTTCTCACCTAACGTGTTTGCATCCTGAGGAATTTCTTGGAAAGTTCTGGAAAGGACAGTGACATTTCCATAGTCACAGAGCAGTGGCTCTGCCATCTGTCCATATGGCAGTCTGTCCCATCCAGAGTTCTGTACCCAGTAGTGCACAAGACCGGGCTCTTTGGCAGAAAGAATGAGAAAACCAGAACTGGTCATTCCTTACTCAACCATTAGTTCTGTGACGTAAAATTTAGAGCCCATCAAATTCAGGTAATTAACTATGAATATTTTTGTTAGCTAGGATTAAGTTTTTGTTAGATAATTCTTAAAAAAAATTCTTGGTTTCAATTGTATCAAGCAACAATGACTTCCAATATACTGGTTTTTATTCTGCTGACAATAGCATTCCTTGTATACTTGATGCTTTTTTAGTTTCATTGACTTATTCTTGGTTTTCTTACAATGTGAATAAGACCATTTCATTCACCTTTTCCTATTCCATTTATTATTTCTTTCATGCAGTATTTTCTGTGCATTTTTTCTGAATTAAATAATGCCCTTCTCTCTTCATATGTCAGTCGTTCCATGTCCCTGGTCACTTTAGTCATCTGTCTCTGCCCATCTCTTTATAAATATTGTTATTAATCCTGTCATATTTAATAAGAAAACATATTGATTCTACATATTGATTAAATCTTTAATTATTTTTCTCTGTGAGTATATGCATCCTCCAGGTTCCCACAATGTGGAATATTTAGATAAAAGAGTTCAAGTTATAATTCAGTTTTTAAGAAAAAGCATTTTAAATGTTCTTTATGGGTATGTTAATCCTTCACGTAGCTAAATTACTTCTAGCTGCCTACTGATGCAGGAAAAGCACATCTGTTGCTTGGTTTCTAAGATGCTTTTTAAAAATTACTTTGTCTTTTTAAGTACGGGAAAAGCAGAAGATAAGAACTGAGATTTAAACTAGAGGGAAGCCTCATATGCAGGAAATCTTGGAATGAAGGGTTTATTTCTACATATGTTTTGTGGTTTTAGAAAATTAGGTTGCAGTTGTTACAGTTCTTTCAATAACATATTATTTCATAATCAGTGCTACAACTAGTATTTTTTGGTTGCTGAATACCTGACTACATCTGTATTTTACTGTAGTGGAGAACTAAGGGAAAAGATATTGTCACATTGAAAAATACTTCTTTTCTGTTGTAGTGCAAGACCTGCTCAGAGCCAAAACAAATAACCAGTTCCTCTGCAATCTATAACAACCCCAACCTAATCAAACCAATTCCAGTGAAGCCTACTGAAAATCAGCATCAACGAATACCTCAGCAAAGCAAGGTAAAATGTTCTATGTGTTTTCTGATGAGTGCTGCGGTAATTGAGTAACCGTGGAGGAATAGTCAGTGCAAGATAGTCAGAAGGTTGGTGCAAGAATTTGAGGTGGAACCACTCTAGGGAATGATTTTAATGCAAAACTAATGTGTCTTATAAAAAGCTACCCAACCACCACCCTATGATGTGGAAGCATATAGATTGCAGGCATACTATCCCGATGCAAGGAAGAAGGGCCAGTCTTTCAAATTTCAGATGCTACTTTGATCATAAGCTCATCTAGTCAGTTGCTGGAACCACAGGTTTTGTGTTCTTTTTTAGGTGAATTCAAGTTAATCTAAATAAACAAAAATCTCTTGATATATCTTCAAGCTAAATAACACTGCAAAATCCTAAAAGCTGAGTTCAGCTGTGACAGGGAGATGTGCAAGAAGTGGCCCTACTTCATATATGGAGAGATTTCTGTCTCTTAGTGATATTATGCTGAGGGCTTAAAGGGAAGATGCTTTTTCATGGTATTTAAAGCAAAGCCACTGCTATCTCTCAGATTCACTGATTTTTCTCCCACATTAGCAGCTTGACAACTGTCTTCTTGCCCTTCCTATGTGACAAAACTATTAAAAATCCTCTCGGGAGAAAAGAGCATAGCAGTTTTCTCAGCTTTTCCTTGAATACTCCTCACATATTGTCACCACTTAAAGTAACTTATGCATAGAGGAGCTATGTTTACATTTTTCCTTTGTCCCTTCACAGAATGTGGATCCTGAACCACAGCACTTGTCTTTGACAGCACTATTTGGGAAACAAGAAAAGCCAGAAGTCTCAGAACCTCTTAATAAACAGCATCAAGAGAATCTTCCTGTTAGGCAGGGTGTGGTACGTTCGCTGTCCTATGAAGAACCAAGCAGGCACTCGCCCTCTGCAGAGAAACAGCTTTGCCCCGCTATTCAGAAGCTCATGGTGCGTGGGACGGACCTTCATCCACTTGCTGAGCTTCCTGAGAACCGACTCTGTGAAAATGGCAATATCCACCCTGTGGGTGAGACTTTCACAGGACTTTTCCAGCCTGTGACTTCCCATGGTATTGCAACATCTCATGTAGTTCAGGATACTTCTGGAACCCAGAGCTTGTTACAGAAGTTACAGAGTCAGTCAGGGTCAGTGCCTAAAATGGACCCGAGTGCAACAGGATCTGTGAACTCAACAGCTTCTGTGTTCAGCAGGACTCCTGCTGCTGTCGGAGCACCAGCAGCAACAGTAAATAATATGAGCCAGCCACCGTTGGTGTATTTCAATGGTTCCCTACCAGGCCAGACCTTAGAGTCCCAGACACTTGGTAAAGAACAATCCAAACTTCCAAGACAGCCACTTTCTCTCTCAGGCAATCAAGCAGCCAATTCTGGGGTGATTTCACCTCAAGAGTTACTGAAAAAACTCCAGATAGTGCAACAAGAGCAACAGTTACATGTATCCAGCAGACCAACCTTGGCAGCTAAGTTTCCTGTTGTTACTCAGAGTAGCAACACGCTGAAACCACTGGATTCCTGGATGGAGAAGGCACCAGGTACAGAAAAACAGAGCGCTCTCTTTCAGGTAAATGAGTAACTTCAACATTTAAAATAAAAACGTAGCAATCTTTTGAAATTGGTGGTTTAAGTTTAGTCTGTGTTTCATTTTGTCCAGTATATGCTTGTAACCATCTTACCACATTTGTTGCACATCATTCATTTTGCAGGTGATAATTTAACAACATCAAGTAAGTTGTGATTTACTGAGCTGTGATATTGTAAATACTGAAGGCTACATGTCTTGCACATCAATAAGGGCCAAAAATACTACACCCTTGGAATTTTCCAGAGACACTTTGAAAAGTCACCTAGTTTTCAGTTGCCATACTTAGTCTTAGCCTGTTGTGTGTACCTGCTGGTTAGTGAATATAATATTTTGGGGTTAATAATTTTTTTACAAAATTAGTCATAACTTTCTCTGTGCAGGTATGCATTCCTTTGTATGCCAATTGCTAAAGGTGCTTAAAAAAGTTCACTTATTGTCTAACAGCAGTTTTTTGAAGTATTTGTATATCAATGAATTAGTTATTTTCTACTGTAACTGCTACTTCTAGCTATTTTTTTATTTGCTATGTATTATTTTGAAAAAAAGGCCTTGTGTCTGAATGCATTCAAAAAACCCCAAACCCCTTAATTCTTGTGACTGTGACCCTAAAAGTCAGATTGGTGTCTTTAAAAATTCAGATGTCAAGAGATAGTGTCTCTCAAGTGCATTTTTCTGTTCTTCAGAAAAGCATCGTGTGCAATTACAAAATGTCCCATCCTGGACAGCTGCTGTCTCTGCTAACTTCTTTTTCTGCAGGTCCCTTTACACCTGAATATCTTTAAGTGTTCTGTTTGGGGATGCATTTAAGCCCCTTTTAACTTTATTGTGGGCAGACTGTTGACAAGACAGTCCAAGACTGACTTGTATAGGAATCTTGAAGTTACTTACCCAAATGAAAAAACATTCACCTCTCTAGTGTAAAGTTCAAAAGCTGTTTTTCTGTTGCAACTTCTTAAAAGCCTGAATGGAAGACTACAGAAATCTTCAGCAGGCTCCAAGAATCCTTGTCATTCTATAAAGTTACCCTATACATGAAGAGGCTGAAACAGTCATTTAAGGGCCACATCTGTCACTAACACTGTCACAGGTCAAGATTTCTAGTTCCATGAGAGAGGTCAGAGGAAGATTAATTTGATATAGCAAATAGCCATCACTATTTTTATTCTTCTAATGAAAGCAGCATGACTTTGAATCTGTATGAAAGAGTTTGGGGGAGATTATTTAGGATCAGTTGCTTACAGATGGTAATCTGACTTCCCAGAGGAGTGCTAATGAACAAAAAGAGAATCTAGAGTCAAAAAATTTACTTCTGTTTTCACTGGGAATGGAACTTGCCTGCTATCAACAAAAGAAATTGTCTGATTCACTGGTACCTGTACTGATAGCATGGAGACATTAAGACATTCCTACTTTGAAAGCAAAAGTGAAATGAGGCAAGTGCCAGGCTATACATTGTAAGTCAGTCTGCATAAATAAAAAGCTGCTAATATGATGATATTTTTTTCAAATGAAAAATCCATATAGAGACTGATATGGCTAATGACTTTGTGCATATCTGGAAAACAAAGTGATGACAGCTTTAGTTGCAATATGGAAAGGGAATTACTGAGGTTTGACATAAATGCAATTTATCATTTTACTTCTTGAATGAAAATAAAACAATAGCTTTTGAGAAGAGAAGGAAGTTCACTGTTACAAGTCTCATTCACAGCAATTATTACTGCAAGTTTGCCTTAAAAATTAATAAAAGAGGCAACTAAGGAGGCTCAGTCTCACTTTGCATGCCTGTGAGCAGACCAAGTAGATTGAGACTTCCTAGGAGTGGCTTCACAGACTGACACAGCCACAGCTGTTATCCAAACAGTATTAGATGCAGTTCTTCCAACACATTTAGTATTGCTTATGAGATTTAATACATAAACTAAAAAAGATAATGAAAGTATGACTAATTATTGTTTAGGACACCTAAAGCTCTGCAATCTGGAAGGAGTGGCCTCTTTCATATGTAGCAGATTGCCAAAAAATAAAAAGGGGAGTAGGCTAAAAACAAAGAAATGAGTCTGTATTCCTGTAGAATGCCGTGAAGTAGCCACATGAAATATGCTTACTTTTAAAAAAAAATTAGAATATAAAAATTTGAAACAACTTTCAAAACCATCGTACTATCATCTTTGCTGTAGACCAGAGGTTTAAGTGCTGCTGTGCCTGCAGACAGACATTTGAGTGCAGTTGAGTTGGCACAAATGTTATCTGCACATGCTCATGCAAAATAGATCAAAGCAGATTCTGACAACAAATGCAGCAAAAGGTTTGTTCTCTGTAATTGTTTATCTTTTGGTATTGCCTCTTCTACCACAATTCAGCATATAGAGAAAGCGATTTCTAAAATGTCTGGCAGGAGTGGAGAGGTATTTGGACAGTCTCTGTTGTTGGAAAAATCGTATTAAAGGAACACCCTAAATCCATCAGCAGCCCTAAGAAAATGAAAGCAGTAGTCTTTTCCACAATTGACACATTACAAGTCCAAGTTTAAATTGGCTTCTGTTGCATCTCCATATGGTGTAGGAACTGTGATCTCCCACATGGAAAGGAAGAGATCGGTTACAAAAAATTAAAAAAAAAAAAAGATAAAAAGCAAAAGCTAAAGAATAATACTCAGAAGCATTCAGTTTAGTCTAGTGCCTGCCCTATTCTGTGAAGTATTCGTTATGCAGACAGTGAGTAACATGTGCTTAAAATGCAATAAAAAAGCATTAATCTGCAGTGGGCTTTTAAGCATATGCTTAGTGTTAGGCATGAGTTATCCTGATTATAGATACATGCATGCTTAAGTTTTTATTTTTATCAAAATTATGGTTTTAAAAGTCCTAACCGTAACCTTGACACAAATTTATCTTTTCTTCAGAAGGCCACATTTCTCGAAGCATTTTCTGTCAAGAATATACTTTGTTGATAGGGTTACATCTTCTGAATATGTGCTTGATGCCTGGTATCTTTGGTGTGAGCATCTCACCATTACCTCTCAATTGTACTCACAGCAGTTTCAGCAAATAAGTACATGAAACTTGTTTTGAAAAATAATTCAAGATTCTGTAGTTAAACATCAACTAAAAAATTCAAAATTAAACCTGAAAGACAAAGCCATGTTAACATTGTAGCCAGCTTTATTTTAATAGTAACTGTCTTTAACATTCCTGAACCATTCTTAGGTTAAATGTTGTCAGTTTTAAGTAATGCCACTAAAACCAGTTAGAAGCCCACAGCACCCACCAGGTGCTGGTGTTCCAGAGGAGCACTTGATGCATGTGGGATTCTACACGTGTAGGAAGCAACAGAGAGTGCCGGTTTGCGTTGCAGGAGATCCAGTGCATTCCTTAGTTCGTGGTGTTAGGTGAATTTGCCAGCTACCATGTCATCTAGCTGCCAACGGCCACACAGAACATCAAACAGATATCTTGGTGAACATTTGTGCTTCAGAGAAAGAGTACTATATGCTGCAACAATTATTTTGTACATTTTTCATTGTTCTTACTTCATTGCTGCATAACTGATGGTAGACTCCTACTCTGTTATTAGTGACTCAGAGATTTAAGTGTTGACCTGATAAAACTGGAGATAATTCAGTAGGGGCTGGATGAGCAAGCAACACAGGTTAGATTCTATGGGAAAGAAGGTGATCAGCAGCATTTTGGAAGGGCTGTTATGTCTTGTGGGAAATAACTCAAAGCTAAAAGATTGACCCAAAGGCTGTTAGGCTCCCTACAAAGCATGTTCAGTGCTTTCAGCAAAATCATGGTGCTACAGGAATTGCACCAGTAGTGCCAAGATCAGCATTTTTTGTTGGATGTCAGTTGTCCCAGTGACTGAAAGTTATCTGAACTAACTCTAAAATGAAAATTTGCCGTTATGGTTTTAAATAAAATTTGTTTATTAGTTTGTCAAATGGCAGAAGCTTTGAGCACAAGCTGTTGGCAAGGAATACATTTTAATGTTTGCATACAGAAATAAGTGCTACGCACTTAAAAAATGGTACCTATATTTTCTGTTCTTCTGACACAAAAATTTTAAGTTTTGCAGTAACCTGTAGATGACGATATTGTTTATTCCATATAGTTTCCATATGCTTGGCAAGTCCTACCAAAAAGGAGTTTCTATCCAGAGAAAACAAATCGTTTTTCATGTCTTTTAAACCACAACATGTATACATGTTTGACAATAGTAACTGTATGTTATTAAGAGCACAGTTTGTCTCAGGTTTTGTTTATTTGCCTTGGACTCTGGAGAGAAATGGGTTTTGATTTCAAAGGATGTGTCATCTAGTTTTTTGACATAGTCTATTGTAGATTCAGCTGTATTAGTGGGACAGTTTATCTCCTCCAGCTGCTCACCACCATCCCGTTGCTGGAGGTTCCTGCCCTTAGAGAGCAGTTTGTATACGCATTTATTTAAAGAAATTAGGAAGAATCATCTGGTTTAAGCAAACCCTGCCAATTTTGCTTGAGGTAAATTTAAGAGAAGTTACTTCAGCTGCATGGATGAGTAGAGCAGAATCATTGTGATAAGTGTCTGGAGATAGTCAATCTTCCACAGGCAGGAGAACAGTCTTCTCACTTACGGGAGAACATCTGTGCACAGTCTGAAGGTCTTGCTCCACAGAGGGGTGTCACTTTGGACATACACTGATTTTCTTCTAAAATGAACATTGTTTTTTCTAGTATAAGTGCACAAGCATATGCATTACCTTACTGTTTGAAGCAAATCTACAATGAGTTATGAATACCTTAATTCTTTCAGGGGCTTGTAACACAGACCTGATGGTTACATGCCATGGGGTAGAAAAAAAGCTGCAGGTCCAGAGTTTCATTTTTAAGTAATACTGTATGTTTGAGAAACAGGAACGATGTTTACCTAAAGCAGGAACAGTTAGATTTTTGCATTAGGTGCATGTTGCATGCTTTCTAATATCCTTGAGTCTTTCCTGACCCTTACTCTTTCTGCTTCCTTAAATTTTGCATAAAACAGCATGAGATCTCAGTCCTCCTCATTTCCTTCTCTTTCTCTTTGTGTTGTAGCCTAACTAACATTGTTCAGAAACATCTTGGGTAGAACAATCATAACTAGGACTAAGACAAACTAAAAAAATATGAATGTTCTTAAATATTAAACTATGTTGTTTTGTGTAGCTGGGAGATAAAGCTCAGTTTTATTGTCTTAATTTTAATATTTCTTCACAATTGAAATGTAACCCAAGACACAGAGCAAAGTGATTCAGTAGCCCTTCACCTTCCTACAATAAATCATAGTAGCAATAATCACCTTCCTACAATAAATCATCAAGTAGCAATAAATCATGCTTCAATCCAAAAGAGAGGAGCTTCGGTGAGCAAGTAACAATTCCTTTGTATGTTCTGTTTTTTAAAAAAAAAGATTGGATACTTGAGATGGCTGATTAGGATTAAGATTTAACACTAGAATTATCTGGAGAGAGCTCCAATATCTGAAAGCTGAGTGAATAAACTTTCTGTGATATTGTATATTATATCTTGTAGTATTTGCTAGTCCTGCATGTTTTACTGTTCCAAGATGCATTGTGAAATTTAGAAATAAAAATTCTTTGACACATATCTTTGCAGGTTGGCATGGATATGATACTGAGGGAACTTGCAGAACTACTGCAGCATCAAGTTTTTCCTTCTCTTTGAGGGCCTTTTTGATTTTGTCAACTGTGTGTTGGTTAGGAGTTGGTTCTGTTTCTGACAATGCCATCAGCTCATTGTGGCTCTTTGGATAAATCACTTAACCTCTGTTTTCTTTCTCCTCTCCTAAAGTAAAATGAGAAGAAAAAAATACACATATATATGTATTTATAAAGTAATTTGAAACTTATAATTGTAAGGCACTTTCTAGCATCAGGTATGAAGATTAGTCTTTAATAGTAATATTTGCATGTAAGTGTATTCTCAAAGATAAAACTTGGTGACTTACTGTCCCTGTGTAGAGGACTTTAGAGCTGCATTCTCTTAAGAGTGCTGATACTTAATAGTAGTCTAATTTCTGAAACAAAATGCTCTTGTCCTAAGATCATTTGCCTATCACGTTTAATCATTTAAATCCACTGTTGCAATCTCAGATTGGATAGAAGACTTTTTATCTGGAAGTAGATCGTATAGGTAGTCCTGAGCTGGAGTTCCACATAACTGTATTGATCTCCAGCAGTCTCTGTACCTGTTGCCCATCAGTCTGCAGTTTTCATCATCTCTGTTCCCATAGATAGATTTAATTGATGACTTTATTTTTATGTGGACAGGTAATCTCACCTCAACGCATTCCTGCCACTGTGACTCCTACCTTGTTGATGTCCCCAATGGTGTTTGCTCAGTCCACACCTGCTCCACAGAAAGCAAATGAAAGCGGGAGATTAGCAGCAGCAAACCAGGAACCTGCTGCTAGCCCAGCTAGCCTGCTCCTGCCACTGCAAACCACAGAGCCATCTGTGGGCAACAGCAGCTCAATGACGAAGATGCAACTGCAGGAAACACTTCTACACCTGATCCAGGTACAGCACCCAAGAATTCTCCTACATTGTTTAAAATCCTGACTCCTGTTTTGATGTAAGTGCCCTATAATCGATTGCATCTGCCTGTCTGTCTACAGGCTATATGAATAATTAAAATGTGCATTGGAAGTTGTGCTGCTTATGGCTGCATGTTAACAGAACACAATGGCAATAGACTTAAGGATGTGATAGCCTGTCCTTGCAACTGCTGGCTTACCTGCTTTTTGAGTAATGCATCTGATTTGGGGCTTGGGAAAGATAATAAATTTGATGGAAAAGAACAGAGATTACTAAAAGCTTCATAAGGTTGGCCTGTGAGCCAGAGAGATATCTATTATATTTTTAGCTAAGGATAAATAATGGGTCATTATCCTAGCTGCCAAATATCTCAGAGATGCGTGTTAGCAGTAAGAGGAATTCAGATGGGAAATTAAAATTGCAGGATAAGTGTGAGCAACTTACAAAATATGGGCTCGATAACCTAAAAATATACTAGTTCAGTTTATTCAATATAATTCTCCAGTTCAAATGCTAAAATTCCTTTTGCTGCAGTTTTTCAGGTTTAAATGTGACAGAGCAACATTATGTATGAGGTGATCATTTACTACTCTGGGATGATATGACTGATTATGAATATTTTTTTCCTTAACTTGCCATGTGATGAATATCTGAAGAGTATAAGTTCAGGAGAGATTGTGTAACAAAAGACCTGGCTACAATGCACAAGCAATAGAGACACAGGTTTAAGAGTCCAATTTTGAGGCCAAAACTATGTGCCAGTAAGGCTTTGGCATAGAAATAAAAGCTATTATTGGAATATTGAAGTTACTTAAAATGTGAAATAAGTTATAGACCCAGAAAGAAAATAGTATCTTTAACAAATCAAAGGCTTTTCTCATTTTTTTCTCTGGATTTTTAGTTTGGGATTAAAAAATAAAAATACCACATATCCGGCCTTTACATACTTTAAGTATCTGGATAGTAGTAAAACCATATGTGAATTTAAAAAGGAAATTAGTCAAGGAAAATTGGATTTTACCCTCTAAAACTATACTTGTAAAATATATATGTTTGACCCTAGTGTTCTTGCTGGTACTTAGGATTAATGGAGTTACCTGAAAATTATTTACCACCAATTTCTTACCAATTATTTTTAGTTTTATAAAACTACAATCTCAGATGCTTCTGTTTCTCCTCAAATAGTATTTTGATTTAAATTTTCCTCATATGCTTATGTGAGCTACTTAAGACATTTTTTCTTAATGAGAGCTTACCTGTTCTTGCAAAATGGTCTTCAGAAGAGAAAAGTTAAGCATCAGAGCAGAAGGAAGTATTAAGTCTAAAACAGTTAAAGAAAATGCAAGGATTTGCCCAGGTAGGATTTAGTATAGGATCAAAACCTCAGGGTGTTTCCCTGTTCCTTCAGAAATGCATGGAATTATCACTGACGTAGTGAAGGAAACTTCTTATGGAAATCCCTAGGTAAAGGAGGGCAAAGAAAACAAATTACAGGGTTGTATCATCACCACATTGTCATGCAAGAACAGCAGACTCAAGTGAAACACACTATGAGTCTGGAAAATCTGCTTTCTGTGTTCTTGTTAACTTCTTAGAGAGATGCAGTCATGTTTGTTGCAGTAAAGTTTATATTCATGTCCAGTTCTTCTAAGGCTATGAGCAAGACTTGGAAATAATACATATTCTTGGTAAAGGAAATAGCTTTCCTGATGCTTACTTTTTATACTAGAGTAAGGTCGAAATAGTCCAGGAAATGACTCAGAGCACCTAACATGCACTAACAATTACCTGTTTTGTTTTTCAGAATGATGACAACTTCTTAAATATCATTTATGAAGCATATCTCTTCAGTGTGAGAAAGGCAGCAATGAAAAAGTCTGTGTGAAAGATGATTTTTAAATTCAATTTTGTTTGCCTCCTGAACTTCAGGAAACAGGTTTCAAATTTTTCAATATTTAAAGAAATTAATGGTCTTAGGCATTTTGCATACACATAGTTTTGCTTGTCAGCAAATACACGCTGTATTGAGAAAGAAGTGAACAGAAACTGCTTGTGCCTTTTGGGAGGGGAGCTTCATGATACTCAAGACTTAATTACAAAATATCTTAAATTATTTTTCTTATCCTGGTCCATATATAGAATTGATTGCCCTGCATGAGGACTCAGTTCTCAGAATTCAGTTTCCTTTTTATACTTGCAGCGTGGTTCTTCATTGCCTAGGTATTTGTCATAGATTTTCTCTGAGAGACGTCATAAGCAACTGTCCCAATGAACATGCTTATCTCTGACCACATGGTGGCAATGTTGGACTATTTCTAGGAACATGAAAATCCGCATGAACTCTTAGAGGGAAAGTCTTGGGAAGATTGATCTATCATCGTACTTAGTTGTCTGCAAAGTAATTTAGATTAAATGTCATGACTTCCCCTCAAAGTTTTGTAGAAAAATCTTTTTCTATTTTCTATTTTTAGCTAGCAGTAGACATGGGACTCTGCAGGTGTTTTGAGGAACTGGGCTAGGGAGGAGGGTTTGTTTGTGAATGTACTTGCTATCAGCGTAGCTCTGGGGTGGCACTGGATTCACATTTCTATTATTCCAGACCCAATCTGCATTATTATAAGCAATGTACAACTTTGTTAATGGGAAGGGTATCCAATGTGAAAGTTCTATTAATTTTTTTTGTTTTAGTGTGTTCCCAGAGCACGGTGATTTCATTGACCCATTTCTAATGAAAATAAAATTGATAGTCCCTACTACATGCTGATTTCATTTTATTGTCCCATTACCTATGTATTTAGAATTGTTGGATCACTTGTATTTGTATGACTTTGAAATGTTTTTACACTTGGCAGAAGACATGCAAGGTTTAAAATCAGTTAGAATAAATGACCGAAAGAAATTTTATGTATATTTTTATTAGCATCTGCTGCTGAAGTGCCAGTTTACTACAGTTGAGAAACCCAAAGTTGTTGCTGGGGAGGCATTTCCTTTGTGGGCACAGAGAACCCAATGTGTAATCCATAAATGAGTATATGCTCATCTTTACTACGGGCATTGATGTAGGCACAACTCGGTAGCCTCATCTGTGAAGGTTCTTCAGTGTAAGTTAGGATGGAGGTTTCAATTAATACAGTTGTAATGATTTAAACAATTACCCTCACCCCCTACATCTGGCCTTTCTCGAGTGCAAGTGTGATTTGGAGGGGCAAGGCGGGGGAGAGTTTGCTCATGTTCCTTGGGAAAGGCTCTAAATCAGTATATAAAATAGTCAAGAGCTGCTTTCTATATGCACAAGTGAATAACCCTGAGACTCGTGCCTACTAAACTGTGAGGCTTCTCATAGATGAAGCAGCTCATAGAGAGCAAGTTGTAGTCTAGTTCTGTTTTGTTACCAAATTGCTTACGATTCCTGCAGATTCCGTGAAAAGAAAATGTTGAGCAGATACCAAGAAGGGCAGACTTTGAAGATAGCAAGTCCTAATTCTGATCATGTAGCCCTAATAATTTATGTAGCCATTGTCATTTATTGGATTCTACAGAGTTTATTGATATTATTTCTGAATGAACTGTTGTGGAAGAAATCAGAATCTACGTAAAAGAGTTTATATGAAACTAAATACATAAATAATTGTGTCTGCAATGCTGGATTATCTGAGAGTCCAGTCTAAAGATGGTGGGGACACATAGTTGAGACCTCATTTGACATGTAGAACTTCTGTAGTTGATGGGTAAAAATAATCCTTAAGTATCTCAAGCTGTGTCTGTGATAAGTTTTCTAGTCATGGGGGAAACATTTTTATTTATAAAAAAAGGCAAGTAGAAATTTTAAAAACATTATTTATTGCTTTTCAGAGTAATGTATTGTTTACAAAAATTAAAGCCATTTTTTACAACATCTTCTGTTAACTCTTAACGTTTAACAGCAACAGTAGCATTGGCACTATCCTTTACAAGCTGAGACTTATCTTAAAGCAGACAAGGATGGAGGTAATTCAGGGTTTCTTCACTGCCCTCTCTTCTGGTTACGCCTACACCAAGTAACACTAATAGAGTTGGACTTCTCTCACCATATTATGCTATAAGGGATTTCTGGGATTGTCCAGGAGGCATAACCTTATCCTTTGTGGAGTGAAGAAAAGAAGGGCAGTTGCTAAAGAGGGGAGGTGCTGTTTTAGCTGATTTGCATGTTTACCAAGAACAACAGAGGTAAGAAGATTAGAACACACTCGGAAAGAAACTATAAATTTTATGACAATAAACAGAAGAAGAAAAGTAGTGAGAGAATTCTATTGAGAAATGAAGCCAAACTTGCTTGTCTAGGTTTCTATTCCAGATGGCAGGATCTGCTTCTTCAGAGGCATTTGGGAATTGGAGACTGAGCTTGGAGTCATACCGGAGTGTAAAACTGTGCCCTGCCCCTTTTTCTCCTCTTTCTACTGGAAACCAAAGTATCTTAGAAAAAAAGCTTTTTACAGAGATATAGTGGGAGCCTTGTAGTACCATGGAAAAGCTGGAGGATCCTCACAGACTGAAAACTTAATCTCTGCCATTTGATATTGTGTTTTGTTTAATAGCTTTTTTTTATCAGTAGGGACCATCTCTTTATGCAGCCAGATCTGTGCATGATACCAAAAAGTTTGCTTTGGGTTTGATAGGTCACCTCTGAACTGGAGTGGTTCTGAACACTTGGGTTCCCCTATTTTAGTTTGTTATTTTTTTTAAGATAACTGTTAAAACTAGCAAGCCCTTAAGCTAACCAGGCCTTTGGAGATGAAGAGACCACAGGAGTTAGGATTGCCTTTCTTGGGGCCTGTTGGGTTTTTTTAATCTGAAAAAGGAAAAAAGGTAGCGAGCAGAAAATCAGAAGTTATATAAGGATCAAATTAACTCTTCTTTAGATGCTTCCACAGTGTGCATGTGTAATTTTTTTTTTTAATTGCTTGTGTATTTCTTACTGTACTGCTGGTTTTGGGGTGGTTTTGTGGTTTTGTTTTTATTTTCCTTCCAGCAGAATAAATACCTTTTAAATTGTGGCTTAGCAAGAATTCCAGAAGTTGCAGCAGTGCTTCATTCCATTCTCAGCATTGAATTGACACCAGTTTTCATTGTAGTTCCACTTAACCACTGTCCACTTCCTTAGAAAATTCCACAGTTACTAAACCATAGTGAGAAGACAGGAGTAGAAAGTCAGTGAAAGAAGCATAATCTCTGTCAGTGTTTATCATGGAAATCCATAATATTAAGCGAAGGCATCCAAATCTTTCCTCAGGCCCTTCTCACAGAAAATTCAAACCCTTAATTTGATTTTTATTCATTAGCTCTCTGCTGCTTCTCTTATTTACTTCTTCTTCTTGTAGCTGCAAAGGGGATAATTAAAATTGTACAGCAAAATAAAATTTTCCAGGAGCAGGATGCAGCTGAATAGCCAGGATGCTTCTGCTCCTCTGATAGCCTGTTTAGAACGTGTTGAGCTTTGAATTTCAGTCATAAAGGCAGTGAGTATTTGAGATATCTTTGTCCCTTTAGGATATTAAAATCGTAGTTTAATATTTTAGCAAACTTGGATATCTTTGAGGAAAAGGCAAAACTAAACTACATTTTTCAGTAAGCATTTGAGGCTCTAATGTAGAAAATGTTATGAGGTGGCAGCTTTATCCAGAGGGATCCCTGAAACATAGAAAAAGGCAAAATTCTCATCCTGGAGATGAATAATGCACTAAGAAATTAATCCTCAGGCAACCTACTGTAAACTTTACTGCTAATCCTAAAGACTTTTAAGAGACTTGTATAAGTCCTTGCCTTTTCCAGACTGCTATGGATATCTCTAACAAGCTTGTTCTGGCCTCTAAATCTCTGTGCAGCTGCATTGAGAATATCGGAGGAGACTTGGCATATACAAACTGGAGGAGGAAGATGTGGTTCTGCAAGACACAGAAGAAACAAAGGCTGTAGATTTATAAACACTTTAAGCTGCTGCTGCTGCTGAAGAGGCCACCTGTCCCAGCCACCCACTTCTAGTTGCTTATCTCTGCTCCCACACCAGCCTTTCCTTCCTTTTTCCTTTATTTTTCTCCTTTTTTGTTCTGATTAAGAAGGCCACATGGTAAAATGTGTCGCAGCTGCATTAGTCCAGGTTGAGATTCCCTCCATGCCAAGCTTGGTTTTAACCTAGATGAGTTCAGTGGGCAGCAGCCCAGGCACCTGTGTCAGGGTAGGGACAGGGCTGTGCAGCAGTGGGCATGCAAGGAAGAGGAAAGAGAAGGAGAAGACTTTAGCTGCCTTAAACTGACTTGAGGCTTTTGTGAAACTGATCTAAAGGCCTCTTCACTACATCAGGCCTGAGAAGATGCCACAAAGACCAAAATGTGACTTTGACGTTATCCCCTACCTTGGTTCTGTGTGGAAATCCATGAAAGTGTTTGCAGATACCTCCACAAAGGGTGACTACTGTTCATGAGCCTAATCTCCAGGCTCTGTACAGGGACAGTGGAGAGACGGGATCCTCTTGAGGGCAAGTCTCAGTACAAACCTAATTTAGCTTGGGAGATTAGATTGACTGGGCTAAAGTTAGTCTTTGCAAACACCTTCGGCACCACCACCATTTGTACTGAAACAGTACTGATATCAGAGTCAGCCCCTACCTTTCCTCACAGAACAGCAGATGTTTGGGTGAATTTTCCCTTTCTATGTTTTTTTTGATTTAATGGAGATTGTACCATCAAACCTGAACGGACTGTTCAGATATAAATCTCCCCAGCATGGAAATGAATGTAAAATGCAGGAACCAGATTGATTTTTTATGTGTAGCTGAAAAAACTACTGAAGCAAGCAGGAAACAAGCAGTGGAAAGATAAAGGGTAGAGAAAAAATAGAGATTTTTAGGTCATTTTAAAGCATAGCTTGTGGAGAAAGTGGGTCCAGTATATGAACACCTTTACTTTATAGCTGCTATGGGAAGAATTGCAAGTAATCTCCAGGTTTCTTCCTTTTAAAGTGAGCAGAGCAACATCATAAAAACTTCCAAAGAATGAATTTAGGATAAATATCTGGTGTACACAATAGGAAGTCACTACACTTTTTTTTAAGAGCAGCAGCTTCAGTTATACATGCAATAAAAAAAACATTTTTTGAAACCATTTGGGGCATATGTTAATTAAGAGCCCCTTTTCCTATATTTGGACACAAATTCCACAAAAAGCAGAGTAAGCTCTGAGTTCAGGACAATGTGTCCACACGAACACCACCAGTTAATAAAGGCAGAAGAAGAAAACCCTCTGGCATGTTGTGACTAAACGAAACTCAAGAAATAGAAAGGATGACATCTTACTATCAGCAAGAGGGTAGCCTGTGTTCACAATATGAGGGAACTATGGGAAATGATGGCAAAGTCCTACAGTCCTTCACACAATACCCAAAATCTGCTTCTGAAACTACTAAAACACAGAGAGCGATGATTATTATGTCACTTCAGAAGCCAACCCACCTGTGTGCTTTTCTTCAGCACTTGCCTGTAAATACAGTGTTTAGAGGGAGAGAGGAAAGGAGCCTGCAGGCTCTTGGCAGCACTCCCAGCGTAGGGCTACTGAGACTGGAAACAAAAGCTCTGTTTTCCTTCATTTTTACTGCTGCTTAGCAGTCTGGCTCACTAACAGCAGCCGCCTTCCCACTTAGAGCAGTAGCCTCAGACCTACCACTTACTAAAAGTGCCTGCATTTCTCATTCATCTAAGAAAGTGGTTTTTTATGCTTCCCTCTTGGGTTCATATCAGGGAAGTCCTGTCTCTCCTGGCTTCACTCATGGATGCAGCGAGCTGTGGCCAAGAGTTTGAATTAGAGGATCAGTCAGGCTGTAGTATCATAGCATAATTTAGGAGTCCCGTACTTATTAATGCTTGTTGTTTGGCAGTAATTCCCATCTCTTTTAGAGCTATGTTTGCAAGTAGAATCAACCACTTGTCCCTACTGTCTCACCCTCTTGTGATACACCTTCCCCTTGTTTCTACACATGAAGACCAAAACCTAATGCTTCCAGGAAATCTGTGTCCTCTTCCCCATCACTACCTCAGTTCCTATAATCTCCACCTCCAGTTCCTCCAAAGCAACTGCTCAAAGGGAGATGTTTGCCCATGTCTGCCATGTGAGCAAGCAGAAGTCATCACCACATACTATTATCAACTGACTCACATACCACTAAAAATGTGTGCCACAGCTTAGGAATGTCTGGACAATATCAGCAGGACCTAAGATGAAGATGATCACTCCTGTAACAAATAAAAGCTTTGTTATCTTTAAGAAAAGTCCCTGCAGGGATTGTAAAACATGAGCTTCACCAAAGGAAGGGTAGAAGGAATGAGTAGAAACAAAAATGGAGAGTATCCAGTTAACTCCTTTGACTGAGAGATATGAAGAAATTCTGGCTGTACACTCAAGAAAATGCAGTAAGGTCTTTGAAAAGATAGTGAATAATTAGAAGTGAAAAGCTGGGAATTTTCAACTTGCCTGTAGGGACAGAAATGAAGGTGTGGAAATTGAAAGAAGAAGCAGGGAGGTGAAAAAGCACAAACAAAACATGATTTTTTTCAGGAAAACTTTCACTTCCTTGTATGAAAGCAGAAGTTTAGACAGCATTGAAGTTCGGAAGAAACACTCAGCTCATTCCTCACTATGGGAGGCTGCTAAATCCAGGAGACATTCTTCAGTGTCAAGTGCATTGAACCAGCTGGTTGACCAAAGATGAAGACAATAAGCACTCATTTCTGAGACATCGGCAGGCAGCCGAAGCAGAGCTGGCTTTGCAAAGCAGAGCACTCTGCAAGTGCTACTGCGCATACCTTGAAGAAATCAGATCACGAAATGGGAAGATTTCAGAGGTAAAATATCAGCTTAGGAGGGGATACAAGGAGGGAAGTTAGGAGCTCTTCTTGTCACACCATAACCATACTGGTGCTGAAGGGGCAGGTCTGAACATATAGATGGTGGGGTGGGGAAGATGGGCAGGTTCACATACAGAACAGAGGAGGACAAACACTTTGATCAATATTTCACCCAGAGTGATCTGCTTTTTCTTTGGAAGTGGTGATTTCATAATCCACTAAAACATCTTTGGATGAGAACTCCTACATGATTTTAAAGGATTTCTCTTTCTTACATATGTTTTCTGTGTCTTCAACATTGCTCTAAAAGTACAGTTAGACAAATATCTAGATAAAGAAAAACTATCTAGAACTATATTTTTATACAAGTTACCCTTGCAAAGAAAAGAGAAGGAAATAATCTCCATTTGAAGTGGACATGAAGGATGGTTCCATAATGGATTTATGGAGTGATAGAAGAAATCAAGACACAAACACTAATGCTCAATTGCACCTCGCTGGGGCTTCACTCCTTTCTCCATTACTTCATTTTTGTTTGCAGCAATAAGATAAATCCCTCAGTCCAGCCCAAACTGCTCAATTTCCCAGGTGCAGCACCTCATAAGAGATCAGCATGACATATAGGTGGGGAAAACTGGAAAAAGCAAGGAACAGACAGAGGCAACAGCAGCAGTCTAGTGACCAAAAATGAGCCCTGACAAATGTGGGATTTCTGATGTTCTATTTTGTCCCCTTGCAGGTGCTATATAACCCAGCAGGAATCCCCTCACCTCTCCCTTCCCCTTCAGCATCGCGCAGGCAGGCGTGTAACAGCCTGGTGTGCCCTCTGCCTGTCGCAGGCCACCTGAACGAACAAGGCCAGCAGGAGTGAACGAAACAGCACCAGTACTTTCATATGCAATTCCTGTATTGCTCAAAAAATAAATTACTGTTGTTCTGAAACGTGCTATCTCCAGCTGTGTAATAGAGGCCATACTAAAGAGGCCAGTCAGTGCAAGTTTCCCATTATCCTTCCTGTCCCATTAGCACCTGCTCTTTCCTCAGCTCCTTGCTTGGAGTCTCTGATGTGACTTGCACTGTGCTGCTGACAGAGCTGCTATTGGACTTCCTCCATAGAAACGTTTTTCTTCTCCAGGTAACTGCAGCAGCTCAATGGGAGTCTTAAAGGTTTTTTGATGGTCTGTCCAGAGGTGAGAAATTGCTACTGGTATTTCAGAAAAGACCAGAATGAACAGAAAGTCAATTTTCAATGGGAGAGAAAAAGGAAGAACCTCTCATGTGTTCGCTACTTCCCCACAAACATGAGTTTGCCAGAAGAGGTTGGACTACTGGGCTTTTGTGATCAGTTTCTTCCTGTCCTTTGCCACTCCAGTCTTCGTGCTTCTGACATCCTCAGCTGAGCAGAGCACTGCTTGGTAATGCCAAAAAAACACTGTGGATGGTAAAACACCTTCCTGACTTCTAAACAGAGCAACTTTTCACCTTGTCTACACAGAGCCCCTGTACACAGACTGAGCTCACTGTTGTGCTGCTAGCTCTCTTCTTCCTCAGGCCAATACCAAACTCAGCAACATCCACTCAGCATACCTTCATCTTTTATTCTTTTTCTGTTTGCTCTTCTCCATCTCAAATCAGCCAAGGGGGAACACACCACTGAGAGCTCAGCAAGCTGCCCCCAACAGGAAGCTCCTCCAACTGGTCCCAACAAGAACCCTCTCCAAACTGATCAGCTTCTTGTGTCTTCTCACAAACTGGTCAGTTCCTGGTTGATACAAGCTCTAGCCTTGCCCACCACCCCAACCATGATCACCTGGGGGAAGGCAGGGCCTCACATAGGTGGGCCAGGTTCTGTCTGTGTGGCCTGAAACCACGTGGGGAACAAAATATAGTGCTGAGTTGTGACTCATCCATAGGTCAATTTCAACTCAGGGCCCACAGCCCAGGCCCCAGCACTTCAGCTCTACTCTCTCAAGCACATTAATCTACATTTGCTTCTACACCTTCTTGACCCTGAACTGCTATATGGACAACTCTCATTTTCCTGGTGCTAATAACAATTTTATACTTGGTTAACATGTGCAGCACCATACTAAATCCAGCTAATTGGTGTCCTTTCTGCCAAGAAGCAGGAAAAGGGCTCCATGGCTATTGGAGCCTGTCAGCTTTCCCAGCCCTCCTAAGCAATCAATTCTAAGGAGTTTTAGTTACATCAACCTCCTCTGCTTCTGCCTTATTCCACAGTAGGCATGCTAGGTTATTTTATTTTATCTTTTAGTCCGGGTATGACCAGCAGTATTAGTATTTGAATATGCTGCTGGTCTTGCCCCAGCATTTTGAGAGGACTGTGAAAGTGGTGAGCTCTTTTCTTTCCTGATCACCCTCAATAGATGTTCACAACAGTAAGATGTGAAAGAACAGCCTGTCCTTTGCTGCTGTAGACCATCCTTGGAGGGAAGGCTTTGGAAGTGAATAACCTTTGCATTTTCTGTTTCTGCCTAGGTAGACAAGGAGAATGCAGCTCTTGGTAGATGTGAATGTGGCTACACATTAGCACATAGAAAAAAAAGTATCAGCAGAGCTCTGGAAAACCTCTAGAAGATAAGTAGGAGCTTATGGCACTTTAAAGATGGGACAAAGCTAAGTGGTATTTGAGGAGATCGACAATAATCACAGCACAGTTTGGAGGTGCCCCAGCAAAGGACTTGTGAAGTCCCAGGCACTGTTCACATCTCCAGGGTGAGATGAGGAGTGCTGCATCTCTGACCTTACGAACCACCCTGGTACCCACAGAGAGCCACAGCCAGTCTCAGGAATTCACCTCCTAAATAAGCTGGAGCTTGCAAGGTGGAGGTGCAAGTTGAGTAAGGGGAATTTGCTGGAGCAGGAGGGCAAGTGGAGTCTCCTGGCAGAGGTGACTGGCCCTGCACCTTGGCAATGGAGAACTGTAAGGCTGCTAACAGCATATGCTGTAAAACCCAGGTGCTGTGTTAGGTCATGGTTTCCCTCCAGCACCGGGATCCACACAGGTGGGTGACACTCAGAGGCTGGTAGAGTCTTATATAGCTGGAAAATGCAGGGGGAAACTTGAGTATGACCTACCTGATATAATAATTCAGACTATGTACACCACTAGTGCCAAAAAGGCAGGTCCCTGTGCAGTCCAGTGTGCCACTGCTGCCAGGTTGCAGCCACCTCCTCAAACCATGGCTGCTCAGCTGGGAATGCTGGTGTCCTGGCCTGCAATGGAAATGTCACCTGTGTCTGTCCAGGGCTTTCCTGAAACACACCACCAACAGTGTGATGGGTCCTCCATGCTGGCAGAGGCTGCCGTCCCTCTCCCTCACAGCTGATAGCTCACCTGACCTTTAAATATAGTTATACTGTAAACCTTTATTTAAACTTAAATATAAGTTAGATTTAAACTTCAAGTATAAGTCAGACTTAGAAGGCCTGGTTTGCTGTTTGCTTAGTCTGTTTAATGGAGCACATTCTCACCTTGGTTTTACTATGTTAGGTCTGCTTTGCTTTCTCAAACCCAGCAGCTGCAGTTTGGCACATAAGTGATAGATAAGGGAAACTCTTACTTTGAACTAAGCTGGGAAAAATGGTTGCTTGAAACTGTAAATTTTGAGAACTGCTAATTGTTAAGACGTTCCAGGATAAGGGAGATGAGGCCATCTTGGAGGAGATCAGCATAACAGGACACATCAGCCCTGTGAACGGTGGAGGGAGACCACAATCAAGTACCAGGTGCAAGGGCGAGGAATCACGAGATGAGGAAGACAAAGAAGGATGAAGTAATGACCACTATGCACGTGCAAGGGACATTATGATATTTTAATGAGTTCCAAGAATACCACCTTTCATGTTAATTATCCTGGGAACTGGGGGGATTTGAGGGGTTTAAATAGTAGCTAAAATGAGTCTCAGGAAGGAGTGTTAGGAAGAATGATACCCCGCTCGCCCTGGCACCAATAAAGGAACGCTACTTTCAGGAACTTAAAACTTAGTCTCTAGAAGTTTTCTCCTTTGACCGACTTTTATGGTACCACAGTAAGGTGCAGCTCTCATGTACCCTATGAGAGCCACCACACAGACTTGTGCCTTCAAACCAGTGTTTGCCAGCACTCCTGGGCCAGCATTGCTGGAGTGGCTTTTCTGACTCTATCCATCATGGTCTCTCAGATGTGGTCTTCATTTGTTGCAACATAGTACTTTGAAAATGTGCAAAGACATTCTAATGGCTGTTGTAAAGGTTCACAGCAGAAGTGCTTCACCGGAATTACCAGCATGCAAGCTGCAACACCCATCTCACTGCTGCCTGCTGTGGCATTTTGGCCCCTACACAGCCACAAAGTAGCCACAAAGTGGCTATCAGAGTGTGAAACAGTCAAGTATAAGAAGATCCAGGTAAATGCTTTTTCTTTTCAGGGGATTTATAGGCCTGGTGAGCAGAGTAGATCTAGGTTTAAACTGCAGCTAGAAAAGGGAATCTGAGAACAGAGAACACCAATGAGCTCCAGCATCACTTGCATGAATTAAGCTAAGGTCAGAGCTGCAGCAAGCAACCATGGCTAATGAGATTTCAGTGCCGCTCTGCCTACTTTATGCACATCAGATTTTCTGTGAAGGAATCCCTCAGGGCACCACTGTTTGGCTTCTGCCTGAAACTTCAGGAGCTTCTGGCTCAGGAAGATGTTAACTTCAACCTCAATGCTGCACTAACCAGAAGGCAGGCAGTTGGACTACTTCTTTAGCAAACAGCAGATGATTTTAGACAGACATCACAACTTGCAATTTGAGTTTTCGTTTTTGCAATATATGCATGCATCCTTTATTACCTATAGCTCTGGTAATCCTAAATTCCACTTTTTGTCATGGCCAGTGAATGCAGTTTTTAGTTTTATTTCAAGTGTGCTGTAGACTGCTCTGTCCCCAGTCCAAGCAAATGGTTTGCCAAGCCATCCCTATGTATCTACTGATGGTCCCATGTGCTGCCCAGATGCTGACAACAGCAGGAGGAAGCAGAATAAACGAGGCTGCTAGAAACTGATTTTTTCAGACATACACTTTGCACGCTGTTACGCGTTCCAGCAGTAAGAGAGGGATTATTTGCTGTCATAGCATATGTGCCTAGACCAGGCTAAATACTTGTGAGCCACTCTTTCCCAGGGCATTGATGTTCTGCTTGTCCAGCACCTAGGTCAGGAGGAGATGGCTGCAACCTGAAGAGACCTCGCCTACCATGGAGGGCTACCAACTCTATCGTCCTGTGCCTATGGGGGTTAAAAAACATCAACAAAAACTGCTTGCAATAAATGCACTGGTTTGTTTCCTCAGCTAATTTGTGCTCCTTGAAGGAAATCAAAGGCGGCATTTAGTGATCCTTCTGGGCACAACATGATTTGTATCTTCCTCCTTTCAGGGCAGGCTCACAGCATGAAAACCCCTGGGGTGAAGGGAAAATCTCTTTGAAAGCTGCTCGCTGAGTGAGATGCTGTCAGATGTTGAAGGGAGGAAGAGTGAGCATGTGTTATGAAAGTTGGCAGGTGACGGAGTTAATTATGAACTCGGAGGCAATTTAGGGTGATGGGAAATGACTTGAATTGTAACCAGAGGTTAGAAGAGTTTAAAGGGAGACGGTGTGGCCTCTGCCATGCTCAGATGGGCTGACGACTGTTCCCGTCAGCCGATGGAGCAGCTGTAGGTCAGGGAAACACCTTTTACACTCACTACAGAGTAACTGCTGAGCAAAACACAAGCTGCTGCAAAATGGTGTTAATGGGATGTGGAAAACCTTGTGGACCCCTCCCCCACCCCTTTCTCTTCTTCAAAATTGTCAGGGTATTTTTAATAACAATTGATGGTTGCCTAAAATCACAAAACATGCTTTCATTAATATTCATGAAAGAACGGACTGTTTTTATCTACACCTACATCAATGTGTGGTAAAATGCCCAGCTTTTATCTTTAATCACACTGAAACTGGTTCCCTCTGATTTTTGTGAGGAAAAAAATAGTCCTGTTTTCAAAGGAGAAAAGCATGAAATGTTATAATTTGTGACCTAGAATTTTGGCAAAGCTTCTCCCTTCTGTGAAATCAAAAGGAAGGAAAAAAAAACAAACAATCAAACTTTCAAGATTTTTCATTGAGTTCTAAATATTCCAGAAATTCTGATATGCATTTCTACAATAGCTCTTTCCTGGGCACTAGGTATCAGCAGCAAAACAAATAAAATTAACAGGAGTACTTTGAAAGATTAAAAAAAAAGATTTTTAAAGTCTTTATGCTTAGACATTGCCCTTTATTTATGCTATGATAGTATGCAGCAGCTTCCCCAGGGATCAGGCACGACTGCTGTATATATTGTGCAAACCGACAGCCGCAGAGCCTGTGGCCCCCAGACGCTATGCTGGGGATAGTCAGCTCATCTGTATTGATGCCATTTTTCCTGACAGGCAGATGTTTAATGCCTGGATCACTACAGAGAGGTCTGCAGAGTGCTGCAGCCCAGCTCCACTTGCTCCCTGGTCCACCCCTATTGCCAGGGAACAGATAAAACTACCCTGTGGGCTCAGTCTGACCCCTGGACCACTGGCAGTGTGATCCAAGTAAACCAGGGGAGGGGAGGGAAGCGGAGTGGTTTGCTGCTTTGCCCCTGCAGATCTCTTGCCAAGAGAGAAGATGTTGCTCGTTCTGGAGGCTATACTGTCTCCCTTTGCAAGAGCACAGGGAATTTGAGAGCATTCTGTATTTCCAAAGCACCCTACAGTCATTACCTAATAAATGATCATCAGGATTTCAGCAAATAGGTGAGGTGGTAACATCAGACCATGAAGGCAAGTCACTTATCTCTGTACCCTCCACGCATGCTGACCTTGATAGTGGGAGGAGGGACGCTCTTTCTTTCTAGACCGGCCAGGCTGGAGCAACCCTAATTTGGCCCAAATACCTTTGTCCTGATAACCTTGGCAAAATCCTGAATCCTTGTTAACACACGGAGTAGAGAAAAAGGTATTTGTAGCATGTTCTCTGAATAGGGTCATTGCATCATGTATTTAATACGAAGATTTGGCAACATAAATGATGTTGGTAGATATGCAGAGTCAAGTGTCTTTGCAGCCGTGGAGATTAGCAGAATAAGTGGCACCATTTACTTAGTCACTTGATGCACCACAGTTCCTGGAGCTCCCCATGAAGCAAAGCCTCCTCCCTTGAAAAAGCTGCTCTGCTGTAGCCACTTTATTACAAAAGGCTTTAATCTCTTTTAAAATGGGGTTTTCCTTCTTCCTAATCAAGTTCCTTCAGGTCATGTGGACTTGAAATGGAAAAGATTAAGTTTAACCCTTTGGTAGTAGAGAGATAAGGATAAAGTTGACTTTCACTCTGACAGCACCCAGGAGGGGTGTATTCTGCTCACAGTTCTCCCCAAACTGAACATCTACTTTTACTTACTTTTCCCTTTTGTTTTTCTCTATTCTTTCTTCTTTTTCTTGCCTTGCCTTCATAGATGGTGGGAAGATGCTTCAGTGCTCTTTGTTTCCTGCGCATTTTGCATTCCATTCTCCCTTGATGTCTCCCTCCAAGCCCTAAATTTTCTGCTGCTCTGAACACTGTGCCTGATGAGGGCTTAAAATGTTGCTAGCAAAAAAAAAAATATTTAAAATGTGCATTTTGTCTTGGAGTATTTAAACAAGTCTAAATTTAGAGCAGAGTTGTGGGAAAAAAATTAAAAAGGAAAAAAGGCAAAGTAACCAGCCAAAGGCATTAATTAATATGACACCTATGTGGCTGCTTCTATAAACAACAGGGAGAATGTGAGGCTTGCAGATGAATGGGTCTGCAGACAGATATTTACAGAGGACCCAGGTGGAATGGGGGGTCCAGAAGGACACGTTTGGTCTGAGTCAGCCTGCTGATGTCTGATAATGCTCTACAGGCCAGATATTCATCCGTTATTCACTGTCTCTGAGGCAACCTGAAATGAAGAAAGTCAGTGGTGTAATGCCTGCCGAAATGTCAATCGTTGTACCTGCATATTCCCCTGTATATCCCCACTGTGTTACACTTGGGCTGAATCTATCCTGCTCCACACAGATCCTAGTGAGGTATCAGGTGTCCAGGTATTAGCAGCATTACCATGGTAAACAGGCTTTTGTGTGCCCCCTCTATAGAGGCATATTAGGGCCTCCTTGTGACCACTGGCGCTCATCAGCCTGGTCTCTGATGGCAGAAGAACCCTTCCACACACAACTTCAGAATGTATTGAGCATTTCACCTGCACCCAGATAGTGTTAAAAGCAGCTAATTTAACCCAAAAAACACTTGGGATTGAGTGAGGTATCATCTCCCCACAATGGCTGTAGTGAGAAAGGGACACTCACTCAGCACCACCCAGAGCTGCCGATCTTGCGGGTCCCACCACCCCAACTTCCCAGGTCCCAGCCACACTGCCAGTCTCATGGCCAACCCAGTCCTAGACCAAACAGCGTCTCCCTGTTGCATTGTGGCTTCCCGGAGCTCAGCTGGGATTGCACAGGCCCTGATGTGACCAAACAGGGACAGAAGGCAGCACTTAGCTGCAGGGACACCTCCCGAGCCCACACCCTGGGGCCTGCTGGCAGCACCAGCACTCATGCAGAAGTGAGCCTGCAGCCCTCTTCCCTATCCCCACTCAACTATTACATCCACACGTCTGTAAACTCATCTTGCAAGTGCTAACTCTCCACAGCACTGAAACCTGATCAGAAAGGATTTGCATGACCAGCCAGTAAAACCGCAATTAAAAGTGCTTTTCCATTGCTGCTTCTGGCAAGGGCCTCCTGGCAGCTGCTGGGACAGGGAGATTGGATTCTCTAGTATTGGCAAAACACTGCACAACTGCTTTCCAAACCACTCCGAGAAATGGTTAAACCTACTCAGACAGGCCAGAGACATCGTCCTCATATCTCCTGAACAGGACACAAGCTCAAACTCTGTTGAGAGATCACTTTCGCAAGCAGAATGTTTGACCAGGATAGAGATGAGCTTTTGTACCCAGATACTTATCTAAGGAGTCCTGCCAAGAGATAATGAAAGGCAGAAGATTATGATCTCAGATAAATGCATCTGCTGTGAATAAGACCGCATAGTTTATTCCCATCATGCCTTGTTTTAAGTTATTCAAAATCAAAGCAAATTATTCTTATTAAGTGATTATGTCCCAGATGTTTTAAGTTCAGAATCATGATGGAGCAAAGACTTGCTTTGAGGTATGTGGTGGTGGCAGGCACATAGCAAGATCTCAGTGTCTCCAGAATTAAAAACAAGTCAGTGCTGAACTCTTGCAGCCTCTTCCCTGGTCCTGATATCTACAGTCCAAAAAGGACCCCGGTGACTGCTCCATGTGGGCCCTGAAACAATACTCCAGAGTACCCAGAAAATAGATGGGAGCACCCCTGTCTCACTGCATGGGCCAACTATGAGTTGTGCTATGGGGAAGAAGTGTCTCTGTTGACCAGCTTCAGCCTGATAAAGCTTCTGGAGGTAAGAGTAGTATCACAATGAGCTTGTTGACTGATCTGTCTTCATCTTCATGAAGCTGTGTAATTTTCTCTTTGCTGTACTCAAGGTTGTTGCCATATCTCCTGGTCCAACTGACCTTCTAACAAAGAGATGCTTGGCTGCTACAAAATGTGCCTTTTTGAACAGTACTGCATAGAGGGAGATTGCCTCAAGAGGTTGTGCCATGCCCAGCACATCGTTTTAGTCAGCTTTCTCTGATGCTCAGTAGAGCTCCCCTTTCTTCATTTTGACCCATTCTCCTTATATTTATCCTGCCGTAAGAGTACACATTAGTCTTCTCAGGCATATCCAAGGCACAGTCATCACATGAATGCATTAAACAAATGAGGATTTCCACTGTCTTCAATAAGTGTTCCTTATACACTACTTAAAACAGTATTTTAATGATATTTTTCTTTGTTTGGTCTTCATATTTGCCAGTATCTTCTCATAACAAGATAATACAAACTGAACTCAGGTTCCAGTCAAACCAAAAATGAATAGAGCTGATAAATCTTCCCCCTTCCTATGAATACAACACAAAATTGCTCTGGCATTTTTTTATTACCCCATGGTTTTGCAAATTTAGCTCTAATTTGTTCTACTCACTCACCCCATATCTTTTGCAGCCTTAAATTCTCAATCCTTATTATGTGTTTGCTTTCATTCTTTCTCACAGGATTAATTTTCTTTTCCCTAGTCAGATCCTGACATGGTTTATCTCCTCCTTGTGCTCCAACTGGGCTCACACCACTGTGGTGGCTGAGCTCTGCAGAAGGAGCTGGATGCACACTAATCCCATTAAAGACTCTCTAGTCACCTGGGGTTTTTCAGTTTTCCATGCTGTTTTCATTTCATCTTCAAATCTCACTCCCTTGCAACTTTAGATCGTTAAGGTGTTAAGTGAGCTGTATCCATTAAATGAGATAAATCCAAATAAAGGGATCTGGATCTCCCAGTTCAGTGTGTTGTGATGTCTCATTACCTTTTCTATCAGTGTTTCAGGGTTTTTCAAACACACCCAGAGAATGGCTCTCACCAGAACCCATATGGATTAACCTGGGTCCCAGCTGCAAACAGCAGATAGTGGCTAGAAAGGTTAGTGAAAAGACCCTGCAAAAATTGCTCACAATAACTACTTGATATCTCTCCTTGCAAAGTGGAGAGAAAATGCTATCAAAAATGTTGATTCTCCTGCTTTCATATCACATTTTAGCTCTTTTTCAGAACACGAGTTTTTATCATCTCGGGGAAGCCTGCCACCCTGGGCACTACTCCTCATTTTTAATCCTGGTAAACATGGAGAAATGGGACCTTGATGGTCAGTCTTCTTAGCTTCTCTAAGAACAATCCTCTTCTTTTTTCAGGCTACAAAGGAAGGAGGAGGCAGCAGAAACCCAGCCCCATGGTCCCCAGTCCCAGCAGCGCAAGTCCAGAGTCAGGGGAAGGGCAATCAGCTCCTTTTGTTCTCGTGGGCACCACCCTGCACCCCTTGCCTGCAATGAGCATTTCTGGGAGGAAGAATTCTCTTTACTGTCCTCACCTCCAGGTTGCCCGTGGGGCCATTCAGATTTTTATGTACCATTTTTCAGGGCAAGTGTTACCATAGCACATTTTGGGCATTCGAAAAATGTGTTACTAAGATCCAGATCTGCTCTGCCTGTTGCCTTCACATGGTGACTATGGCATGTGCTGTACAGCCATGTGGTACCCTGAAGGCACTGTCTCTAGAATGTTTGTGTGTGTACAAATTGATTTCTTGTAGATTTTAAGGTCAGAAAGAAACATTTCAACCTTCCCATGTAACCTTTTGCACAGACTTAAGAACATCATCTGGAAATTTCTGCCCCTCAGGCCCACCACCTCTGTATGAAGAAGATCGTAACTTTCAAAAAGATACTTAGTCTGGAGTAAAGACTGTAATAAATGACAAAACCATCTTAACCTGAGGTGAGTTATTCCTGTAGTTACTTAATTGCTCACCCCAGGCTTTCAGCCTCTTCATCATACAATTTAACCTCTATTCCACATTTCACGGTTTTGTTCCCTTCTCTCTATTTCCTCTGCCACTTCTATTATCCCGCTTAATGTGCGGCACCAATGTTGCACTCTGTAGCACATCCTTAACATGTGCCTTAGTTTTATTTCAGTGCTTTGACAGACATTTTTCCCCTCCACATCCTTACAAGAAACCTAATGATCTAGTATGGCTTTGCATTTTATATTAAATAAACCAATTGTAAAGGTGCAAAATATGATTGTAAGATACCATAATAAACAGGTTAATTCATATCCATAGACTCAAGCTGGTTCAACAGGTCGCTCTAGTCATTTATAATTTTCTGCTGCCGTATCTGTAGTTATTTATAATTCATAATTCTTGTGACAATAATGAACTTATATAGCCTGCCCCTCATCTGAGTGTGCAGATTGCTACTTGCTGCTATTCATCAAGTTCAGCCATTGGGCTCCTTTGATTCACTGGTCTCCCGTCACAGATGAGGGTATGGCAATCTCAACTGAATGTTGCCCAAACAGAGAGGTTCAACTATTAATAAATAATCACTTACATTAGGAGGCAATCGATTAAACTGGCAGAGTAATTTTTTTCATGCCATTTTTGCTTCTTGCTGCCCATTTTTCCTCCTCTCCTCTTGCTTGTGAGGTCCCCAGACATGACTTGGAGGACAAGTGCCCCAGCAGGACCTGCACTGGATGCTGCCAAGACACCAGGTCTGCCCGGCCTCATCAGCCCTGTGCAAACCTCAGCACCAAGCAGCAGCATGACATCAATCTGCTGGTGCATTCAGGAGCCCACCACACACCGCACGATCTTGGCCCCAGCCCCAAGTGGAGAGGGGATGATGCTGGACTACCTGCTGGAGCAACCCACCAGCATCCTGCAATGTGACAGGGAGGCCCTGCCAGACAGAGATCAAAGGTCAGGGGAGTTTTCTGGGGGCATGGATGCTACCCCTTTAAAGCAGGCACAGCCTGACCTCTGGCTGGAGAAGCTGAGACCCGTCTTCAGGAATCAGAGTAATCCAGGGTGATTTTATCCCACTCCACTTCCCTAAATCTGCGGCTGCTGCTGCTTGACGAGGGGATTAAGGGGCTGGCAGGGATTACGTAGCTGCTGCAGCTCCCGACACAGAGCTCCCTCCTGGCGTGGCTGCTCCTCGGGGCACAGAGACGCATTGCACCCGTGGGTGCCCACTGACTAGGGTCTCTGGTGGGTTTTTGGCCACGCGCCCTGCGCCAGAGACCACTAACGGCGCCTGGCAGCAGGAACGACATTCCCAGGGCGGAGGCAGCCGGGGTGACCCCGGGGCTCAGCCCCACAGCAGCAGGGCACTCAGCCCAGCAGCATGGCGGGGGCTGCATGGGACACCCCTCGGGGCAGCAGGAAGGGCGGGGAGCCCCTGCATCCCGCCGGCCTGTCCCCTTGCTGATGGTTGGCATGTGGAGGATGGGGCCCTGGGCCGTCCCGTGGATGATGCTCTGGCTCTTCTGCCTCCTGCCCTCTGGCAGGGCCCAGACGAAGATCCCACTGGAGACGTAAGTGTTTCCCTCTCTCTGGCATGGGGCATTTCTGGCGTGGAGTGGGTAATGCTGTGGGCATGGACAGGAGGGTGGGAGTGCCTCTCCAGCGGTGACAGGCACTGCGGGTGCAGGGTCCTCTAGAGGGGCACGTGGTTGCAAAGGGGGTGGCATTCCTTTGTGATGGTGGCAATGGCTCCTGGGAGAGGACAGTGGCACCAGAAATTTAGTTCCCAGATCTAGCGTGGATGCAATGCCTCATTTTCCCTGTTCATTGAGCAGAGCAATGATACTCATCTGCTTTAGTTAAGCACTTCGACATCTATTAATGCTCTGCTTAATGTACTGGGCAGCAGAAGACAAACCCAGTTTAATGACGTGTTCATAAAACTCTACCGCTATTGCAACTTGTGGAGATTCAGCTATGGAGGTAGATGTAAGTGGCCCCAGTTTAGCAGCTCCCCAGTTTAGTAGAGCTGTCCCAGCAGACACTGCTGGTTTGCAGCTCGCTGGAAACAACCCAGGGATGCAAAGCACTGGTCAGGGTCTGGCCATGGCTGTGCATAGGGTGTTTGAGCGAAGACGCACCTCTTTGACATACACAAGACCCAGATCATGCAGTGCAAGGTTTGTAGCTCCAAAGCTCTGACCCCTTGTGTTGGTCTGATCCACTGCTGGCTGAAAAAAAGCTTTAATGCGCAGATATGCAGCCTGGCTAATACACACACACACGTTTACTCTCGTGTGCAGATGTCAGGGGATGTTAGTGAGAGGAGGCTAACTAGAGGAAAGAGGCCACAGCACCTCTTCTTGCTCTTTCCTGCTCCACTTTACTACAAAGGGTGTAATAGCCCTCCCCAGAACTCTGGAGCATTAGGAATGCAAAGCTGAGCTGCAATACAAATCAGAAACAGCCATGTTTTGTGCATTTGGGTCCAGGTTCTAGTGCACATGCAGGGAATCTTGATGTACCTTTTTTGGATGTGGGCTTGCAGGGCACCCACACCCATATGCGTGTTGGTGTGCATGAGTGGCTCCTCTGGCACGGTCACTGCTGGAAAGCTCCCCATCAGCAATGTAGCCTTCCCCGGCAGCCCACCAGGAGGCTACCAGCTTCCAGCAAACCCAGTTTATAAAAACTTCACCTTGTTAAACTGATTGAGGCAAGTTTAATCCTGTAAGGATTAACAAGGTCAGCACTGTGGTTGGTAAAAGTTGCCATGGGGCAGCTTCTCTGGAGCTGGGATAGGTCTGTCCGTGCAGGACAGTGGGTTGGTCTGAAGAGGAGACAACACTGCCATCCAGTTTCAGGAGGAGATATGTCTGATAAACCATCCAAAGTGAGATCGAACCCTTTCCTGAGATTGAGAAAATGATTTATATTTCAAAATTGTCAATAAGATCCTTGCAGGTGTGCTTGCCAATACAGCCCACATGATTACCAAGAGTCCCACCCAAGGGGGGGTCTCAGGAAACTGCCACCAATTTTATTCTTGGTTGCACTATCAAGCCCTTCCTCAGCAAAGTGCTTCTGATTTGGGTTTCACAAAAATGATGCAGATGTTAGACAGAATAAAATCCAACTTCTGATAATTTCAAACCATGCAGAATGAAAATCAACTTTTCATATTCAGGGTAAATACTGCTTGGAAATACCTTTTGGCCTTGAAATCTGTGACATTAAGAAGCCAGCCTGTCCTTTTTGGTGTTTTCACCACTGACTACAAGTGTAGGGATTACAGGCAGGCAATCTCTGACCAATCCTTTTCTGATGTGTTTGGTTATAATGTGGTAGCCCTTTACTACCAAGAAAAGAGTTACATCATTTTACACAATTTGGAAGTTATTCATGTACAAGAATGAAGAATAAACAATAGAAAAAGAGCTCTTCTCCCCTGTGTGCTGCTAGCTCTCTTCTTCCTCAGGCCGACACCAAACTCAGCCAGATCCCCTCAGCATAACTTCATCTTTTATTCTTCATCTGTTTGCTCTTCTCCACCTCAAATCAGCCAAGGAGGAAACACACCACTGAAAGAGAGCTCAGCAAGCTGCCCCCAACAGGAACTCAATTCCACAGGAACTCTCTTCAAACTGATCAGCTTTTTGTTGTTTCTCTCAAACTGGTCAGTTCCTGGTTGATATAGCTCTAGCCTTGCCCACCACCCCAACCATGATCATCTGGGGGGAAGGCAGGGCCTTACAAAGGTGGGCCAGGTTCTGTCTCTGAGGCCTTGGGGAACAAAACATGTTGCTGGGTTGTGACTCATCCATAGGTCAATCCCAACTCAGGACCCAGAACCCAGGCTCCAGCACTTCATCCTGGTATCAAAACCAGATCTAGAGCTCAATTAATCTCTGGGAAATCCACTCATGAATTTAACTAAAACACAAAAATTATTCTTTTTAAATGAAATTTCAGTAGAAGAACACATTGGCCAGAGGACCAAACAAAGTAAATCAACAGAAAATGGACCTGCTCCATGGATCAGACAGGGCCATTTTGGGGGCACAAAACCAGAGCCTTTTAAACACCAGCTGGGTTCCATCACAGTTAAGTGACACATGGTTAAGCCAGCCTGTGCTGTTGCCCAAGTTGTGCCTGGCTTTGCTGCACCATGGTCAGCTAATTGCCAGCTTATTCACATCTTTGCAAAGCTCACTCAGCTTTAAATCCATCAATGCAGAAATCTGCTCAGTCAGTTAATGCTTTCGGGGTGCAAGTTCATCATGGAAACCACCTCCTCTTTCCTCCTGGCCACTGCTCTGCTCATCAGCTGGCCATGGCACAGGCAGGAGTGCTTGCAGCTGCAAGAACAGTGAGGATTTGGGAATGGCTGCTCAGACTTTGCTTCTTGGGGTACCAGAAAGATCAGGAAATGCTGGTGGGAGAAGTGAAGATCAACCTGGTATGACCTCTTTTGGCTACCCCTACCAACTCTATACATCTGTTCCTGAGATCATGGAGACAGCAACCTTAGATGAAATTTCTCTTCAATCTGGTGAATTTCAGGCTGACCTTTCCCTCGCTCGTTTATGAAAAAAATAAGGAAAGCTATTTAAATTCAGTAGATTGCCCTTAATTTCCCAGTACTCTAAGGTCACTCCCTTCCTTGGCAAATAATTGTCTTTTAAATATGTAAATGCCAGTGTATTTCTGCCTCTTCACTTGCCTCCTTTTCAACTTCCATGAAATGCCACCATATATTTTTAATTACCCACTCTTCAGCTCTGTCACAGGGGGCTTCAGGACCTTTGTGCCCTCTCATTCCTCTGTGTACCCTAACTTTCCAACCAGCCCTCAAAAGCTGCCAGTCTCTGGCCCTCTCTCTGCTCTCCCCTGACTTTGTGCCTCCTTCCTCCTCTGCTTTGAGATCAGCAGAAATATCTGTCCCCAAGCCAAAGTGGCAGCTCAGAACTGGCTGTGAGGCTGCTGCCTCAGGTGGGCTAGGAGAGCCCTCTCAGGCTGAGCATCCAACACACAGGGTGCCCACATAGAAATCGTGGAATTACACAAACTCTGACCTTTTTTTACTACAAGTTCTGTTGTTACTGGAAGTTTCAAAGTACATACATTTGGGCTTGTTTTGCCACAGCCTCAAAGGCTAAAACCCAACCTTGCCTTTTCCTGTTTTTATGAAAGCGGAAAATCCCAAGTCATAGTGGATTTAAGCACTTCACAAACAAGTAGATCCATGACCAGCAAGGCTTCTATGATCTATGAGCCTGTGAGTGATCATTGCTAAGCTTGTATAGCCAACCTTTTACCTCAATAATAGCATCCTTCTGCTGAAGCTGCTCAACTGCACCTACTAGTCAGAAATTAATATCACAGACTCTTCCACCTTGTTGAAGAATGATGAGGGCTGGAAGGAAGAGATGCACACACAGGGCCACAGACGTAACACAAACCAGAAAGGCCAGGATCACAAGCACCTCATTTTTGGGGGTAGGAAAATGGGGTAAAAATGAACCTCCCTGCTAAAATTACTATCCCAAACCTTATGCTTATATTCTCTCTTTCAACAGTAAAAGGTGAGGAGACTGGAGAATATTAGTTAATATCAACATAAAGCATCTCATACATAAAAAATATAAAACCAGCAGTAGTAGATGGGCATCAAGTTAAATGTTGATGCAGAGATCCTCATATCTCAGGGAATGCATTAGTCACTACAACAAACAGGAAAGCATCACAGGGGTACCCTGTTTCTGATTTCCTCTTTTATTCTAGACATGCTAAAATAACTCTGATATGGGACAATAACTCTTAGTGTCCTAGCAAATGCCCATATTCTTTTTTCTCTAAGAATAAAATGAAGAGATAAACATTCTGGCTGTCAAAATAACATGTAGAGCACAATGCAAAAAAAAAAATAAAATCTTGTTTTTATTGAATTCAGTTGGTGCTAGATCACACTTAGTGGTTAGAAATGAGTGCCTCGTTGCCAATTAAGGAGGGATTTTAAAAGGCATCCGCTCCCTTTTTATACTCCTTTTATAGGCACTGGAGAGAGGCGCAGTTCAGAGCAGAAGTAGCCTTGTGTATGCTCCAAATCGCTCCCCTACAGCTGCCTATATGTCTCTATTTGCAAGAAGGGAGCCTAAATGGGCTTTCCTAGGCTAAAGTTAGCTATTGTGATTATTACATCATTGCTGTGTTGGCTTTAGTCCAGAGCTCATCTCTATGTTGGGATACTATTCTGTCTTGAAAGTGGTGCAGTGCACTGGGAAATCAGACCCTGAGGTTAAAGTCTGTTTAGGATTAGGAGAAATCTATGGGAAGCCATAGGTAAGACTCTGCACCCCATAAATAATTAGTATGTTCAGGTAAGTGGAGAAGGCCTTTTATTCCATTAAATAAATCTCTCCTAAGTGAATCCTTGTTGAAGGAACTGCATGTAGGTGGAACTGCCTAACGTGAATCATGTAACAGATTTCTGATGAAGTGCTCTGTCAATTATGAGAGCCATCTATTTTGATTTGGACGGCTTGATGTTCAGGCTGTTCTTCAACATCCTTATGTTCTCCATGTGGTATTGTGATCATCGATTATTTACAGGATGGCATAAATGCAAGTAGTATTTTACATTGATGAGGTGCATAATCTACTCTGGCATTATCAAGCCATAGTATCTCCACAGAGAGCAGTGAATTCATCTGGCTCCTTAGTCTCTGCCCCACATAGCTTTAGGAGCTGAATCCAAGGGGTGAATCTTGACAACGTCTTTTAGGTTTGATGCTTATTTTTCTTCAGCAGTCTTGACATTAGGTGTCTAGCCCTTCACTCCAGGCTCTGTCTGCAACGAGTGAAGACAAATAGGTGTCCACAAAAAGCTATTTATTTAATTTTGCTAACAATAGAGGAAGCCAGATGGCATCTAAGACCAGATGTACACCTTTTGTACCTCTAAAGTTAGATGAGACAGATTCCACTCTGAATCAAAAATGTAGTAACTGAGACTAGCAGAACTCACTGTTTCTCCTTGCTGACCAATGTCCTGAGCAGAATGTCCAAGAGTAATGTATGTCTCCTTACTGCTTGTCTGGCCAGCAATCTGGGGAGAAATCATTGTCACCATAGCGCCTTAGAGAACTGGGGGGATGTTCATACTCAGAAAGGAGTTTTCACTGTCTGCGGGAGTAAGCAGTTCTGATGACTTTGAATTATTAACACTGATTTTCCTTTTTTCCTCTTTTTAGGGTGAAGTCTTGGGCAGATGCCTTCGGTGGGGAGCTGTACTCCATTGTGACTAAGTATTCAGGCTCTCTTCTGTTGCAGAAGGTAGGCAAGAGCTGTGAAGATTTGCTTAGCTTTGTGCCATCTCCCCATGTAGCCCTCCAAGGTTTCCCCTGGTGTGGAATAAAGCAAAACACATAGGCCTCCAGCTAACTTTCACAACCATCCAGGTTCATATCGCAGAGTGATGCCTGGTGGCCATTCTCCATGAGCTGGCGAGGGGGATCCATCTAATGCCCTTTCTGCTTTCACTAGTCATGGCCTAATACCACCTAAATTGTCTGTCCTGGTTTGAGTTAGAATAGAACAATTCTAATTCTGTTCAGTGATTTTACTTTTCAGCTCAATCTCTTCTAACTGCATTTCTGAAGTTAACAGAATATTTTTGCAGACCATGTCTGCTTCTAGCAGTGATAATGCTCGATGTTTAGAATTACTACCAAGGATTGGTGTGCAGAGCAAGGTCACTGCTAAATCTTGTGTACCATGTTGGGGGTGCAGTAAGAGGTCACACCTGCAGGGAGAAGTGGCCAGGACAGGTGACCTTAAACTGACCAACAAGGCATTCCATCCCATATATGTCATATTCAGTATAAAGCTAAAGGATCATAAGGGTCAAGTTCTCTTCTTCAATGGCTGGCATCTGAGGCGGGGTGAAGAGGAGGGTGTTAGCAGGTAGATAGATACTGGTTTTGTATATATTCTATTTTATTATTATTTTTCTCATTAAAGCCGTTTCAGTTTTTTAATCCATGTCTCTCTATCCCTTATTCTCTTTCCCTTCCCATTTGGGAGGGGAAAGGGGAGCTAGCAGAGATCCATAAGTCTGTCTCCCTTATTCCCTTTCTCTTCCACTTTTTTTGGGGGAGAGGGGTTAACAGAGAGTGTCTGTTATAGGTCTAGTGGATTACCCTGACCCTAAACCTTGACATTGACCCGTTTTAAAAAAAAATACTTTTTAATAGTACTCCTCATGTTTTCCCTCTGAAGATCATTTCATGCCCTTTCATACTGACCCTTCATCCCTTCCTTCCTAAGTGCATACCAGTCTCTATCCTCCTGCTCATTATTCACCTGCTCATTGTCACCCCATCATCCCTCCTGCAGCTCTCCAGCTGGCACTTGTTTCTGTTTCTTCATCCATCTTCCTTCAGTCTCTCATCAGTTCTTTGAATTGTGCCCTTAAACTCTGCTTTGGACAGGATCTCTGAGGCAGGTGTCCTGGGAGCTGTGGTATTCCAGAGGTGCAGAGCTCTGTTTGGCTTGGTTGTAAAACAACAGATGCTTGCACTAAACTCTCTACCTGCATTAAAGGGTGCAGCTCCAAGGGCTTTAAATAAATGGTCCTATTTGCAGCCGTGGAAAATCTGCCCCATTACCTTGATTCCTGAAATCAGAGGTGAATGGCTGCTCCTCTTCCAGGTTTGATGAGCTCTGCACTGTGGCAGCAAGATTGTATGGATCAGCACCTCCCAAGTGTTGCTCAGGGGGTCTGATGGATGCTGAGTGCATCTGAAGGGATGCAGTCCCTTCTCCACCTCATGTGGCCGTCCAGTTCCTTTTCTTTACTTTTTCTCTGATTCTTCTCTTCAACACAAGCCACACATTGCCACACATTAGGCCTGCTAGGTGTCTGATTTCTGTCCTCATATTAGTAATAACACCATATCCCACTGCAAAAAAAGAGATCTGGATATCATTTGCCTTGCTGCTGAGCCCTCTGTTTCCCCATCCCCACAGTGCTGCTTTCTGTCTGGAGTAAGTGAGCATCTCCTGCAGCCTCGCCTTTGCTAGGCTTGGCCAAGAAAGGCCTTCAGCATTCATCACAAAGGACTACTGATTGCCAGCTCTTCTTGGGAGGAATGGGCCACCATGCAATAAAAAACTGTCAGCACTGGCATAGGTGCTTCATGCACTAATCATGAGGTAGCTGTGGTGGGATATAGATGCAGCAGAAGTTTGACATTTAACAGTTTTGATGATGCTTCTACATTGTCTATTATTTCATGGGATCCCTAAGTGATAATTGCTAGAGGCAAAGTGACATGCTAACGCATCTCTGGGGGGTGCTGGAGCTCCAGTGAGCAGGAGATACAGCTTGAGGTTATTTGAGAGTCAGGTATCTGTCTGATGCTGTATAGGTCTGTTTCAACACAGCCAGCTTGCACTGCTTCTGTGGCTGTTTCTACTTAAAGATTAAGGGATTTCAGGTTCCTTTATGTCCAAAGGTCAGTGGGAGAACAGGGGTTAGCTTGAAAATACCAGTGTTGTGGAAGTTAATAATGGAGGCCAAGGATGGCAGATGTGGCACTGAGGTGGGTATCAAGGCAGCTGTGCTGTGTTTGCTCTCTGGAAAAGTTGCACCAGATCATTTCACCTCCTTCTGTCCACACTATGTTTTGTCTCTTAAGATTTTGATCTCTTTGGGCTAGGAGTTATAAGAGACCTGCAGATGCTAGCATAGTACCACTAAAAATGACAGTTATGGCAACCAAATCTTGAACAAAAATTCACAACCCTATCAACTTTTGGTGTAATTCACTGGAAGCAAAGAAAACTGATTTCTGATTAAAAAGAAGCCTGAATGTAATCAAATCCAATCTAGCATTCATGTTAAGAGGAGTCAAGGCAGAGCTGTGTTTTCCTGGTGATCTGAGAGCCTTACAAAATAATGGCACTTACCTGCCCAAGCCCACATCCACGTGGTTTTGTTCTTGGAGAGGGGAAGGTGTCTGGTTTGTTTTGGGGCTTGAATGCAGCAAAGACTGTGCTTTGCACAGTTTCTGAACAGCCCTGAGTGGGGCACAGTGTCACCTGTGATTCAGAGGGAAAATGTCCTTCAGTGGGTCACCGTCATCACTTCCAGCAGGGCGTACAGATGAGCTTGATCCAGCCTTGACCTGTTAATACTCCAGCAAAGAGTCATCTCCTAAATGCATGCCTTGCCCCAACTTTACTTGAACAGTTTTGAACAACTCAGGTTTACCTTTAAACCCTCAAGTTCCACTTTTCGAGCTCTTTCATTTTCCCTTATTTCCCTGGGACTAGGGAAATGGGGGAGGACCAACCAGCAAACACTTCTTCAGCCTTTCACTCAGCCTCTGTTTCTTTAGCAAGCACTAGGTCAGACACATTCTCACAAATCACCATCTCAAAGCATAGACCATCCTGGAGGGGTCCCTCTGCATCCCTGACACAGTGCTGCAGGACAGCTTCAGGAGGACACAGACAGGTTTTTTTACTAATATTCAACATTTTCATGTCCCATGAGATGCACTTTGTCAGACTCCAAATAGCTTTGTGTAGATCACCATACTGGAGCAGATTGTGGGCAAGTCAAGCCTGGGTAGCAAAATTCACTGAAGTCTGGAAATTCAAACGTGTGTGGTCCCCAGACACCTTTCTGGTTTTTGAGCCATTGCCTCTTTTTCACACAAAATATTTCAGTGTGAGTATGTGCAGAGCAGCAGAAGAGTGGGAGCACAGTGTAGAGGCCCAGATGAGTCTTGGTGCTTAAGTTGATGGGCATTTTGCCTTTGAGGAAATACACACTGAGAGATAACAGCGCTTTTCATATTTTACTTCATGTCTCCCTTGTACCTAATAGGCTTGAAGTAACTTGCTTATTGTTGCTTTGAGAGCCATAATTTCCCATTTACTGAATGTTTTACACGTAAACGTTCTCTTCAATATTTAGCATAAACTTCCTTTTATGGCTTTGAGTTAGTTTGGTTTTCTTTGGGTTTTGTTTGTTTGTTTCCCCTAGAAGGGCCTCAATAAGTTGCAAACCTAAATGGTCAATTTCTTACCAGGCTTTATTATTCCCAGAGATCGGCTGAACCAGTAGACATCTCTTGAATCCATGAGGGCAAGTTTTCACCCTGAATCAAAGACCTTTGAGGAAGGCCCCAGGTGGCTCTATGTCTCAGGCAGGCAGGATGTCATCAAATCAAACCTCACAGAAGTAGCAAAAGCTGAAGAGTGGCTTTAGTTTGATGGCTGAAGCATTCATTGTATTCTCTTGACCATTAAGGAGCAGAGAATAAGATAAGTTTGTGCACTTAAACCTGTCTGAGAGATAATGGATCTGTATTAAAATGCCGGTTGAGGTCTAGGACAGCTGCGGGCAACACAGCTGGAGTAAAGAGGCAATGTGAAAGTCTGAGTAGGGTGAGGGCAGCAGTATCTCCTAGACCTAGGGAACAGAAAGTTTGAACCTGTGGCTTATTAAGACTGTTTGCCACAGGCCTGCTGCTTCAGCTGACCACTGCACTGCCACCACTGGCAGCCATGCCAGCAGAATACCGTGGTGGTTCTGGGCTTCTCAGGGCTTGCCTCTGAGTGACAGAAGCACCATCAGCTTCAGCAGACCCAAAACTTAACTTTTTTTCTACTGTGCTAACGACATATTATAAGTGTTTCTGAGAATTACTTCATGCTTCTTCCTGTAGCTAAGGTGCTGATTGCCTTTCCTGGGGGATAGGGCTGAGAAAGGACAGCAGGGCTTTTCTCCAGCTATGTAATTACTAGAAAGCACTACAAAAAAACTACATAGCAAAGAACAGACAAATTCTAAAAGTTCAGTCAAGACATTTTCCTGAGTGAAGATGAAAGGAATGTCTTTCACACTCCTAATATAGTTTCACTAGCAGTGAGTAATGCAGCACTGTGTACTTCAATGGGATAAATTTCATGGAGGTGGGAACAACGAAATATATTTAGTGACATATCTCTGTTCACAGACAAAACTTAGGATACTGAATCCTGGATATTCCACTTTTGAATCACCACCCCCATTGCTGCACAAGGAGAATCTTAATGAATTGCCCCTGCTGTTTTAAGGGAATACTAAGTACTAGATGAATAAGAAAGACTTCTGTTAGATCAGAGTAAACTACCTGCCTCTCTTTCAACATTAGATCCTTTCAGCCAGTTCTTCCAAACCTGTAGCTAATTCCTGTCCTGTAAATTATAATGATCTGATAACCTGAACCCTAAACTCAGGTTCTGCAGGTTAATATTTGTTGACCACCAGCACCTCCGTTGACAATTGCTGAGTACTTTCAGCCCCAGTGTCTGATAACATTATCAAAATCACAGATACTTCTCTGTTGCCCACCTTCAGGAATTTTTGCAGTGAATATTCATTAGTAGGAGGAGATTTTAGTGGGAGGAATACAGATACGATGTGGTTTGCTGTAGCGTTTGTAGGAATGAAGTTCAAAGGGGATCTGAGCTCAAACCTGGTGTATTCCTTGTAGCCAAATGAAACTTTGTGGAAAGTGGTGGTTTTGGTGGGTTTGTTTTTGTCTTCTCAGCTCTGGTTAGTTCCCAGGGCTGAGATGTGTATGGTACTAGCAGACTGCTCATGATTGCCTTTACCCTATTAACACCTACTTGTCAATGTGTCAAAAGCACACTGAAAAATAGAGAGGTAAAGAGCCCTGTTCTTTTTAATTCAAGATATGACCCAAGGTAACCGATGGCAGGTCACTTTGTAAAGCTCATACTTGCCCATGCTGGTGTAGTGTGTGTACCCCCCCCCCGCCCCGCCTTCACTAGCTTTCCCAGGAGAGATTACCCTCCTCCCCCCGAGGAGGTCCTGATTAAAGCCTAGCCTGGCAGAGATCACTTCCCTCCTGACGAAACCATGACAGGGAGCTAAGTGGGACAGGCACCAGCTGGGATGTGTGCTGTGGTCTCGTCAGCAGCCAGGGACCTCAGTCAGGGGGTTGTGGTTGTACATGCCTCTTTCAGCAGCATGGTTATGCTAACCTTCGTGCTCAACCTGACCTCCTCCTCCTCCCCCGCCCGTCCCAGCTACCCAGCCACAGCAGAGGGGATGCAAGGCCTGGAGATTTTAATCCAGTAAAACCCTTGCTGTTAATCATGCCAGACAGAGCAAGCAGCCTCCCTACCATGCCTGCTGCAGGCTGGATGCTGCTGCTATTTTCATCTGACGTCCTCAGCCTGCCCCATCCTCAAGGCATTTTTTACTCCGCCTGTGCTCAGCTACCCTCCCGGATGGTCAATGAACTTCTTGAGCAAAAGGAGCTCCACTGCTCACCCTAAAGACATGCAAAGTCCTTCCCTCCCCATTTTCTTCTAACTCCAAAGTGCCACTAAAACCCCTAGCATCCCCTTACTCTTTTCATCACTTCATTTTGTACCAGCACAAGAAGTCCAGCCCTGGCTGGGATTGCTGCTGTGCTGCTAATACAACATGAAAATGGAGAGGATGTGTATAAATTGCAGAGAGAAATGATGATGAGGGACCAGGGAAATTCAATCAGTTGCCTTTGTGCTTCCACATTGCCAGGGAGATAAGCCTCTGTCTTTTCTGAAATAGGTTAATCTTATTCTGTCCTTTTGCAGGTCTTTTTACTCTTTCTTTCCACCTCTCTGTTAGCTTTCAGATTTTTTGAAAAGGAGAAATAAAGACTATTGTATCCAGTCTTAAAAGGGCAGATTTAGGGAGGCAGATTATAGTTACCCAGTTTGGGAGTACTCTTGGGTTTTTAATGCCTAGATTATATGAAATATGTTTCAGAATAAACTGCTAAGGCAGATTCAGGTCCTCCTCATTATGGCATCTCTCCCAGCGGAGGCAGCACTAAGTAGGCATGCTCTTACTTCCTAGTTTCTGGGAATCACCTCTGTGTTGCTCTTGGCCCAAAGTGTGCTCATGCATGCTGAATAAGTAGCATCATAACTATCTTGCTGACCTTTCCTTGATAATCTCCCACCTAAGTGCTGGGCAGACCCTTCCTACTGCAGACCTGACAAGTTACATCACAGCTATGATGGCACTGTGGGAGGACAGGGCATGCACTAGCATGACATCTCTCCCACTAGTGCTCCAGAGCACATATGACATAGGAGGCAATGTAACAACAGCATACAGCTCTATTCCCTTGCCCCTCCCTCTGCCTTAAATAAATTTAATGTATGTGATGCGTAGAATGCTATCACGGATGTAAGCATAATGTCTATTTTAGGTTTGCAAAAGCCAGCCTTCTGCTTCTCTCTCATATTTGTAGGCACTAATAGCTTCAGGTATATTGCTGTTTACGACAGCCACAAGCTCACAATTGGATCAGTTGCTTTTACTTAGTCAAAACGCTTTGTATTATGGTCAGTGATCTGCACACACTCAAATTATGAGGTGAAAAGGGAGGAAAGGCAAAGATGGGAGAAGGTGATAAATCAGACCAGTTCTTTCAACACATCTTTCTTCACCAAAGACAATATCCAGCTAACAATAACAGATTCACCCCTTTCCTTATGAGCCTCCTGCTCAGCAGGATTTTCTGCTTTCCCTTGGGTAGAAATACAAAGATGTGGAGCCAACTCTGAAGATCAAAGAGGTGGATGGCTTGGAGCTGGTGAAGAAGTTCTCGGAGCAGATGGAAAGCATGCTCCGCAGGAAGGTCGAAGCTGTTGAGGTATGACCATGGGGACTATGGGAAGGAAGTCCTCTCCTGACAGCCCCACAGCAGAAGACACAGGCCTCTTGCCTGTGTCAGGAGCATGTGGGCGCAGAGGTTGCATGAGGACTTCCTTGCCCAACTAAATGCCTGCTGGTGCAGCTGGCTGCTCACTCTGAGCTTTAAGTAGACACTGGTGGGAGGATGTGGGCGTTCAGACAAGGGAATGCTGGCTTCTCACTCAGCTCAAAGTAGGAAATAAGATAAAAACAAAGTCTAGGAATAAATATGAGGGAATGAACACTCTTTGAGGAGAAAAGAGCTGTTTAAAAAGAAAAATCTTCTCAAGTGAAAATGAAGTTAATCCCTGCATAATGCACTCTGGCCATCAAAGACTAGTAGCTTGTTTCAGCTGTGTTTGACTCAAGGGAAATTCCTGCAGCCCCCTGAACACTAGCTGCAAGGAAGGTGCTTGGATTTCCAGCTGTGTACATGGGGAAGCATGAAGGAGGTGGCAAGAGGTCTTTAGCTGTTGCTGTGTTGGAGATCAGAGCAGGTAATCATTATGGCTGCTCTTACTTCATGCATCTAAGGATCTATCATATGCCCTTATATTCACCCACTATGAAAAACATATTTCTGTAGTCACAGAGCCTTGGCTGTTTAAGGTGTCTAATGTGGAAAACTCATCCAGAAACACATCATTTGAATCTCAAAGTGAAATGTGGGCATATTCAGACCCAGAGCTTTGGCCCATAACATTAAATTCATAGCCAGACTTTTCCAGTGTTTGGATTGCCTTATCCTTTGTGAAAGAGCAAAAAGTAGTTTTGATGAGACTGTCGCTGATTGTGCAACTCTGAAAACATGTACATATTTAGCTGGATTCCTTCCCAGTCTGTACCAATTGAGAATTAGTGCCCTGAAGCATCATACTGGAGAATACTTGTTGATTATATTGCCTTCCATAAATGGTAAGAGCTTATAAATGGCCACAACATCACTGAGTCCTTTACGAAATCAAGTCATGGTCTTTGTCTTGGTAACAATACCAGACTAAGACTCCCACAAGGCCTTTTCTTTTGATGAGATACTGACATTCAGGCCGGGTCTGAAATGCCTTTCCCATGGCTTTTTGGAAGGGTTCATGGAAAATGAAATTAAATCTCTGGCCGTTGTTTCTCTAAACGGACATGGTTTTGTTTGTATATGCTCTGTGATATCTAAGACTGCTCAGGAGTTTAGTAGGGACTCCGGAGTAAGTAGGTGTGAATATACTTGGCAATAAATAACTGTGAATAAACCTTCCAAGCTGTAAAGTTGCAGCACAGAATGACAGGTCAGCAGAAAAGGGGGGAAAGCAGGAAGTTTATAGCCCCATGACTCTGTGTTGTGGTGAAGGAGACAGTCGTGTGTCTTTTCATTAACTGTGTGAATGGCTGATACAGCTGCAAGAGCTTCTGGAGGACTTTCCACAGCACCCTCTCATTTTTCTTTCTGTGTGCTTGCATTAGAGGTTGGTGGAAGCAGCAGAAGATGCAGATCTAAACCACGAGTACAACTCCTCACTGGAGGTAAGTTTATCCCAGTCAGTGACAAAATATGACATGCATTCTCATAGAGACTAGCCAAAATGCAGGCCTAGCAGCACCCAGCCACTGCAGGTTCCAGGAGAGGTTAGTAGTTTCCTTGTCTTCCAGACACCCAGCTTGCCTAGAAGCTAGTATAAGAGACTCTCTTGGCAGATCCCAAACCCAGTAACACCAAGGAAATTGGTCTCTTTGTCTCCAGGAGGGGAAGGTTTTGGGAAGACACTGGGTTGCACAATGTTATTGGCATTACATTTACTGCTGAGTAAATGCTTACCAACATTGTCATTATGTGCTACGCTAGTACAAAATAGCTGGTGCTTTGTAGGTTACTTGACTGGAAAATGAACTAAAAATTGTGTATGAGCAATGAGGAGGATGCTGTTACAAATACCCACAGCAAACTGTTAATCCCAATGAGCTGAATTTCTCACCATCTTTCTCAACAGCTTTCATCATCTTTACCTTACAGACACCCACTTGTCAGGACTTCCTGTTAGGTGAAAGTTTGGTGCTGTTCAAGCAATTTGGATAATTGGCTTTCTGTTAATAGCTGTTGTAGCCACGCTATGGGATTACTGCTGATGAAGGGGACTGGAGTGAAAACTGGTGAAGTCAGTCCACCGTCCATAGTACAAGCACAGAGTCCTTTGTAGAAATACAGGCTACTCTTGCAAGCACACATCTCCATGTTAGGAAAGGGTGGGAATAACAACACTTGTTGAAATCAAGCTAGCTACCAATTTCACCTCTCCTACCTCTTAAAGAATCACATTACAGTCATACTAGTAGGGTCAGCTACCTTCACAGTAAGGGTCATGGGTGAGTTGAGATACGTGACTCTGTATTCACACACACAATTTGCACCTCCTGAGTACTGTTACTGCTTGAACATAAATCCTTAAATAACCTCTGCCCTCAGATAAAGTCAACAATAAAGTCTTAAAAACATGTTATCCAAGGTTGAAGAGTGTCCTGAAGATACTAAACTGACCAGAGATGCTAAATTCCCCTTCACAGAGGAAAATTTCATTGTCTTTGAACACCTTCTGCTCTATCCTTTGGTCTGAACAAGTGCCTGCTGCTTGGAATGACAGAGCAAGCAGATAATCCTGGCTGGATGTACATCAGGAGTTAACTCTAATAAATGACAGCTGTAGAGACAGTGCAAGTAAGGTCAGCATTGGCATGCCTTATAGGAAACCTGGGAGCTGGACTCAGTGGGACACTCCACCCCTCTGGCTTGTCACTTAAATACTCCTGAAGAGCCACAGGAGTCTGCCACTGTGTCCCTTTGCTCTCAGGTGGCTCTTCTGCTGCCGGTAATGACCATGCTTTCAGTTGTGTGGGCACCTAACATTAAGAATCTGGGCAGAAACCGTCATTTGGGCAGCTTGATGCTTTTCAGTTGGTAACAGCTCGTTTGCTGCTCATCTTGATCCTATTTGAAGCTTGAATTCTCCAGATGTCCCTTTTTTATGTTTTAAAGAGTGTTTTTTTTCAGGCAGTACTGGTAATAGTCTGTCTTATTCTCTCTTGTTGCCTTTCTCTTTTCCATTATCTTCATCAACAGTTTGATTACTATAACTCTGTACTGATTAACGAGAAGGATGAAAATGACAATTATGTGGAGCTTGGAGATGAATTCATTTTGGAGCCAAATGAGCATTTCAATAACCTGCTGGTGAACACAACATACAGTGATATCCAGCTCCCCACCAATGTCTACAACAAAGGTAACGGCCTCTACTTTCTCACTACTAGTAGGTTGCTGTGGAAGCTGCCAGTAATAATACCGAAAGGATGGTAATAGGAAAAAAAAAACCTGACAGAAAAGAAAACAGGGCTGGAAAGGTACTGTCCCAAGGCACAGTCATGTCTGTGCTGTAGTCTGTCACTGTGACAGGGTTTAGGTATAATCTGCTCTTGGAAGACCTCTAACAATGAACAGTCCTCCATTTTAGGCAGGTAGTAGAGTCTCCTAGGGTTCATCTACCCAAACAAAGACACTGGGAAACAAACTGTGATGTGAATTTATTGGCAATTGTTACTCTGTACAAAGGGTCGGATCTATCAAGGGCTTTAGGTGTCAAGGATCTCATTGATTTCAGCTGAGAATTCAGGCACCAAGTACCTTTGCTTTATGAGGCACATCACAAAGACAGTCTTAATTCTTAGTGAGCATATCTGTAGAGGACTGGTGGTAATTCCCAACTGCAACTGAGATGTGACTGCTCTAGGTTATTTTCCATTCTCAGCGAGACTTTGGCACTTTGGCAGCTGCAGGAGCCCAGTCTCACATGGCCTCATCTATGCCGAATTGTGTTCTCTCCCCATGCACATTCACACTGCTTCAGCTACACACCAGAAACCAGTCCATCTCCAGGCTGGTCAGTACACTGCCAAATCTGCTGGCTGGAACACCATTTGCAATTATCCTAAATTTACTGCTCTTTTTGGCCAACACGTGAAGATGCCTGAACTGGCTGCTTTCCTGCCTCCCCATCAGCTCTTCCCTTTGCATATGTTTTGTCAAGAAAAAAACCTCCATTCCTTCTTTTATAGATGGAGTTCTTTTATGATCTTCATGACTAGACAGGGCAGGCACTGGTGACTGTGCTTACAACTGCTACCTTATTTACAGGGACAGTAAAGCAAGTTCTGTTTCTCCCATGATTTTAAATTCATTCCATGTGGTCTGACAGCCCCAGACACCAAAATCCTGCTCACAATAGAGCCACCAGCAGTGTTGGCTGTGGGTAGCTACAGTAGAGCTACACAAATTAAGCTGCTGTCAGAGACAGCAGAGAAGCACTGCCCAGCTAGCTGATTTCTTGACTGTACAGCTTGACACAAACCATCCAGCTCTGCCTATGGCTGGAGGATGAGCAGGAGATGGAGGAGGCGGACTACTTCCATGCCTGGGGCTCCTCCTGGGAGCAGTGCCTGACAGTACTCTTTCCCTCTCTTGCAAACAGCAGCAAGCCTGGCTCTCCACAGCTTTCTGGCTCTGTTCCTGCATGAGTTACTTTGGCCTCAGCACTGGGGAGTCACAGTTCAAATTTTCCCTTAATTTGACCAAAACCACCTTTAGTAAAGCGACTAAACAGGCAGTGGTAGGTCAAAGCCCCATCCTGCTCAACATGAATACAGTGAAGTACAATGACTTGTTTCTTACAATTCCCTGTTTCTATTGCTGCTGCTCTGTTTGGTCTCCTGAGGCAATGAGTCAATACAGGCACCAAATATACACTGCCTCTTACGAGTTCTTGCAAGTCTGCAACTTCCTATTGATTCTGGTGAGATCAGGGGCAAGGGAGGACAGCTCAGGCTTTGTGAAAGAGCAGGCAGGCAAAGAAGAAGGGTAAGAATTGTTGGCTAAAAGAGGAGAGACCAAGAGAGAAAAATGGAGTGTAAATCCTGGAGCTCCTCTGTCTTAGGTAATTACATCTAGCATAAATTTAAACGCTCTTTATAGAAAGGCTGTTCCACTTAGTGGTGCATCAGGCAGTAGTCTTACAGCAGCCACATATCTCCTCTTAGTTAGCATCTGAGTCCTGCCTGTATGGTGTGCCAGCTGTGCTCAGCACAGTGGCCATTTTCCTGGGTCTCTCAGAGCCCTTTTCTAACCTGATATAACGCCCAGGAGCAGACAAGGCTGGAAAGAGAAATGGTGATAATAGCATATGACCAAACTGAGATCACCTGCACCACCTGGCCAGTGGTGACCTGCCCTCCAGGATTTCCTTTAATGATGTATCCAATTCCCTGCCCAATGTCAAAGTTTTGGGCAAGGCTGTATTCTTCCTGGAGTTGCCATTGTTTCCATCCCCTTCCTCCATCAGGGGTGGTGGGTGGCCTCTCCTCTTTTGCACACCTTTATTCCCCCTTTTCTATTCCTTCCCCCACAGACCCTGACATCCTGAATGGCGTTTACATGTCAGAAGCCTTGAATCCTATTTTTGTGGACAACTTTGAAAGGGATCCCACGCTGACCTGGCAGTACTTTGGCAGCTCCACTGGTTTCTTCAGGCTCTACCCAGGTAAAAGAGCAGAGATCAGTTTTGCTCTTTCAGAGCAATGCAATAGTCTTACAGAACAGGGTCCATGCTATGGTAGACCCCAAACTGGGCAGACTGGAAGCAGCAGGGCCCCACGAAGGGCAGGATGCAGTGAGCAAAATACTCAGTGTATGGGCTGCTGCTGCTTAGGCTGAAGGAATAGTATCCTATGACAGGCATAAACCCCTTTCTCCCACATGGACTAGCCACTCAGGCATGTTGCCCTTGTGTCCTCCCAGAGAAGTCTGCTTGCAGGGGTGTGCCTCAGGCAGGCTGCCCTCCATAAAGCTCAGAAAACACGATGGCAGGACATGTGTATCTCTCAGGTGGGGTGCAGAGGCTGCACTAGGGTTCCCTGCCTCCTGCTCCCATGTGGTTTTAAGTGGTGGCCATAGCTTCTCTCCATCTCTGAGGCCACACATGGCAGATGCAGCTGGTCAGTCTGACTTGTTATCCTCTCACCAGCTGTGAGTGGCATGTAAGGTCACAGTGCAAGAGGGAGGCCCTGTGCTTGGAGGAACCCACGAGATCTTCCACAGCCGTAGCTTGGCCTGGTGGCCCCTTTGTCAGATGGCTGCATGCCTTCTTCTGTGACCTGTCACGTGTTGTGGATGGGAAAAGCAGAGATGGCTGTCAACAGAGCCTTTAGCAGGGAATCTGGGACACGTCCCTGTCACTGCTGCTGCTTTTTTGTGCTCTCGACCACCCTTGGGGAGAAAAAGATGTTGAGAACTACATCAAAGTGGCAGAAAGTTTAAAGAAAGCGCAATTGCTCCCCAAATTCGAACAGACTATGTCTAGATACATTTTGAAATAGAAATGTAATAAACAGTTTACTGAGAACTGCTGAAGACCATGCAGCTCTGCTTGTATTTCTACAGAATGTCCCCTGCTCTTGCTGGCCAGGCTTGTGTGCCCCTGCAGGGTAGCTGGGTCTCAGCAGTCAACAGTAGAAGTGCGGGTGCCTGGGGAGCAGGGAGCAGATGCCTGCCTGTCTGTGTGTTGATTGCTCCTTTTGCTTCTCCCTTCAGGAATAAAATGGTTACCAGATGAGAATGGAGTCATCTCCTTTGATTGCAGGAATCGTGGCTGGTAAGAGTTTTAGAAGGACTTGGCCAAAGCACCTCCCTGTCTTCCCCTCTCCCTCTTTTCCAAGGTGACACCTCAATGAGCTGCTGATCAGCAGTTACTGCCCAATGCTGCTCCCACAAGAGATGAGGGGTACATAAATGAAGGCAACAGCACTTTAGGAAGCCCTACCACCTGCCAGTGCCAGCTTTCCATATGGCATCTAATACACACCACAGGAAAATCACCACCAGTGTATCCTTCCTCTGTTCCACCCTCCTTATAACTCTGTGACCAGAGGGACAAGCCTGTTCAGACTCCAGAAATATGGGGGCTTTCATCAGTTTACTCAGCACAGCTAAAGGAGGCTTTAGCAATTGTTACTCTCAGCTGCATCTGGACATAGGTCTGCAGCAGGCCAAGCATTTGCCAATATAGGAAGTAAGATGCTGGGGCTGGCGGGAGAGGGAGATTGGTGGGAAGGGATCCATCAGATGCCTGACCTGACCCTGCTGGGTAGCTGTGCTCATGTGACATGTTATGCTGTGGCTAGCATCATGTGACAGCAGCATGCCCAACGTTCCCCCTCCCCAGATGCTCACCCTGCTTCCTCGTATTTTTCTTTTTATAAAGGTACATCCAAGCGGCCACCTCTCCCAAAGACATTGTCATCGTTGTGGATGTCAGTGGGAGCATGAAGGGCTTGCGGATGACAATTGCCAAACACACTATCACCACCATTTTAGATACTCTGGGAGAAAATGACTTTGTCAATATCATTGCAGTAAGTATGTCCCATTTCCAGTGCTAAGTTGTCTCCCTTGTACCACCTATCAACTTCTCAGTTCCTTTAGCAAACTACAGGCGTTTATGGTGGCGTAACTACAAAACCTACATTGGGTGGGGGATTAAAACCAATTACCCTTGGGAAACCAGCTTTTTGTGGTCAGCAGGGTAGTTATTAAGTCACCTCATCCCCCACTATGGGGAATGTCAGCTTCATCTTTTTGCTTACTTTGGGATGTGACTGAAACAGATAACAAAGTGCTGTAAAAAGACATCTGAACTAACAGGGACCTGAGCTAATGAATTAACTTGGCATAGCATAATACTATGTTTGTGCCCAGTAGCAGTATAATCCTCAGGATAATGTTTCCAGGTTAGAAAATTGCAACTATATGTGCTCTTTTTTTGTGAACCAGCATCCTGCAAGGCTGCAATTCAGTTCAGAGTTCATCTGCACAGGCCTGCATGGAGTTTGGTCAGGTTGCCTCAGTGTTACCCTCTCTCATTTTAAGTTCTGACCAGGATAAGGATGGGCTGGTTACCCACAGAGAACCAGCACCACTGACTATAGAAAGCAAAGCTTGATCCACGCCAAGATTTGGGGGGTTCGTGCCAGGTTAAAGGCAAATGGCTGCTCGCCTCCCAGTTTTCAAAGCCAATTCAAGCACTATCTCATTCCTCTGGCTCCTTTCTATAAAAGTTTGCCAGAGCATGATCACTGAGTTCACTTACGAGTTAGCTCATATAAAGTTTACTTTTCATTGATAGCTTCTTAGTATTTAAGATAGTTAGAAACTCCAGTGGTAAAATCTCTGTCTTTATATGGCTGGATAGATGGAAGAGTGAACAGTGTTGACAGAAAAATGGAGGGAAGTCATTAAGGAGTTTGAAATATCATCTGTTCTTCAAAAACAACCCCACAAAGAGCACATAATATATATTCCTTTACCGGACTCATACCTTACTGGCTCAGACATGTTATAGCCTGATCTAAGCTCCTGTGGATCAGCTGAGCATCAGTAGCTCAGCTCTTAGCCATGCTCTTATAAATTATGCTCTTCTGAACATTGCAGGAAAAGGTTGATACTAGCATGTTTTACCTCGTATATGTATGAGGCTAGAAGCATACATCCCGCTAATTATCACAGCTCAATGGGTGTCTGGTAACTTGACAACTTATCATTCAGTCTTGCACCAGAGGCATTAGATATTAGGCTACAAAACCACTTGCAAAATTCAGCTGGTGACTGGGGACTCACAAACTCTACAGAAGTCAAAAATATGTTCAAATGGTGCTAGAAGCAAGGCCAGGACACAAGCTAACAGTGTGGAGAAAATCTCTACAGCATGAGTGGAAAAAAAGTAAATTTGTATATGTAGATATGCCCAGATAGAACTCAGCAAAACACTACAATTAATGAATTATTTAAACAAATGAGATTTATCAAAATTCTAATTTGCCATGATCACCACGAACAATTCTTAAGGGAAATACGTACAAAATAGCATAATGCTCCATACTGTTTTCTGAACATTCACCTAGGACATGAACCCGTTTTGTGAATTTTCTCTCATTAACAGCCCCTTCTTTTTCATTTTCACTTTTCAGTACAATGATTATGTTCATTTTATTGAACCCTGTTTTAAGGGTATCCTGGTCCAAGCAGACAGAGATAACAGAGAGGTGAGTACCAGGCTCCTGTCAATGCTAGTCAAGTATGTCTCTTAATGTAAGAAGTACATGGGGTTAGATGCTGTGATGTGAGACTCCAGGGACAAGAAACAACCATCTCCCAGAAAGTGTGGGTTTGCATTTCAGGAACGAGCACGGGTTCAGTGGTGTGTGCTGGCTCTGTGGTTCACCTATGCCTACATGAAGCTGACGTATCATGGGGTCAGCTGGCTAGCTAAACAGCAGAAACCAGCTTCCCTGTGCCACAGCAGACTGCACCGCCACTGCCAGGGCATGAACAGACCTGGCTCAGACTGCTATGGAAAAACAGCATGTAGAGGGCAAAGGTCCTCCATCTTTGAAACCCCACATTCTCAGCCCTCAGAAAGGAGAAAAATCAGCCCTTTCTGGTCAATCTATTCTCATCCTGGCCCGATCCATGGCCAGGGTGGACTGCCAGCAATCTTTCTCTGATGAGGAGTTTTCCTGCTCTGATTCAGGAGGGCCCAGCAGCCCTGAGCTGATCAGCCTGCATCCAGCTGCTCCGCCGCCCTCTGGGCAGACTCCTATTTTTAGTTTTTCTTACTGTTTGCTTTTCTTTCTTTTTCTCTAATACCATGGAGATAGCACATCCCTCCATGTCTTCAACAGCCAGATCTCTCCCCAGATTTCTTTCCTAGCTTAGTCCTGGGTCACAGAGTATGACTCCAGAGGGTGATGTCTCCTGCAGTGTTTCCAGAAAGATCTCCAAGCCTTTTGGACACTATATTGCAGAGAGCACTCTTTGAGGGTTTCATTTACAACCAGATCAATGCTTCTTTAGCAGACAAGCATTCAATTTTTTTTTCCCAATCCTGTTGCTTTTGCAGGCACAGGAATATGTTTTCCTTGAAGGAGGGAATAAGGCAAAGTCCAATTTCTAACAGTTTTGTCCCTTGTATAAAGTTTCATGGAGTGCAAGTAGTTCACAGCCCACAGGCTGAGAAATGCAGTCCTGCGGTGGCTGTGGGAGCAAAGGTGCAGCATGATGGCATCTCTAATGGAGTGGCCACTTGGATTTTCCACCTCCATCTATCATGATACTACATTGCCCTGCCAGCAGTGGTGAAGGAAGAAGCCCAATGCCACAGACTTTACCAGGTTACCCTTTTCTTCCCTAGTTGAAGGGAGCACCCTGCCTGCAACTCACTGTTGTCTTTTTCCCTCTTACTGCCAGCACTTCAAGCAGCTGGTGGATGAACTGCAGGCAAAAGGAGTGGGGACTGTGAACAAGGCTTTGACAGAGTCCTTCAAAATCCTGAGGGAGGTAAGAGTTTGTGCCGATGCTTGTGTTGGTCACAAGTGTCCCTGCTCACTCCTGCTTTCCCCTTTTCATCTAATGGCTTAGCACAACCTGTGTGCTGTAGGTGGGAGGTGGTATGAGCTGATGTCTTGGGTCCCAAGTTTGTGAAAAGCAGTGTGCAGGCATGATCTGGTTTCAAGGAGCTGTTGGGTTGTGTGTGATGCCCTGGGGCTGCTGATCCCTGCCCAGGAAGAATCAGGAGCCAGCAAGGCTGTGGCCTCATGAGTGTTTCCTTAATGAGTCCCATAACTGGCTACTGCCCAGGCATCCTGATTATAGATGGTGGCAATAAAATAAAACTGATCAGCTGAAGGCAACAGTAATGCTATTAGTGAGCCTTGACAAGTAGATGATGATGAATACTTGAAAGATTATTCTCAGATTTATTTCAATGTCACTGCTGAGTATCAGTGCTTGGGGATGAAATCACAGATAGAGGAGAATTAATCAGTCTGATCATGTTCTGTGATAAGAATTATAAATGATTCATTGCCTTATGTGAACAATTGGGACTTCAGTAGCCTGGGGGTAAACACAAGGCTTAACTCCGTTTCTTAAGGAATGTTAACAAAAATAGGACCAGGAACCAGCTGGACACCTCCACCCCCTCATGGCACTGTCTATAATGGGGTTGGCCTAAAGATGACAATGCCTTTGGTGCTGACAAAATTATGTAGATGGTATGAGGCCAGTGGCCATAATGATGCTGGAGCAGGTGCAGAGAAGGGCAATGAGACTGGTGAGAGGTGTGGAAAACATGCCTTATGAAGAGCAGCTGAGGGAACTGGGGTTGTTTAGTCTAGAGAAGAGGAGACTGAGAGGAGACCTTATTGCTCTCTACAACTACCTAAAAGGAGGTTGTAGCGAGGCTGGTGTTGGTCTCTTCTCACAAATCACTAATGATAGGACAAGAGAAAATGGCCTCAAGTTGTGTCAGGGAAGGTTTAGATTGGATATTAGGAAGAAATTCTTTACTGAGAGAGTGGTTAGGCACTGGAACAGGTGGCCCAGTGGAGGAGTCACTATCCCTGGAAGTGTTTAAAAAATGAGTAGATGTAGCACTTGAGGCTATGGTCTAGTGGTTAGGGAGATGTTGGGATGGAGGTTGGACTTGATGATCCCAGAGGTCCTTTCCAACCATAATGATTCTATGATTCTATGATGATGTTAATGTCAAAGGTAGTGTGCTAGAGGTGTTGACACCCTGAGAAGGTTTCTCCACTCTTACTTATTTTACAAACTTGATGGTTTAAGTTTGTTGGCTATGGTAATGCTGTTCCTAATTTATGCCAGTGCAAGCATGGCAAGAGTTGAATCCAGGGATGGTGGTAGCTGAGCTGACCTGTCAGTGGTAATAGAAGCATAATGGTTTTAGTGGCAGCCTGAGAAGAGTCTGGTGTAGCCTTGACATTGCAGTAACAGGCTGGAAGCACTCCTAGTAGCAATGGTTCACCATCTTTGGAGGAAGACAGTTACTGAGATGACCAGAGAAGCAGTAATTATATAAACCTAGAACAATTACATGGACTGGATGCCTGCTAGATTTATCTACATGTATTCTTCTACTTTTTGACAAAATTATCTTTAAAACCAAAGATCCAAAGTCTATATAGGCCTGTGTTATATAAACCAGAGTATTTAAATTTTTTTTTCACCAGAAGAAAAATTATTCCTTAATATGTTATGTAGCACTGGTTATGTACAGTAACAACAGATTAAAGCAACCCAATGCAGTGCAGCTGCAGACTCTCTCAACCAGCACAGCTTTGAAGGTTGCAGTAAAGAATAATGAAGCATAAACCTAAAGAAAGCCTGCTTGCCCCAGCTGAAATAACAGCTGATCATGCCAGGCACAGATGCCAAAACTGGTCTGGTTCCACTAATGAGGAGACCTCAGACCTTCTTTCTGGCAAGCATGGCTGACCCACTAGATCAGGCAATCTTCAAGCCTCCAAGAGGAAGGACCTTTATAAAACTCTGCATACTTTGAGCCAGGCATTCCCATGGGAAATAGAAGGTATGGGCTGGAACAGCTGAGACAGAAAAAACTGTCCTCCAAGGACATACTTGGATCAAAAATACCTCCAGAGAGAGGGTGATGCTCATGTAGCCCAGTGGACTGACATAAATCCACTGCAGTAATAGAGAAGAAACTTTTTGGCAGGTAGAGAAAATATTTGTCCTCATTATTTGGCATAAAAAATGCAGTCAATGGTTTAAGTAGTCATCGCTTATCTTGATCCCTGTTGATTCTCCCTTGGCTAACAAGCTCAAAACAGCTCTGAGATTGCTCTAGACAGTACAGCACCCAGTGATGATAAAACCTTCTGATGTTATTCACTCACAAGGTGAGGTGCTGCTTCCCCCATGCCTTTTGTTATCACCTCAGATCCGGGGAGAAGGCAACTGACTCGGGTATTTGAGAATCTTTCCTTTAAGCATCCGCAGAGGAAAGGTAGGTGTTGTCTCAGTGACTGCTGGTGTAATGTTTCTCTGCATCTTGGAAACTGCTGTCCATGAAACAGGAGCTCAGAAACCGTAACTTTATTGTCAAAGAAAGGTGTGGAACAGGGCTAGATATCTGTTCCACCCAGCTTTCCTTTCCCAGTAACACTGGTTGCAGCTTTCTTGCAGTCTCATTCATTGTAGCATGGACTATTATTGTCTCCTCTTTACCAAAATGGGACCTCAGTCCAAGGTCACTGAAGCTATTCTTCTGGGAGCTCAGTTCACAGCCAGCTATGGGATGGCTGCAAGAGTAGCAGAAGGCTTACAGGACCTCCTGCAAGTCACTCTGCAGCTTCATCCCAGGATGTCTGTCTGCCTGGTGGCATTCAGAAGAGACATAAGATTGTGTCTCAGTGCATATGTGGCAGTGCCAGAGGCTGCACATACATAGGCATGCAAGTGTAGAAACATGCCTTTTGTCCTGCAGCAGCCTTCCCTAAACTGTAGCTTTCCTAATAAGGCCTCATCTAGAGACTACCTTGATATCACCAGCTGGAGGACCCCAGGCTCTGCAAGTACCACAGCTTAAGGAAAAAGGGCACCACCTGTCAAAAGCTCCTGTGCTTTAAGGACTCTCTGAAATCTCTTAGAGCTTCTTAGATCTATATCAATAATAGGGGAGGAAAAGAGTTTCTATCAGTGTACCCTGGAATAAATCTGTGCTGCTGCAGTCATGAAGGGCAGAGAGGGGAACTTTTGTGGAAAAGGCCACCCCCTTCCCATCAGACAAAATTCACATTCTTAGCTTGTGATCATAGCCATTCCTCACAGACTATCCTGTTATTGTTTACAGGAGCATGTATATGCAAGAGAATGAAAATTGCCACATCACACTGATGAAACAGGATTTGCTGATTACAGTAGACAACCAGTAATAATATCTATAATGAAAACGACTGCAAAATTTCCCTGGTAATTTTCCTCAGCCTAACTGCTCATAGAATTAATAGCACAGCAGAGACCTACTCGATGAGGTATGAGAAGCAGAGGATGGTTGAAGAGGAGCATGATCCCTCACCGTCTTTGTTTTCCTCTTATATTCTGAGGTAGACAGGGCATATTTTAATCTGCAACACAATTTGCAGAACAGATTCAGGAGAAGAGTTAGCCAGAGCCTCCCCTGCTCTGCTCTGCCATGCTTAATAAACCGCTTAAACTCCCTATTTCAATTTAGCCACACACAAAGTGGTTTCAATAAAATATGCATCCCTAGGAAACCATGGGTTTAAACATACATTTATAAAGTGCTTCAAAATTCTCAGGTGTCAAGTACTATCTTTCTCGCTCCTTTCTTGTTTATCAACTCTTAGTCTATCTCACTGTCATCTTCTCTTCCTTGTTTCAACAAGCTTGGCACATCTTGTCCTCTCGCCCTTTTCCTGTAGGATTTATACCCCTTTGTTCTGGCTGCTGCTCTGCTCAAGGCTGCTTCTAGGCTGCCTGCCTTCCCTGAAACACCATCCTCCCAACAGTATGTAAGTGCTGCAGCTGAGAGCTATCAAGTGCTAAGCAGAGCAGAATAATTACCTTCCTTGTTTTACACACCGTAGTCCTCTTAACACAATACAGGACAACAGCGACGTTTCCTCAGACACTGTCACGTTGTCAATTCCCCTCCTGCTGATCTGCCTCTGCGGTATTCCTCTCCAGCTACTATTCAGCCTCCTGTTCAGTAGTTGAGTCTCTGACTATCCTTTCCAACGTACATCAATTGTACAGATATTTACATATTTTTATAGACATGCCTATAGAGGGATCTAGATAGCTGGATCGCTGGGCCAAGGCCAATTCTGTGAGTTTCAATAAGGCCAAATGCTGGGTCCTGCACTTCGGCCACAACGACCCCCGGCAGCACTACAGGCTTGGGGAGGAGTGGCTGGAGAGCTGCCAGACAGAGAGGGACCTGGGGGTGTTGACTGACAGATGGCTGAACATGAACTAGCAGTGTGCTCAGGTGGCCAAGAAGGCCAATGGCATCCTGGCTGTATCAGAAATGGTGCTGTCAGCAGGAGCAGGGAGGTGATCATTCCCCTGTACTCAGCTTTGGTGAGGCTGCACCTTGAATATTGTGTCCAGTTTTGGGCCCCTCTCTACAGGAAGGACATTGAGGTGCTGGAGAGGGTACAGAGGCAGGCTACCAAGCTAGTAAAGGATTTGGAGCATGTCCCATATGAGGAACGGCTGAGAGATCTGGGGCTGTGCAGCCTGGAGAAAAGAAGGCTGAGAGAAGACCTTACTGCTCTCCACAACTACCTGAAAGGGAGTTGTAGCGAGGTGGGGGTCGGTCTGTTCTCCCTAGTGACAAGTGATTGAACAAGAGGAAATGGCCTGAAGTTGCACCAGAGGGAGGTTCAGGCTGGATATTAGGAAGAATTTCTTTGCTGAAAGGGTTGCCAAGCATTGGAACAGCCTTTCCAGGGCAGTGGTGAAGTCACCATCCCTGGAGGTGTTTAAGAGACGGGTAGATGTTGCGTTTAGGGACAGGGTTTAGTGGTGTTGATAGTGCTAGGACTAAGGTTGGACTCGATGATCTTGAAGGTCTCTTCCAGCCTAAACTATTCTATGATTTGATGTATTCTATGTATCATTTACACCTAATCCTAAGAGTCATGCATACATATACTCATATTTGTTATATATGAATCTTTTAGGATTAGATAGTACAAAATCTGTGACGCATGGGTCCTCCTTTTTCGGGATCTGCTCAGACTAAGTAAGTATTTTGAAAGCTGATATTTTCTGACCCCGTGGGGGAAAAGAAACATCAAGTTCTAATCTGAGGCCACCTTGGAATGATGTCTCCTCTTAACACCAAGCTGGTTTAATGGCACCTTGGCTCACCATTGAACTTGGAAATTACATAAATTTTGAGGTTAATTATGAGTAAATTACTTCCAAATGGCTATACATGGAAAAAAAAAAAATGGTGAAACTGGCAACAAACTAGATTTCAGTGAAATGTAAAATTCTGTGTAACATGAGCAAACTGGTATCATAAAAAGAATGAACCCATCTGCTGATGTGAGTAATCAAAGGAGTTTGTGGCCTCTTATGCCCCTCTATGCATGGGGAATGATTTCATTTGCACACTCACAAGAGGACTGTGTTACTAATTTTTCTAGCAGTGTGCTAGATGTTTAAGGACAATTTACCCATCTATTTTTCTCCCTTCTTGTAACATGTTTTCTGTTGATTCCCTCTTTGTTGTTTGGGATCTCATACAGTCCCAGTCAGGTCTCAGCCCATGAGGGAGGTTTAGCCTCACCTTCTGCAATTCTTTCCTTTCCTGCTGAGCACAGATTATTCAAATGCTTTCAATTAACTTTTTCTTTAACCCTACAGCTTTGTGACCATGCCTGTAATTCATTCATTCTTTTCTTTGTTTCTTATCACTTCAGTGTACCCAGTCATTACAATATTGTCCTTTTGATGATGAAGTATGGAGACCTGACTATTTCCCTCTGTTTTTTATCGTCTGGCAACATACTTTTTTTACTCCCTTTCTTGCTTCTCTGAGTGTTTATAAATCTTTTCTTGATTCCACTTGCATTTTTATGGACCTGGATTTTGTAGCATATTCTTTAGAATATTCAAAGCTCAGGATTTCCTGTTCACCAGTTTATGCCATTTTGCTTGATGCCATCTCTTGTTTCTTCATTGGCTTTCTGTTTTCTTCTCTACTGCTAATTTTCTACCTATAAGACACTTTCCACTAAGTTTGAATATTCAGTAATTCTGGAGGCCACTCTGGAGCAAAGTCAACATAAGAATGGGACAGGAAGCGATGGAGAGGCACTGCTCAGTCATTTGGCCAGATGTGTGTGTAATCACCATGAGTTCCTGAACATCACTGAGCTATAACTGCAAAGTAAATGACAATGAGCAAACAAGGGAGTATAAGAAACTATGACTCTGAATTAATTAGATCATGGCTGTTACTCCTGGCAACATGACCAAAGTTATACGGGAGAATACATAGCCCTGTTTCTCATTCACCGATCACAGCTCTAGCCTGCATCTCTTCAGACATCTGTTCTGTGGACATCTTGTTCTTCACCTCCCCTTCTCTCACACTCCTGAGACTTCAGTCAGAGCAGGGAATTATGCTCAGAGCTTGCTGTGAATGCTGTCAGATCATTCGCTACAGCTGCAGCCAGCCACAAAAGGACCTAAAAATTGGGGATTACCTCTTATTCATTTGTTTTCTAAATCTGTCTTTTTAATCTCTATTTCTATGACACTGATGATCTCATTTTCCATGTTGAAAATATCATCAACTCCTGTAATTAGAAGATTGCTGGTTCTGATACAGAATCTAATTTCTCAGTGTCTCAGTATTATGAGGTCTGAAGCAAGCTACATGAAGAGATGTCTTCAGTAGTTTGATGAAATGGTGGGTGAGATTAATTAAGTGCTAATTTAATAATAATCTTAAAATGTTGTAGATTGCAAGTCTGGAATAAGATGCTTTCGTAACTACAAGGTTCACATATCTCTGATCTGAACCTCCTTCTGAGAGCATCTCTCACACCATTGTAACCCTATGCCTCCCTCATGGACGCTCACACTAGCTATTATCTCTGCTAATCCGTGTGCAGTTGATCTTTGTCCCAGGAATAGCTCACTTGAGACTCCTTGCCTTTTTCCTACCTGATGGTCTGCAGCAGAATCTCATGCAGCTGTCCCTTCCATTTACACCTAAGAGCATCCTGTGCTTGTTCCCTTTTGTGCACCCTCAGCCTTTGCCCTGAGTCTCCTTGCTTAGCAGAGGGCATGAGTGCTCTGACCTCTCCTGGAGCTCCAATTACCCTATAACTGACACTGATGGTTTGGGGGTTTTTTCCATGGTATAAGGTGCAGAAGCTTTTTGGACCACTGGAAATGTCAGACCTTGGGGACTCTGTGAGAAAGACATGGGAGATCCCCACTGCTAGGTTGTCACTCAGATGCTGGTCACCACAGCAGCAGAAATACAGTCTGTCTCCCTTCTAAATATGTTGCTCTGGCAATAAGAAAGTGGAGGAGCTCATCCTGATTCAGTGATCCAGCTCATCCTGATTCAGTAATTCACACGGATGTTTTGCCTAGAAATTACCCTATTATAGCACCTTTCTCTTTCATGGTCATCTGTACTGATTCTGGTCAGTGATACAAGTAATGGGATTGCCATGAAACAGAGAGAGAAGGGTTCATATGTGTGGTCATTCATAAGCTTACTGCAGTAGAGAAACAGGTACTTCAGTGATATTAAGAGTAATGTTGAAGGTAGCAGGACTGATAACATTAATGGTGGTGGAAGGAGACATGGTGATATTAGAACTGAAACTGGTAATTTCATAGTAAAGCACAATCATAGAGGTAATTGCAGGAGTGGTCAAATGACTGGGGAAATCTGGGCCTGGAATTGGCTTCTAGGTATCGATGGTCATGATGTTAACCTACAGTGTAACCACAGTACCATCCGTGTTGGTAAAGACATCTGTGTTCTCTCCTAACTTAGTATTATCAAGCCAGAAGGCAGTTGTGAATTGAACCCTAAAATATCCCAGTTCACACCTTGTGCTCTTTTTTCCAATCCCATGTTTGCTTTTATTTTATACAATTAGTCTTGTCAGTTGGATACCTTTTTCCTCATTTATAAGATGTAACTATCCTCCCCAGTTTAAAATTGATGCTGTATGATATAATCTTAGTCACCTTTCAACTAGTCTCCTGTATGCTCTCCATTGCCTCCCATCAATCTCTTGTGCAGAGCTGCCATATCTTCTTCTTACCATATTTTTTTACTCTTCACTAGTTTCTGCATCCTCCTTTGTCGATTAGACTTTTTCTTGCTCAAAGCATAGAAGCTGTGAGATGCCATGCAAGGCGAAGTGCATGTTGACACTGAGCTAGGAGCTGCAGCAAAGTAGCTGCTCAGTTTTGTGCCTTGATATCCTCTGTCGCCACCTCTGGTTACTGCTAATTCCACACCAGTGTTGGCTCTCTAAAGCTGGTGTACCTGAAAGCATGAAAAGCAAGTGGCTCTGCATGCAGGCGCACTAGATAAGCAGCATTCGAAGGCTGGTCCTCCTGGCTGAACAAGCAGGGTCTGTCTTGCCTGTCAGTGCACACCCGTTCATCACCTCTCCATGTGTCCTTGGGAGCACATCAGCATTTGTACCAGAGTCCCACCATACTTCCACTCTACCTTAAATATCACTTACGCACAGATAACAGACCATCTGTCATTACAGTGTATGGTCTTTCTATCCAGCATATTCATAACATATTTCAGCTCTGATGGCAGTAGCCTTCTCTTTTCATGCTCTTTTTGGCAGATTGATGGATTTATCCTGAAATAATGAGCCTGATTTCCTCCTCCTCTCACATCTTCTGCCATAAAAAGTGACAGTTATTGCTGTCAAATCAGAATTGCAGTGTTTATGGCCAGTCTATAGGTGTTTTGCATAAATGAATGCGACTGTGCAAGATGGGAGGCAGCAGGGAATTGCATTCTCCCTCCATAGCACTTATTTTCTCCTACTGATTTCTGTAAAGCCTCATGTGTCTACGTGTACAAGGCAGGGCTGTATAAATTTAAAAATTACATGCAGCATACAGAGGCCTTATTTAAGCAGAGCTCTTTCTGAGCACAGTGTGAGGTTTGCAAGTAGTCAGGATCTGGCCCACCATGAATAAATATGCTACAATTACATAGAAACAACCTGTGCTGAGATAACTAATATTCTTCCTCTCCATCTGTAGTTCAGAGACGCTGGTCAAGGAGGCTTGTGTAACCAAGCTATCATGCTGATCACAGATGGAGCAGTGGAGGATTACGAAGCTGTGTTTGAAAAATACAACTGGCCAGATCGGAAGGTTTGTCTGGGAAGTGATAAATAGAAAGGGTGAGGAGAGGTACTGTCCTGCTATGGTGGGAATAGAAGAGCACCAGCCAGGATGCTGGGCAGAGCTGAGCTTTCGCATCCTCCAATGCCCACTTGTATCCAGTAAACACAAGGCAAAGCAGCCAGGCAGGAGCTTGCTGCAGTGATTTTAGAGGTGGTAGGATCACAAATGGGTATCTGCAGGTTAGTGAAGATTTTTTTTTATATACACTTTGTTTTCTAATGGTGTAGGTGATTAAGATGATAAAGACTGAACTGAATATTTAAAAATAAATTTTAAAAAGGCAAATAACACTTTTGCAAATAATTTTAATCCCATCTAGGGCTCAAAGAGTTCTGTTTGGGAAAGGTTTGGCTATTACTGTTTCTCATGGTGGGCAGGGGAATGGCTCAGACAACCTCTCTAGCTGCCTTCCAGCTCTATTTACTTTGAGATCTGTGATTACAGGCTTGTACTAACAGAACACAAATGTGAAAGTGGAATAGACCAAGTCTCATCCTACACTCTCCTGATTTGTTTACCTTATCCCAGCTAGCAACAATGCACAAAGGGAGAGGAGCAGCCTGCTGAGAGACCAGAGCATAGGGCTGTTAAAGCAGTTTATTTCAGGATTGGCTCTTTTGTTGTTGGTCAAACAGAAGAGAAATGGTGAAGCTTTCTCTAAATTATTCATGTGGCCAGCTGTTCCCCTGGGTATTGGATTCCTGTGAGCTATAAACCTCGCCCCATGTGGTTGCTGAGTGCCTGGCAGAGCTGCTATCATAAAATCAATCAGAATTTGCACTTCTGCCTTGTTATTCAGATGATCCTGGGTGCTACTTGGCTTTCTGGGCTTATTGTAATTGGAAATTAAGTTCCAGCCCACAAAATGCAAAACAAATGGTGGAAGAGGCTCCTGTCTCTGTGTGAAGGCAGAGCTATTGGTATGCACCACAAAGAGGCATTCACACCAGTGTATAACAGGATGTCAAATCTCGGCCATTTGGATTTGGTAGGACATTACAGACTTTTATTATTATTATTTAAAATTATCTTTGCATTCCTGTTCCCAGGTCCGGGTTTTCACTTACCTCATTGGACGGGAGGTCACTTTTGCCCCCAATGTGAAATGGATTGCCTGCAACAACAAAGGTGCTGTATGGGCATGGTTCCCCAATCCCCATCACGCACATCACACGTGGACTGCAGCCACAGGGCTCTGGACCCCTCTAAGACTTATCCACTACAGTGAGGGCCCATGAGCCCTTGGTTGGAAGACAGCTCAAGGAAAAAAGCAGACCTTGCTAGTCCACGTGAAGTGTGCCTGTGTCCAACTAACACAAGTCATCCATGCTGAGCCACCACATTTTCCTGTCATGGTGCCAAGGGACACTACGACTGAGATTCATGCTGGTTGTAGTTCACCTAAGTCTCTGTACTTGTGTCCCAGTTGTTGGTTTTTCACAATCTGTTCAAAATTATCAGAAAGGATAACATCTTTTGGCCAAGATGTAAAAGAAACATCTCTTCTTTAAAGATTTTACAGCATTTTTCACACGGTCTGCAGGTTAACCCCTGTATCCTGACCGTTAAGGTACCAGAATAGCTTGTTAATCCCACCTCAAAACCAATATACTCTCCAGATGGCGTGAATGGGAAAATCCATTCAGAGTAGGTGAGTCACCACTATGCATCTGGGACCAGTTACAAAGCCCAGTTATCCTTTTCAGAGTCTGCAAGGGTAAAGGGAGGGGGTGCAGGCAAGTCTTCCCTACTTGGGCATGACTTGGCCTCAGTGTGCCTTGAGACAGTCAGCGATGCTTGCTGCATCAGTATCCTGCTTAAACAGGGAAAGAAAGACAAGACCAAAGCTGGGGGCTGACTGGCTAGGTATATCAACTCTTTTCCTGTCTCAGATGTGGTTCCAACCACTATGAAATGCATTTTCAGACTATGAATGCATGGGGGCATTTGCCACTGAAAATAATTGACAGACAAGAGACAGTCTGCAAAATGTCTGTGAGCTAGGGATGTTCAAGACAAACATTCATTTATTAGCACTATGAATCACACATAACATTTTTAGATTTTGTTAGATGAAACAAAAACCTGGATTTCAGACTGTATATTCAGTCATAAGATTGGTGACAGGGAATTCATGGTGCTGTTGGTTCACCATAAAATGCGAGAATGAATCCTCCTGAATAACCAGAGAACAAAAATATGCTCTTTGCACTTGAATTCTCACCTACCAGACTTGACCTCTGCAGAAGGCTCACTGATTTGGGTTCTTCTGTTTCAACACACTATATAGCTCTTGTAGTCCTTGTTTTCAAGCACACTAAATCTGCTTCCACATCACAAAGCTTATCAGATCATAAGCCCTTTCACAAGGCAGTGTTTTCCTAGTGATAACAGAATTTTTCCATCTATGTGACGTACTCTGTCCTGTACCAAGTACAACCAATCAGTTCAATGTGGTGAGAAGCAGAACAAGAGTCCTTGTGACGTTACATTGTGTTAGCATTTCTAATCAGTTAAGCAGCTAGTTTTGAGGACCTTTTGAAAACTTGACAACATTCTTCCCCTGTACTCCTTGTTCTAGTGTTAGACTGTTATGGGTCCATCTGCAGGGACAAAACTCTGGAAATAGGTAACTTGCACTTTTCCATTCTGCTTTCTGTGGGTAGATGGAGGTAGTCACCATCCTTGGATCTAAAGCTAGGCAGGCTGAAGAGTCAAGTGCTGAAAAAAAATCTGAAAGAGGAATTGAGAGTCTAGGCTTAATATAAAATTGGGCAGGGTAAGTGGGTAGCCTGATGGAATACTTTACATATGTTTGGCCTTCAGGAGCAAAGGCAGCCTGAGTAGTGGACAGTTTTGCCTAAGATCCAAAGCAACATTTTACATCTGCTTGGCATGATTCTGATTATATCAAGACTCTAGTCTTGAATATTGGTCTAGTATTTTGAGAAGAACAGAGCCAGTGCTTTGAAACTGTAGGATTTCCACAAAAGCATGTGCCCACAGAAGCTTGTGGATACGAGGCACGTCAAAGCACTTTTTGTAAAAAGCAGATAAACTGTCTAGTTAGACGGTCTTTGATGTCTAGTTTTCTAGCTTTGAGCTCATTTAAAAATATGGAAGATGTGTTAGCAGAGTAACTAATACCTCTGTTTCTCCATGAAGGTTACTACACTCAGATCTCCACGCTGGCAGACGTTCAGGAGAATGTGATGGAGTACCTACATGTGCTCAGCCGTCCCATGGTCATCAACCACGACCATGACATTATTTGGACTGAAGCTTACATGGACAGTGCGGTAAGGATCTACAGCACAAGTCTTTAGTCAGTAAACAGCAGGACCTATGGGCCAAATCAGCAAAGGTGTTAGCCACCCAGCTAGTATGTTAGGCATATAACTTGTCCCGCCTTCCTATCTAAATATCTTATATGTATAAGAATCTAAATGAAGTCCTGAAACTTAGGTAAAATCAGGTGTTGGTTGATTGATAGAAACTTATGGTCAGTGGCTCTGCTAAGGCAGACAATATTTCTCTTCTGCACACTCCTGGAGTTGAGATGTACATGCAGACTCAGGTCTGAATCTGCAGTGGCCCAGGAGCCCAGGACTAATCACACCAGCACAGCATGACTTAAGTAGTGCTTCTGTACAAGCAGGTTACCTTCTAAAGGATTATTCACAGGAAAGATTATTTACATCTTAGGATACGGGTCACAGACATTTATCTCCTCCAGCCCAGTAGCTAAATGCATACTGCTTGCTGCTCAAAGACAGAGATCTCAGTTTGAGAAGTAAGCTCTCTTTCATTCCTTGAGCTAGCACTCACTGCAGTGGCTCAGTGCTCAGCCCTGTGGGTAAAAGACATGCCCCAAAGGACCAGGCAGCCAGCACTCCCAACACCTCTTGCTTTGTCTCAAGCCTGCTCTACGGGAAGATATTTGGAGCAGGTGCTATTACCATGTGATGTTGCCAAGGCAGCTTTGAAGTTTAAAGGGGTGAAGGGAAGGATGAAAGAGTAGACCACCATTGAAGCAACCTTCCTCTGCACTTCCCCAATTAGAAGACATTTCTCCATCTCTATCTCTATCCCTTTTTCACATTGCTAAATGAGAAAGTTACAGTTCTTCTTTTGGGACTCTGTGCTTTCAGGGAGATACAGTTTTTTTCCTATGCTGGACTCTCCACCTCAGAGAAGTGTCTGCATAATTGTGACAGCTAGGGTTGACCAGAAGTCAGATTTCTCTCTTCCAGAAACAAACCTGAAGTCCCAGGACTGTTTATACTATCTCAGAGGAAAAATCTTCTAGGAACATTGAGAATGTTTTTGTACACAATCTCACTGTGGGACTGAAGTTATTAGCTCCAGTCTGGTCACTAGCAGATTTCAGGTGTCTGCCACAGCCCTTGGGGAGAACCTACAGTTTTGGGGTTTAAGATCCACAGTGAGAAACCTGAACTCTCTGAGTTGGAGTAAAACTAGGGGTACTGAGCTTAGCTTTGTAGCAGGAATCATGGAAGTCTAGGTCACCCATGGTGGTGTTCAACGCTGTGCTCAGACTCAAGACCACACAAACCCCAAGAAATACTTCAAGGCAGCCAGGCTTTCACTGTCATGGTGCATAGATGTTATACTCAGGATACTCTTGTGAGAAGGAACCGTCCCCCACCTCTGTGTTGTGCTTGGCCATTGAGGCTGTAGCCATGGCACACTAGTTCTGTGATAGTGACATGGGGATGTCTTCTGCTGCAGGAGCTGTGCCCAGTGAGAACTGGGGACATGGTACTTGAGTATGCTAAGCAAAGCCTCCTGAAATGCTACTAGCTACCCAGCAAGTTTATTCTATTAGCAGGCATACCACCCCCAGCACTGGTGTATGGTGTCAAACTTCCCAAGGCAGCCACAGGGATTTGTTTGCTGCACTCTTTTTGCTGCATCTCTTTGCTTGCCTTTTGGTTTGGCTTGCCATTCTCTTCCTCCACCCCAGCCTCTCCCATCTTTGTCTCATTCCTCCATTCATGTATTCATTCATCTGTTCATCCATGTCTCTCACTAGCTTCCCCAGTCTGAGGAGGTAACTGCATCCCTGTGTTTTGTGAGTGTGCTGTTTCCCTCATGCCAGTTGGTGTGCCAGTGCCAGCATTCACAGCCACAGCTGGCCTCTACATCTGGAGGGGGGTGGGAGCTGCAGTGCCGAAGGAGATCTCTTACATTGTCAGTAAGAAGAAATGCTGGATGTACTGGAGAGCTGTGCTGTGCTGTTGGTTCAGAGTAGGTAGAGGTGTCTGTGTTGTGCTGTAGCATTGTTCACCAAATCTCTTTTTCCATATGTCCAGTAAGCATCTGAGAAGTTTACTTGCTGTGTGTTAGCATGAGTGTTGGTGTGAATGGGAAGTTCCCACAAGAATCATTCAGACCAGTAACTCAAGATATTAGGCTCCAATCTCCATCAAGCAACTGTATAGAATATTGACTGGCTTCTTTATGGGTCCCAGCATGTATAGTAATGGAGACGGGAGGTCATTTCTTGCCTTGCTCCTTACTTGACCAAATGAGAGATTAAAGGAGGATGCTACTGGCATTGAGGCATTAGGTCCTTTTGAAGGCTAGGCATGTTTGGGAGGCTTCTTTGCATGTGTCTTGCCTGTTCTAGCTCCTTTCATGTGTGTTTTCTGAGCATCTGTCTTCTGCATCTGGGAGCATCTGTTACCCCATTACATGTGCTTGTCCTGTAACCCCTGTAAAGATAGCTCATCATGTTGTATCTGTTTGGATCATGATTTGTCTCTGTTTTTCTTAAGCTTAGATGCTTGAGCAACAAGTATATATAAGCAGGCTCTGTCTGTACTTCTGCCTTTTGAAATATTTGCCTGTGGTGTTTCTCATTTGTTGTATTCATATGTTTGCAGTATAGATGCTATCTTATTTGTGATCTTGCTCATATTTGTATTGCTTTATTCTGTTGTCCTTGTGTTGGTGTTTTTTACGCTGGTTGCATAAGTGCTCATGTCTACTCTCCTAATGTGTGGTGGGTATAAATTGTGTCACCAATTCTACAGGTTCCTGTCTCTTCATTAAAACAGCTCTTTAATTTCTCCTGCTTCAACACATTTCACTGGCTTTCATCCCATCTTCATCACCCCACACAAGCAGCATCCATCCCATGATCCTCTTGGATACAGTGTATTGAAAAATGCTGCCATCTCTTTTTAGAGGGGTGTGGGAGGCAAGGAGGTGGCTAATTGCAATCAACATCTGGGGACCTTGGGAATTCCAATGCCTTTCGTTCGGGTTATCTGTGACATTGCATTTGCTAACATATGGCTCATTGTTCTGTGGCAGCTTTTTGCATCTCAGGCTCAAAGTCTGTTGCTCATGACAACAGTGGCTATGCCAGTCTTCAGCAAAAAGAACGAGACGGTGAGTGCAATGTGAGCTTCACTCTCCTTCCAGACAGTAGACATGAAAGGATGCAGGGTTTTAAAGCCAATGGGTCTCTGAAAGAAAAGCTGGACATTAGGGACTGCAGTAGACCTCGGGCAGGATGTGTGGCTGATAATTTAGCTGACAAAATGATAGTCTGTCATTTCCTCTGAATGCTATTTCTTCAAAATACCCCTTAAATATGACACCTCTCTGTTTTATCCCTTCCATTTTCACACCAAACCTAATTCACAGACCCATAAAGTTTCAGGCTGGAAGAGATCATTAACTTGTCTAGTGCGTGTGGTTTATTGCAGACCTTTACATTTCATATAGATGGTCCTTCATAAGCCCAATAACCTGTGTTTGACAAAAGTGTCATTGAAGAAAGGCATCCAGCTCTGAGCTCTCCATTGTGGTTTCTCACTCTGTTAAAAACTGGTGTCTAAACTCAACTTTCAATTTGTCTGGCCCCATCTTCCTGTCATAATGATCAAGAAGCCTGTACCCTTTGGTATCTTCTCCTGGGAAGCATCTTCTGCACCGCAATAACATCAAATCTGTCTCTCTTTTGATAAAATAAATAGATTGAGCCATTTAGATGTCTTTGATAAGGGCATTTCCTCTGGGTTATGAAACCCTTTAGACACTTGTTTCTGTACCATTTCTAGCTTCTAAGCATCCTTTTAAAATGGCCATTGGTACTTTATCATTGCTGTGCAAGGGATAAACTCTTCATCCAGGTCATACAAAAAATTGTCTGTCTTCTCTACCTGAGACTGGCCTTAAACTGTATTAGCGGAGTGCTGCAGTGGGAGCCTGTGTGTCCATCATGCTCCCCAGATGCTTATTAAACCAGTTCCTCATTTCATGGTGATTTCCTGCACTCCTTTTTCCTAGTTTAACAATTTTTTATTTGGTGTTTGGTTTTGTTGACCCAAGTTATCAACTGACCCATGCTGTTCTGCCTGATCACCTTGCCCTTTACTGCTACTTACACATACTGCATGCAGAGTTTTTCTCTCAAAACTTGTTGTCATGATTTTGTTACTTCTGAATCATAGCCATAAATCTGACTAGTGTTGTGCAGAAATGCTCCTCTCCATAATCACTGGAGAAACTCCTTGAGACTTTTCAAGAAGCGTTAGTTGGTTTTGAATTAATATATTCATACAAGCCTAGAGAGAACACATGAGAGACTAGTAAGAAGGCAATAATGTGTACTCAGGTAGAGAGCTACCAAAGCTTTGCTCCTGAAAATGGATTCTCCTTTGTTTTTAAGCGGTCTCATGGCATTCTCCTGGGTGTGGTGGGCTCTGATGTACCACTGAGGGAGTTGTTAAAACTTGCTCCACGGTATAAGGTAAGACTGAGATAATGTGATTTGTTCTTTTGCATAGCAAAGTCACTAACCATTCTTCCATGGGCATGACTGAAAAATCATTCCTCTGCCTGTAGGAAGAACTATGAGCGTAAAGTGAGAGATATTGGATGTGGTGATATGTGGTTTCAATATAGCACATGGGAAATCATTCGTTGCTAGAAGCTCTTAGACTGCTTCAGAAACACAAGGACTGGATGGTTCATCAGATTGGCAACAGGTCATGGAGCCTTTGAATCTTGATGGTCACCAACCTAGATCCCTCAGAGATAATACAGATCTGACTGTCTATCTCAGAAGAATTAAAATGTTATATCCAGTTCCCAGTGGACAAAAGCTGCCATGCCAGCTGGCAAAAAATAAATTAGCAGAAAAATTGAGGACTGAATGGATGACAGAGAGCCAACTTTTCTGTCATGCCTAGAGATCCCTTTCTCCAGATCAGCATGAAGATTTCTTGGCAGGACAGTGTACAGGAAGTTGGCTCTCACTTGCTTTTGTTCCATCATTCTGCACACCAGGAGACAGCAAGCACATCTGAGGATCACCATGAAATCGGGCAATTAAAGCCATCATTTCAAGTTTTCAGTTTCTCTTAAATAACTATCAGACAGCTAGCAGTTAGGCACTTGTCCAAAACCCAATTGCTGAAGACTCACAGGACTTAAAGTGCTGTCAGAAGCTATAAATTTTTGCTGCGCTTCCAGATATGGCTGCAAGGCAGACCATTCACACGAACCTCTAGGAAATGATCCTTCAGGCAACCCAGGAACTATGAGTGTTGGGGTGCACGCACTCAGCATGCAAAAGCTAGCTGGTTTGGGTCAGAGGGAACCTTGTCTAGGAGCTTCAATTTTTACACACGTTTATTTTCTCTATGAACCTTTTCATCTTTCTCCCTCCTGATCACTCAAAGGCTATGTGTCACAATAATCTTTCTTCTGGACCAAGGAGGGACACTGTTCTTTCCTGCAAGCAGTGCTAGGGAAGGAGGGAAAATTATTCGAAGGATTTCTTTATATCAGAGGCAGGACACAACTTCCCAGAAGCTCTTCCAATGTCAGACCAGTTTGGAAACCTTGGATCCTCAACTTGAATCCCCTGGTATATGGGTTACAAAGGGACCAGTTCCAGAGTTACAGCCCTTGAGGGTTTGTACATTCATGACAGCCCTTACTGGGCTGGGAAATTTCAGCATTAATAGGCCAACAAGGAAGTTTTCTGTAGCCCTGATCCAGTGTCTTGGTTTCACACTTACCACACTGAGCTGAGCTCAGCTGAGCTCAGTGTGCTTTGCAAAAGACTGTTTCACATAGAGTCCAAAGTTTTGATCTGGGATGTGCGAAGTACAGAATTCATTCCCTCCAAAATGGCACAGGCAGATTGTAAATCACTTACCTTCCCATTTCCCTACTGTTATCACTCCAGGACTGTCTCTATAAGAATAGAAAGTTGCAATATTTTTTTGAAGATAGAAAACTTAGCTAGTCCTTGAGACAATTCTTGTTTTGGCAAGCACAGGCTATCAGCAGGTTTTTAGCAACTCAGGGTGTAGCTGGAATGTGTGTTACATCTGACTTATTGTGCTCTCGGAAATCTCTTGCAGATCAGGTCAGCCAGTGTCTGTTCTTGTTAGATTATGCTATTCCTTAAAAAGCACTTTAAGACTACAGGCTCGTACAATTTGCCTAGGCTAGGTCTAGTCTTGCCAACACTGAAACGCAATGCAGAGCTCCTCTGAAGGCTGACTGGGCTTCCAGGGAAGCCATCTGTGAGATTCATACTCGCTTGTTCATTCACTGCTGTGCACATGTAGTGACAGGCATACAGCCCTGTCACCACTGTTTCTGTACTGTTTGCAACATTCCCCATTGTTGCCCATTTCACTGTGCAGCACTGCTGTGCCTGCTTTGGAGAGTTTCTTCTGCCTATGGGTGGTAATTGTCCACAAGGACAATCAGACTCCAGGAGGGCATCTTTTTCTGAACATGTACACAAATCAACTACCTGTCTGTTCTTTTGTGCATCCAAGCATAGTCAGCCTGCTCAGCCAGAGTGGCCAGAGAACCAGAAATAAATGGTTTGGGATGGATCCTACTTTCCGCTGGTCAATACCTATAAAAGGAAAATAATTCTGAATATTGGTGGTGCCAGCGGTGTTTCTAGCTAAAGCACTAATTATTCTAATGTATCTTTCTCCAGCTGGGTGTCCACGGATATGCCTTTCTGAACACTAACAATGGCTACATCCTTTCACACCCAGACCTCCGTCCTTTGGTATGTATAGCTGTGAATTTAAAAACCTTTGCTTGCTTGGAAATCGTGGCTTTCAGGGATGCTCCTGTTTTCTCATACTTTATTGAGCTGTGAAGGCTACCAGGCTCTGATATATAGGCACCCAGGAGCATGAAAGACAGAGAATTCATTCAACATACATAGATGTATATATGCACAAACATGGGTATGAAGTGTAAGGCACCCTACTTGTCTGTTCTCCATAAGAGGGCATGTGAGGGCTGTATTTGTGTGCATTTGCTGTACTGTGGGTGCCCATGTACCTGCATCCATGTAGGGTTTCACTGCTGGGATGAAGAAACAATTCTTCGGCGTATCTCCTTCAAGAAGACTTAGCATGAGTAGCACCCTAGTAATAGCTACCCAGCAGCTGTAGGGTTGGACATTTTGGGAATCTGAGGCTACCAGGGTTCAGTACCACAAATCTTAGTAACATGGTAAGTCAGAGACAATTTAAAGACCAGTAGGCTTGAGGGAGTGGACACAAGGACAATGTTTCTCCCTTGCGGGTGTCACCTGGAGCTCCAGACTGCCCATCTGCCTGCAAACACACAGCTGTCTTTGTTCCTCAGATACTTAGGCAGGCAATGATTCTACATTTCATACACATGCTTGTTGGCACAAATCCACCTGTGTGCAGCTATAAGCGTTAGTGTGGTTACTGGAAAAAGAAAGTGCCACCACAGGGCTTCACAGCAGCTATCTTCAAAAAGATAGCTTTGCTCAGGGAGAGCACAGGCAGGTGTAGTTACTTCATTATGTGAAGAGAAGGGACATGTCCTGTTTCCAGGATGGGGCAAGGCAAATCTAGGCAAGAGCATCTGAAATAAGTCTCTCTTAGTCTGCTTCACACCTTTTGCTTCACTCAGAAGATTACAGGGAAATAGCTCTCTTGCATCAGTTAGCCCTAGGTGAAAAGCCAACCTTTCTGTCAGTGGAGGCAAAGCCTAATTCCCATCAGAAAAGATCTCCTGCTGGCTTTATAGTGTTAATGGGATTACGCTTGTGGCTGGGTGAAAAAAACTTTATTTCCTGGAGGCAAGTGTATTGTACTGAACTATTTAGAAGAATATTCTCAGAAAGGAGGTCATGGCCTTTACCTACAAGTTTACCTTTGTTCCTGCCTGGCCCTTGCTCCTGGATTAGCCTCCGCCACTTGAACTCTCCCAGCCCCACACTGCCTGTATAAAGAAATAGTGGCATGGGACCAAGAAGGTTTCCTAGTCAGAGAATAAATGAGACACCCCTATTTTTCAAACTACATATCAATTCTTAAAGAGGTAGTTTAAGAAGCTATCTAGGCACTTACTTGGGTATTTTTCTTTTTTTTTTAATAAACGTCAGTATAAAGAAGGAAAGAAACTGAAGCCCAAGCCAAACTACAACAGCGTAGATCTCTCAGAAGTGGAATGGGAAGACCAGGATGAAATAGTGAGTATTAGAAAGTGAATTTAGCCTTTTTTGTAGCTTCTTCTTTCTGTTATTTTGTGTGCTTGTATGGAAGGGGCAAGGGAGCAGCAGGCACTCTTGTTTCTTTCTGTGCCTGACTGGTCCCGACTAAGAGAGGCTAGTGGTCTACAAGAGGACAAGGATGGTACTCCCCTACAAAGTGTTTGTCTTCCTTTCTTCATGGAACAGGGAGGAAAAGCACTGGCAAGAGGAAGGAAGCACTGCTGTCTTAATACAAAGCCAAGATAGTTTAGAAGTATGGCAGTGACCCATGATGTTACCTCTACATGTAGTATTTAAGATATAGCTGAAGCCACTCAACTAACAAGATCTGAAACAAGAATGAAAGTACATTCCAAAAGAGACTAAAGCTTGTAGTCACCATTAATAATAGACAAAGAGAATAAGGGACTTAGACATGAGAAAAACAAATTTCCACCACCAATAAGGTGTGGAAGACACCAAAAGCAATAGCTGACCAGAGGGAAAATATTAGAAAATACCTTTTCTACTGTCTTTCAAGAAAAATTGTTAAAAATGAATAAAAATGAAACAACATGTACATTAACAGCTGCATATTGCCATACTGCACAACTAGGAACCCAGATACAATGAGAAGGTAGAGACGTCCCTCTTTGGCTGGTTATCTTTTACTCAGAAGAATTAGAAGAGAATAGATACTTAAGTTACTAAGATAAGAACTGAATTTGGAGTAAGATAGAATTAGCTGTGAGACACCTGCTTCTGGATTACAGGGGAGACTGCTGAGATAAACGTATCTGATGCTACAGATATCCACTTAAACAGGTAGGGCAAACGAACTGCCCAGTAAGAGGATCAAAGTAGCTACTGCCACTAGTGCAGGCCAAGTACAAAGGGCCATACCAAAGGAACTGGAAGAATGGCAAACTGAGAAAGGAAGCACAGTGGAACTGGATGTGAAACATGGAAAGCAAGACAAAAAAAAGAGGCTTTACATGCAGTGGAACCAACATGCAGGTTGCCAAAGACTTTGTGTGGGTTTGCTGATGTCTCCTAGGAGTTCTGCTCCCATTGTAGCTGTCTCTCTCACTGGAGCCACTTTTAGAGCTGCTCCTCGGTACCAAGTTTGTTACCTTACAAAAAAAGAAAAAAAAACAGGAAATGAGAAGACTTTAATTTGCTGTCATATTTATATGGTGAGCAGATTCCTGTTTGATGAAATAACCTGAATACAAGTATGATGCAAAATGTAGGGTTTCTGTCCATATGCAATCAGAGTAAAACTAACAAGTAAAAAAATAAATCCAAAAGAGGAATGAAAAACACAGCCACTTTGTCTTCCTGTACTGCATCTCCCAGCAGAAAGGTTGCAGTCACTGAGGGTACAGAGACGTTCAGTGACGCGAATTATATCTGCAGTGTGACTTCAGCAAGTCGAGAGACTCTAAAGATACACCCACTGCAGCAGAAAGCTGCCAACATTTCAACACTCAGATTTGCAGCTATGGTATTAGATCAATGACAGACTCAACATCAGTTGCAGCATAATCTCAGCAACGCTGATAAGCAGCAAATTCAGACTGGAAAAATATGTCCAAGTGCTAATGGTGTGTAATACAGCCAGCTGCTAAAAAGAAATCTAGGGGAGGGAAGATGGCACTGTCTGGAAAATATCAACTGATGCACAATAGTACTATCTGCAGCTAGGCAGCAAGGAAATTTGGGCTTGCTTGTAAAGCAACACAGGGATATTCTCAGTTTGAGGGAAAAAGGAAAGGGTCAAGAGATCTTCTCCAGCAGTCCAGGAACTGGCACCCACACAGATTTTCTTCAGCCCTGACAGAACCACTGAAGAAGAAATTAGTCTGCAAAGACGTTGAAACTGAGTGGCAAAACACCTAGAAGTTGCAAGGCCCTTCAGGTAAACTCTACCTGTGTTGGTTTGAAACCACAGAAACAGTGGGGAAAGGAGTCAGTAGTGCTCATTACCAGTGATAGGGATGGCACAAACTCATTGCTCTGGAGCAGGAGAGTTTGCTGTTTGGGTTGTTGAGAACGAGTGCTTCAGCGTGTCCCAGACTACCCCTCCGCCCAAACTGCTATGCATTTCTCAAAGTGGAGGCCAGCTGTTGCCAGAAGTGCCCTACTTAAAAAGGCCTGAGCATTATGGGGGCTCCCAGACACCAGGACTGTAATTGACTTCTCAATGCAGGAAAAGCTATTGAGGGAGAAGCAGCAATCCAGGATTGTGTCACCAACCTACAGCCACTGTCACCTGGGGGCTGTGTACAGGACAAGAAGCCCACCTGCAGACTAGCTGGAGTTGAGGAGGTCCAAGGAGATCTCAGATACCCATTGATTTACTTCTTCACTGCCTTATGCTGCAAGGAGAGATGCCTGACATTCAAGAAGATATGGATGAAATAACAATATCTGAAATAAGCCCAGAACCCATAAAAAACGCTGCAGGTTGTCAGACCAGAAAAGAGAGTATGCCGTGGCTCTGGCACGAGGTCAAATGCTCTTAGCCAAAAAGGAGTAATAGGACCAGTCAGTGTTTTGATTTCCAAGATGTGGGCCTTGGGAAACACAAGCTTTATATTCTAAGTCTGCAAATAACCCACATCAAACAGCCATAATAAACAGAACTGTGGCCCTGTAAAGCAAAGGCAGTTGAGACTGGTTCACATCTGAATGGAGTCTTGTCTCTAGAAGTAAGGAAGCAATTTGTGTGAATGAATAAGTTTCTTCCCACCTTTTTTTTCTATCCAAGCTGAAGCAGCAGTCTGATATGCTCTGGCAGGCTGGACATAAAGTCAAAGCACTTGTGGAAAAATTCCCTGGCTCTTTCTCGCAAGAGGCTTGGAGTCACTGTGAAAATTACATTTTACCTTTGGAACCTGGGCTGAATAAAGTGGTCTTCTCACTGCCTACCCTGCTATCATTCAGTCTTGCTTTGCTGTGTTAAACAGATGCTTTGCTCCACCCCAGAAGTGGTGCTGAATACAGCCTATAATTTATAGATTGGTTTTAAAAATGGCAAAGAGCTTTGGAACTGGTCTGTGGGACTTAGTGGGTTTCTCAGATGCCTTCTCTTCTAGGCTCTCAAAGCACTGTGTTAATGACTTTCAGGCTACCAAACTCCGAAGTCTGCAACTTGGACTGGCAACTTCATAGCTTCCAGATCCTTTCCTTTCACTAAAAAGTCATATTGACAAGCTTTCATTATTATTCTATGTCACTTATCAACCTGATTGAACAAGGATTCTGACCACTGAGAACAGGTTTTCAGTTTAAAAGAAGCAAGAAAGAGCTGGGGTGAGGGGAGAACCTATAGTCATTCTTTTCTGCCAACCCCCATATGTTAATGACAAGCAGCTCTATTAATTCCTGCCCTGCCTGGAGACACTAGTACTAATCCTGTTCACCTCTGCAGCTGAGAACTGCCATGATCAATGGGGAAACTGGCTACCTCTCTATGGATGTGAAGGTCCCTGTGGATAAAGGGGTAAGAAATGATCCTTCTGCTCAGGTCACATGAGAGAGGGGTTGGGAAATGGATGCTGAAGAGTCACAAAGGATGTGGTTTTAATGTTTAGCATTTCTGAGTGTGAGGATTTTATTGTTTCAACACATCTATAACACGTGTTAAAGACATAAAATAGAGCATCATTAGAAGTGCTCTTTATAACTACCAACATTCTGCTCTTACAAAGGTATTGGAAATGCCTCATAGCTCCCTACTTTGTCCAGGCAAAGCCAAAACCCATGTTGTTCATCGTTTATAGAGCTGTGAAATGAATCAGAGGTCTTCAAGAGTCTACAATGGGGAAAGCTAGGCTGAGCTGACCTGGACAGAAAGAGGTTTTGCGACTCTCTTCCCCTACCCTAAAAACGCTCTTGAAAACTTTGTCCCTCACTCTGTCAGAATGAGATTTTCTTTATCCAGGTCCAGGATCAAATTTCTGTACAAATATTTACAGATGTTTTATGAAAACTCCTAGTGAAATGGAGACTTTTGAACGTTCCCTACCAGCTCTAACGTGGGGTTATACACCTTCCCTTGGAATCAGTGCAAAATTGTCTTGTGCATTTACATTCACTGCTACTTTTTCATTCAGATTTATTTAACTCTCCTAAAGATTTTGGCTTTCATCATTTCCTGCTAGGAAGTATTCCAGCGTCCTGCAATTTACACTGCCCAGAAGTCTTCCATATTTCAGGAAAATTTTCCATCTTCTATAGAGAGCATTTTTTTCAGCTATCAGGCTGGCTGAACTGCTCCCATGCTAAGCCACAGTCAGCACCAGTCCCAATAAACTAACTGCTCACAGCCACTGCTGAAATTATGCCATTTCCTAATGAAGACACCCCTCTGTTTCCTCTGAATGCATGTACTGCTTTATCTTGTAACTAAATTCTCCTTGTCTGCTCTTGGTGTTTGCAGATATCAGGTACCTGTCAATGGCTTTGCCCTTCCTCTTCTGGGCATTGCCAAGATGTTAATTTGAAATATTTACACACTTCTCAGTCCCAGCAATTCAGCAATTATTTTTATTCCCTTTATCTCTTGTATCATTTCTGGTACGTAAGTACCATGGCTTCACTGAGATAAATTTGAGTACTGTCTCCCTGTTGCTCCGTAGAGAGCATCTGTTCTCTGCAATAGGATATTTCGGAACAGGGGAGTCCCAAATCTCTTTTTTGCTGTCCCTTCAATTCTTTGTCCCACAGCTGTCCCAGAATGGCTGCCTTGGTTTCCCTGTTTCTTAGCTATTTTTTTCTAGTTGCCATTTTTCCATGTGACTCCCACTCTTCCTTTTTGTACAGTCTTCTAATTTTCAGGGCTATGGGGACTTCTCAGCATGCAGAGAAATGCTGTTTTAATTTGTCTCACAGATCACTGTACATAAGGGCTCCTAAGATAGAGTCTGTCTGTTCCTCTCATTAGATCTTTTTCCCTTGATGCCCTGTTGTTTACTGTTTCTTTTTGTTTGCAGTACTACAGCTGGTTCTCACTACACATCTTATTTAAGACCACTTTTAACTGATTCTTTAGAATTAAATTTCATGAGAAGCTGTTTTCAGTGCTTTATATAAGCACAGACACATTGCATGTCCTTTATTCCCTTCATCCATTATCTTTGTTATTCTGTCAGAAAAGCAATCAGAGTTTTTCAGTAAGACTCATTCCTTGTAAGTCTAGATTGCCTATTTCTTCATCTTAACCTCTTTCTCTGTCTCTGTGCACCCTCAATAACATTTGTTCTGAGTCATCCAAAGACGGGACATCTTTCTGCTCCCTTATCCAGGGAAAAAAAGATAACAAAAAGTAGCATTGGTAAGAGATATTATCTGTTTTATTCTGCAACTCTGCAAGCTTTATGAAGCATAATAGGAAACTAAAGCTGAGTATGTGACAGTTTTACTATCATCTGAATACATATGGAGTGGGGACCATGAGTGAAGCTTAGCAATCCCCACTATTCCCACTTGTACTCCACTAGCTGATGAAGCAGAGTAGCAGTTGAAACAAAGAAAGTGCTGACAGAGCCTTCAAACAAAGAGGGCAAGGCAGTCAGACAGTGGAAAGAAGGACTGAGTGAAGAGGATAGAAATTATTCTGTCAGCCACATAAATGTGATTCCCCAGGTTGCTCTCAGAAAGGTATCGAGAGCAGAGTGAGAGAGAGAGGGAAAAATGAGGACCAAAGACAAGAGGTGGTTGTTAGAGAGATCTAGTGACAAAAATGCCTTTCCTTGCAACTAGGGTTGTGACCGTGAAAGCAAAAGAGAGAAGACATGGGTAGGAGCTGTGGCAAACCACTAATAAGGGTGTTAGCCAGGACTGGCTGTCTAGTACTGTGACAATGCCAAAACTGGAAATACATGTGCTCCCAGACCACAGATGCTGGTAGTCAGCCACTGTGCCAATGCACCCATGTTCTTGTCGTCTCTCTTGCTCTACACTATGTAGTAAAGACCTGCCTGATCATCCTCATCCCCACTTGACTCAAGGGTGCCTCTGCTCCTCTTCCTTCCCATGGGTAAGTGACGACACTTCTGTCTTGGAGAGAGCTGGGTAGCCATCCCCTTCCCCTGCCCAAACAGAGGTTTGCCCTTCTTCCTAGAAGGTACAAGTGCTGAATGGCTGCACATGCTGAAGAGAGGCAGGTCAGAATGAGCAGAGGTTCTCAGAGTAGTGGCACCCTGGGCCATTTTCTACTGCATCCTTTCCTCCAGGGGCAGGCCTATACCCCCAGGTCTTCTTCTTCCCTATGCCTTCCCCACTCTGCCATCAGATCAGACTGGCAAAGAAAGGGAGACTTAATACCTATTGTACCTTCCCCACAGCCACCAAAACACCACTATGCCATGTTCCTAGGGGTATCACAGTGCTTTTGGAACATCTCAGCTCAGCAGACTCTCAGCAGTACACAATTGCCATGCTTGGAGAGAAAGGGGAGGGAAGGGGTTAAGCCATCTGCCACTTCCCCACCTAACAATAATCCTCATCAGCCCATCCTCTGTGCGAACAAATTTGGGGCAGGCTGTGGAGCTGGCATTGGCTCCCCCCTTGTGCCTCGCTCCACCTCCACCACTGCAGAGCTTCGGCAGGTTAGAGCAGGAGCGACTTTCCCTGGGGAACATTGAGTTTTCTGTGTTCACTCCCTGTCTCCCACACACATCCTCTCACCTCGTTTCAGACTGGGGCTGGGATTTTAAACATATTAGGGTTCATATACTGGCATAAGGGTTGGATAGAAACTTTCCAAAAACTTTTCTCCTTTGGAAAAGAGTTCCACTGAAATCAACACTTTCCTACAGGAAAAGGCCAGTCTGGCAAACAGCTGAAGTTCTGAAGCAGCTTTCAATAATCTAAAATGTCTTCAGTTGAAATGTCAGTCTGAAAAAAAGTTATTTTCATGTGAATCAGAATGGCTAGGATTGACATCAGCACTTTTTTCAATTTGAAAATGTAATTTATTTTTTTTTTACTGATGTTTTTTGACAAAATTGAAATATGTTAATATCTTGTCCCAGTTTGGCATGAAAGCAGTCAGGAATCTCAGCATTTCCCACAGAGGTGGGGAGACTTGGCCCCGGCTGCCCACCCACACAGTGGGTAGGTTTGCCATTCTGCCTCTCCTCTCCTTCTTACCTGTCCCACTGAGCCCCCCCTCCTCCTTGGGATGATGATGTGCAAAGCCATCAAGGATGCTCTGTATAGCAAAAGAGCAGCAGGGCCCCATTGAGTTGGCTCTGAAAGTGAGAGAGGGAGGGCAGGTTCCCTCCACCCTCTTCCCCCTTCCTGCAGCCTGTGCAGGAGCCCTAGAGCAAAGAAAGGTTTAACTGAAGCCATAGATGGAAAGACAGAGTGGCTGCTTGGATCCTCAAAGTCACAAGTTGCTGAATATGCTGAATACTGCACATTCATCCCAGCCTCCAGCCAGCCCTAGCAGAGTGTGAAACATTGGTAATGATCAACTGCTTAGCCTTGGGGACATATATCCCAGCTCCCTGTCATGGTTATGTTCTTGGTCTGTCAGATGGTCTCTCACTTTCTTATTCATGCTTTTATTCCAGAAACGAGTTCTCTTCCTCACCAATGATTATTTCTTCACGGACATCAGTGGCACACCCTTCAGGTGAGCAAGGACTCACATGACGCCAATATGGTGTATCAGAAGTCTGCCATCAGGGACAGCAAATTGGTCCCTTTTCTTCATGAAACTGGCTACAACTCATGAGTAGAGCTGTGTGAATAACTGACTTATTTGTTCCCATAGCCATTAAAATATTGTTTGGGGTCAGCTCAAAAGGAATATTATGATTTAGCTGAAGTTCAGAGTCCAAAAGCTATACCTTAGATGAAGCACATTGTTCCATTTCAAAGAAATGAGACATCTTCAATTTTCAGTTCCACTGAATATGTTTTATGTTCTGGTGAATGGCTCTAAACAAAACATTGTTATAAACTGAAAATTCTAAAATATCACATAAGAAATCAAGCTAAAATTTTTGTGTGTGTTTTTTTTTTTCCCAGCTGAAATGGTTTGAAATTGGCATAGATTTAAGAAATGTTACTGTTGACCTGAACCTACAATGTTGGCCAAAACAATTGTCACCAAAAATGCCTCATAGCTCTACAGATAGGTTCCTTAGCCCCTTGTGCTGAAATCAGATCTCACGTAATCCTCTTTTGAAGATGTTCTTTTCTTTAACAGCTGTAGAGGGAGTTAATGTCTTTAAGGGTTGTAATTGCAGGGAATGCAGTGTCATGTTAAGGGATTACACCTCTCCTTGCTGACAAGCCCTCTTGTTTTCCTTCCTGCCTGCAGCCTGGGTGTTGTGCTGTCCAGGGGACACGGGGAGTACATCCTGCTGGGGAACACTTCAGTGGAAGAAGGTAAGTTAATCTGAAACAGCCACGTTCCCCTAAGGAACAAAGTAGAGACTCTGAACTTTACCGCTTTGCTTCTCCTTCACAGCTTGTACCTGCCTGTCTGCTCCCTAACTGAATATGTATTATCTGGTTTCAGGTTTGCACGACCTGCTTCAGCCAGACTTGTCTTTAGCAAATGAATGGTAAGTGGAGGAAATATTGTCAATGACCCAGGACTTTGTAGTGAGATTTTGGCAAAGTTCCCAGCAATTTGGCTTGAGTTCACTGCCCTTTGTGGCCTAGAGAAAAAGCAGTGTTGTACCCTGCAAAGACCTGATTGTCTCCAGGTAATTCTGTTCCACCTCTTCCTGTTGGAGATCCCACGAAAGCCTGGCACGTCCCTCTGCTAAGAAATATCTCCTGAAATTTATTCTCAGCCTTCTGTGCTCAGGCTTATTTTGTTCCTCCCCATGTTGCTCAGAACTGTGCTACAAAACCTACAGTATGTCAGACTTGTCAGGAAATTTTGTTGCAAGCTTAGCAAGAGACTGAAGTGCTTTTTTAAATCCCAGCTTATTTTTGGTTGGCATTCTTCTGAACTGAGCCTAGACCTACTTTCTAGTGAACATGGAGGTGATTTATGACCCATGTTTCAATAGCAAGTATAATTTATGGTTTTGCTTTGTTTGGATATGTAACAGGGTGAAGCATGGCACTTTCCATTTATTGCTGTGGGGTTTGGGGTTTTCATGAACCCAACATTCAGTTACACCCAGACACATGACCCTAGCCTGTATCAAAGCCAAAATAACTATATTCGAGAAACCCTGGAGCCCTTCACACCTCTCATTAAACTGTCAAGTTTCACAGGCAGCACATTTGAGACACAAGCAGTGACTTCTCCTTCTACTCCTACCTTGGGGTGTCAGCTTACCACACTTTACATATTCATTTCTTTTAGACTGCTCTCATAAATCACTCCTTTCAGCCTTTTTATGAGTTGTAATTCTCTAATAACCCATTCCTCTCTGTTGTCATGACAAGAAGTCCAAATTGGAAGAAAGATTAGAGGACTGGTTTCTTTTATAATACAATTGTAAACATTCCCCCACTTTTCCCCAAACTGTCCCGAGGCTCCTGCAGCTGTGTCATAGAATCACAGAATCATAGAATGTATTAGGTTGGAAGAGACCTCCAAAGGTCATCTAGTCCAACCCCCCTACAATAAGCAGGGACATCTCCAACTAGATCAGGTTGCTCAGAACCCCATCAAGCCTGACCTTGAATGTCTCCAGGGATGGGGCCTCCACCACCTCTCTGGGCGACCTGTTCCAGTGTCCAACCACTCTCATATTAAAGAACTGTTTCCTAATGTCTAACCTAAATCTACCCTTTTCTAGCTTAAAACCATTACCCCTCGTCCTGTTGCTACAAACTCTTGTGAACAGATCCACACCCACCTTCCTATAGGCCCTTTTCAGGTATTGGAAGGTTGCTATAAGGTCCCCCTGGAACCTTCTCTTCTCCAGGCTGAACACTCCCAACTCTCTCAGCCTGTCTTCATAGGAGAGGTGCTCCAGCCCTCTGATCATTTTCGTGGCTCTTCTCTGGACATGCTCCAACAGGTCCACACCCTTTCTGTGTTGGGGGCTCCAGAGCTGGATGCAGTACTCCAGGTGAGGTCTCACCAGGGCAGAGTAGAGGGGTAGAATTACCTTTGGGACAGCATTTGTTGCCACTGTATCACACTGCAAGGTCATTCCCTGTCTCAGATTTTGTTTCTCTGACTTGGTTTATCTGATCCCAATCCAGTTTTACTCACATTGCATGTGATCCTCTGCTTCTCAGGTCTCTCCATCACATTGCTATTGTTTATATAGACACAGCAACAGAGAATACAGAAAACTGCTGGAAGGATTTGGGACTGCTAAGTGGCATTGTGAGCTTATGCCAGAGAATGTAACAGCAGCCCTACTAAGTGCAGCAGTCAGATTAATTGATGTTTGGTTTATTGGTAGGGTTTGACTTACAGCCACATTGTTAAACGTTGAGTGGGCACAGC
>VYZX01003226.1:132785-189802 GCA_013401335.1 Brachypteracias leptosomus
ACTGGATTCAGGAACACATGGATTGGGACCAAAGGCAGAACTGATATTGTCCTCCTCAGACTCTGGCCATTGAAGAAGAGAGCTTGACCCTTGTGATCCCTCAGCTTTATACTGAATATGACATACATGGGATGGAATACATCACTGGTCAGTTTACGGTCACCTGTCCTGGCTGCTCCTCTCTGCAGGTGTGACCCTTTACTGCACTCCCAACGTGGCACACAATATTTAGCAGTGGCCTTGGTCTCCATTGTAACAAGTATAAACAAAAGCCTTTCTGAACACCATTCCTTGGTAGTAACTCTAAACATCAAGTGCTTTCACTGCTAGAAGCAGACACTGTCTGCAAAAATATGCCGTTAACTTCAGAAACTGCAGTTAGTTAGAAGAGACTGAGCTGAAAAGTAAAACCACTGAACAGAATTAGTTCTGTTCTAACTCAAACCAGGACACAAGTACAAGCTTTTGCATGTAATGCTCCACCTGAGAGGCCCAAACATTTGGCACGAGGATGGGAATCTCATAAAACTAAAACCAAATGTAATCTGATAATTGTTCCTCTCTTGTGCAGTGTGAGCAGACATCTCCTGGCTGTCTTTGGAGAAGGCTGAAAAGAGGAGATGTATGAGATGAAGAGGCCAGGGAGGAGGGGGAAAGTTTCAGGAGAGTTGACTGAGAAACATGCAGATTTGGAAGTGCTGTGGAGGAAAAAGAAATAGGCTTTGGATACATCTTAGACATGTGGGGCCTAAGGAGGGAAAGATCTGCTGGTAAGCGCTGGGTTTGAGGTCAGAACGAAGGCAAGGATGGAGAAATCAATTCTGACAACTGTGACAAAGAAAGGAGAAAGAAAGTTGGGAGAACTTGGGAGAAAAATTAGGGGAGACCTGGGAGCTCAACCCAGTAGAGGGAGACAGAAATGCTGAAATGGGGGCAGGGCAGTTCCATCTCGAACAGAAAGGGGCATATCTGCAGTATGAGAGCCATCCCATTCTCACAGCACAAGATGATTGCGGGCAGGGCAATACAGAAATGAACAGGTCAAATAAATGGGATCTTTAGCACATGGCATATTCAAATCCTCCTAAACACATCTCAGTCCCAACTCAGGCTGGACTGCACTGGTAGCCTAGACTGGCTTGAGTGTCTGAGGGAATCAGGACAGGACAGCATTTTGTGAGATTTACAGGAAGGACAGAGAAGTAACAGAGGAGCCAATTAACACAATGAAAGAGTAGAAGCCATGAAGAAGTCACTAAGGGCTTTGAAGAAGATTCTTCAGTGGAATGGGGTGTCTGATGTCCTTCTACAGGGCACCTAGAGGAAAAGTCAAACCAGGGACTTGAAGCAATGGTTGTGGACAGTCTGTTCAATCAAGGAGGTCAGAGTGAAGGCCTAATGAATAACTCATTTGAAAGCCTCTTGCTTGCCCACACTTTCGAACCTAAACCCTTCCACTGAGTTTGCAAGGCAACCAGTCTGACAATCTTAGATGTAACATCCTTTCTTGTGCTCTCTGTCATCCAGGGTGGTAGGTCCTGTTCTTTGCCCTGGAAGGAGAGGCCTCTTGTTGTGACGTGTTGTTTCACTGTCCTGGGCCAGGCAGACACTCCATAACAATGAACTCTCTAAGACATCTAGAGAGGGACATATCTTTCTCTCCTGATTCTTGTTCTCTCTTCTTCTCAGGTGATGAGGAGTTGGTTCAGGAAGTGCTGTTTGATGCAGTGGTCACTGCACCCATGGAGGCCTACTGGACAACACTAGCCCTCAATATGTCCATGTAAGTCTATGCGAAATAAATATGAGTAAAACACCATTGAAGATGCATCTCCAGATGCTATGGGCTTATGCAGTACCTGAAACAGTCACAGATCCTTGCAAAGCATGTAAGAAACTTTTGAAATAGCTCAAAACCTGTTAGAAATATCTCAATAGCTTTAGTAATAATTCAGAAAGTGTCTCTCAGGAGTGGACTCCATTAGGCTAGGCCTTCTCAGGGAGCCTTTAGTTTGTTGAGTTTTTCTGAATATCACTGAGGACAGCAGTGATACAGATGCGTCACTGCAAGGGCTGTTCAGCACCAGTTCTTTGCAGCACCTAACTCAGAAGCACTGCATTTGCCTCAGTAGCTGACAGAATTTGGTATCTCAGGGCACCTGAGACCATGTCAGTTATTTCCACATGCATCAGTTATCCCTTTGAATGGCAGCAGTGTGGTTTGACTTGACCTCCCATAGAAGGGAGTAGCAGAAGTTCCATTCCAGGTGGCAAGGAATTTGCTCCCTTAGCAGCCATGAAGAAAAGGGAGTTTGATCTTGTCTCTGTTGATTAAACCTCAGAAAGGGAGTGGACAGGCTGCCTTCAGTAAACAACTTTCTACTTAATTATTTCCAGGGCAGCACCTTTTGCTTATAGTATCTAGTATCATGTCAAAAAAGCTCTACTTTCAGCAGACAACGTGCAATTTACACAGATGTGTAGCCATGGGACTTCTGACCCCATTTCAGTTACCAGTATCCCCACCACTAACAGAGTTTGAGCCAGCAGCAATCATGCCAGGACACCCAATTATCAGCACATCTTTAAACACCTACACCAACACCCTCCCCTCATTTTAAGGCCACCACTCTGCAGCAGGCTCTCCACCATGTAGCTGTCCCATCTATGCCCTTGATACCTCCAGCAAGACATGCCCCAATCGACCTCATGTGGGCAGTCTGGAGCAGGGCTTGCAGGAGGAGAGCAGCTTATGGTTTACTTAGAATAAAATTAAATAAGCAAACTTCAAAGGTGTAAGTCCAGGTAGAGTTCTAAGCCTGCCAACTGTTAGCCAGTAATAACCTGTTGCCATTAGCATGTAGGAGCCAGTGTCACTCGTGGTATAAAGGGCTTGTATTGCAAAGGAATTTGCAACCACATCTCCAGGTGTGGCTTCTAGTTTGAAGGGCAGGGAGATGGTGGTTCTCTGAGAACTGTTTGCTTCTGCTTGTGTGTTTCTGTTCCATAGGGACACTGAGGCAGGTGTTGAGATGGCATTTCTGGGCACTCGGGCTGGACTCATGAGGAGTTCCCTATATGTGGGCTCTGAGAAAATTTCCAACAGGTAAGTCCCTCAACTGCACTAAGGGGCTTCTCTGAGTGACTCCAAAGGGGCAGCATAAAATCACCACTAGTCTTAGAAATGTATTTGGAGAGACAAAAACAGAAAGGAAAGAAGCAACACCTTGGTGGCATGTGTGCTGATTTACAAAAGTTGTGATAGTAGAGGTCCTTTGTCTTCTTCTGGTCCTTTTAAGTTTTTCTTAAAATACTATCCCAAAGTGCATTCATTTCAAAGAAAACCTGTAATCATTCTCTGACTTCAGTCAGTTAATAGAGAAAACATGCACAGTTAGTGTATATCCCCAGGACCATTTTGCAGTGCAGAGGCTCTGCACTCCAGCGCCCTAGTGACATTCCAGCTTGGCTAGATTTGATCTTTCTGTCTCAATTCCTCTTTCAGGTTTATTGTGTTCTGCCTTTTACATTGTCTACATGGCAGCAGTATCCCAGTGCCTTCCAGTGAGGCATTAAGTGATGTGACTGACATCTGTCACATACGATTCATTCTCTGGTATTCTCCCTCAAGGCAAAAGTATGTGTTCAGTGGAGGGTTTTGACATGGAAAGGGTACAGTTTGCATTTTTGTTGAGTTTTGAATATGCATGTTGGTGCATGCTGCTCTACGAAAGGACAGGTCACAGAGGCACACCAGCAGATGGAACAGAAAGGGATAGTGTCAGTGGTGGTCCTTAGCGTCTTGGCAGCTGTTTCTCTCTCTCTGAGTTCCACAAACACAAGTCATAGGCTCAAGGCAGAGAGCTCGGCTGTGCCTGTCAGCCGTGCTCTTCAAGTTTTTGAGGCAGTCTGGCTAAGTCAGAGTAGTCAGGCTCTGGTGACAAGGGAGGAAACATGTGCTATAGGAGGCTGATGTGATGATTCCCTATCCCACACTGTGCTCCCATCAGGAGCATCATTCAGTGCTTTTAAACAGCCGCAGTCACCACGCTGCAGTGACAGGCCCTCACATATCACACAAAAGGTGCTTCTAGAGGCCCCTGAAAGGAAGGAAGCATATAAGTGAATAATATACAGCAAAACAAGAGCCTGGAAACAAAGGGGATTTGTCAGGCAAGACGCAGGGACCTCCAGGGAAGCCAATGACCCGATTTTGGACTGGAAAACCTGCCATATGAAGAAAAGCTGAGAAATATTGGTTTGTTCAGCCTTGAGAAGAGAAGGCTTAGAGAAGACCTTATTACCATGTACCAGTACTTGAAGGGTGGCTACCAAGAGGGAGACTTCCTTTTTGCAAGGAGTCACGTGGAAAAAACAAGGGGGAATGGTTGCAAGTTACTTCTGGGGAGATTCCAATTGGAGTCCAGAAGAAAATTCTTCACAATGAGAACAATTAAACATTGGAACAGTTTTCCAAGGGAAGTAGTGGATTCCTCTACATTGGACAGTTTTAAGACTCAGCTCGACAGGGTGCTGGCCCACCTCATTTAAACTATATTTTTTTACCTTGAAAGGTTAGACTAGATGCTCCTTGAGGTCCCTTCCAACCTGGCATTCTATGATTTTCGGGAGGTCTCTCCTGAGCACCCACTGCCTGCCTTGCCATACCCCTCTTGCCGTTGGGAGCACACCACATTTCATCCTCTGCCCCTCTAGGAATTCAGTATTTAGCCACAGCACCATGGCCTTCCATTTATTTTGGTTTGCCTGGGTTTGTGATGTTTTGTTGGGTTGTATTTTTTTGCAGGAAACTATTTCCCTTTTCTCACCTGTTACCCAGTCTCCTGCAGTAATTAATGGCCTTCAACTGCCCACACGCCACCTCTGCTTCCCCTACCCACTGGCGTATCATAGAATCATTAGGGTTGGAAAAGACCTCAAAGATCACCAAGTCCAACCATCAACCCAACACTACCATGACCACTAAACCATGTCCTTAAGTGCCACTTCTACACGGTTTTTTGAACACCTCCAGGGATGGTGACTCCACCACTTCCCTGGGCAGCCTGTTCAGTGTTTGACCATCTTCCCACTCGCGACCCTGCCCCTCGCTCCCCACGGCGGCGCAGGCAGCCAGGCGACGAAGGGCGGCCTCTCCCCCCGCGCCCTCCCCAGGCACTCCGCCCCAGAGGGAAGCCGTGGGGCAGCCCCGGCTCTGCCGCGGGTAGGACTCGGCAGGCCCGAGGCCACCCCTCCCCGCCCTCGGGGCCGCCGCTGGCGGCAGCGCCGCCGGTCTCGGCCGGGGCAACAGCGGCACCTGGCGGGCGGCCGGCAGAGGCGCGGCTGCGGCGCCGGCCCCGGAGCGGTGGGAGCGTGGAGGAGGCGGCCCCCGGGGGCTTGGCGGAAAATGGCAGCTGTGGGTGGAGTGTGGCCGTCAGCGGCTCGGCTGCCAGCGGGAGCCATGAGCCCGCCGCGGGAGTCGGTCGCTGCCCCACGCCTGCGGGATGGTGAGAGGCACAGGGCGGCCAGTCCGTGTTTCGGTAGCCATGTCCCACCAGCCAGTCCGTGTTTCGGTAGCCATGTCCCACCAGAACATGTTTCGGTCCCCCGGGCTCCCTCCGCCGAAGGGGAAGCCCCAGGTGATGAGGTGCAGGTGATGTGCCCAGCCCCGGGGGTCCCACTGCATTGCCCCGGGGGGAGCTGCAGCTCTTCCACACCATGTGCTAAGGCTGCCCGGGGTTTTCTCCTGACAGGAAATTCCTGACGCAGAAGGACAAGGAAAGTATCTTCACCATGGACCACTTTCCTCTGTGGTACCGCCGGGCAGCCGAGCATCCCCCCGGGAGCTTCATCTACAGCATTGTCTCAGAAGATGATTCAGGTAACCCCAGCCTGAGCACCTGAGCAGAGGAAAAGGGAAAAGAAAGCTCTCCACATCTTGTGTCCCACGCCATGCTTGTCCCAATCCCTTTATTGCCACCTCTGGCCTANGTCTTTACGTGCCAGTTCTACGCGGTTTTTCGAACCCCTCCAGGGATGGTGACTCCACCACTTCCCTGGGCAGCCTGTTCAGTGTTTGACCATCTTCCCACTCGCGACCCTGCCCCTCGCTCCCCACGGCGGCGCAGGCAGCCAGGCGACGAAGGGCGGCCTCTCCCCCCGCGCCCTCCCCAGGCACTCCGCCCCAGAGGGAAGCCGTGGGGCAGCCCCGGCTCTGCCGCGGGTAGGACTCGGCAGGCCCGAGGCCACCCCTCCCCGCCCTCGGGGCCGCCGCTGGCGGCAGCGCCGCCGGTCTCGGCCGGGGCAACAGCGGCACCTGGCGGGCGGCCGGCAGAGGCGCGGCTGCGGCGCCGGCCCCGGAGCGGTGGGAGCGTGGAGGAGGCGGCCCCCGGGGGCTTGGCGGAAAATGGCAGCTGTGGGTGGAGTGTGGCCGTCAGCGGCTCGGCTGCCAGCGGGAGCCATGAGCCCGCCGCGGGAGTCGGTCGCTGCCCCACGCCTGCGGGATGGTGAGAGGCACAGGGCGGCCAGTCCGTGTTTCGGTAGCCATGTCCCACCAGCCAGTCCGTGTTTCGGTAGCCATGTCCCACCAGAACATGTTTCGGTCCCCCGGGCTCCCTCCGCCGAAGGGGAAGCCCCAGGTGATGAGGTGCAGGTGATGTGCCCAGCCCCGGGGGTCCCACTGCATTGCCCCGGGGGGAGCTGCAGCTCTTCCACACCATGTGCTAAGGCTGCCCGGGGTTTTCTCCTGACAGGAAATTCCTGACGCAGAAGGACAAGGAAAGTATCTTCACCATGGACCACTTTCCTCTGTGGTACCGCCGGGCAGCCGAGCATCCCCCCGGGAGCTTCATCTACAGCATTGTCTCAGAAGATGATTCAGGTAACCCCAGCCTGAGCACCTGAGCAGAGGAAAAGGGAAAAGAAAGCTCTCCACATCTTGTGTCCCACGCCATGCTTGTCCCAATCCCTTTATTGCCACCTCTGGCCTAGTGGGAAGTGTTGAGACCTGGCCTCTTGGCATTATCTTCACACTGGTATAGAGGCAGAGAGGGATCATGGCCAAGATGCTGGACACAGAGGAAAGGCAAAGCTACAAGCTGTGAGGAAGGCAGTCAGGGCTGTGTAACATGAGGTTGCAGAAGAGGTGAAGGATGCATGGAAATGCAGGGCCTGGATAGGACAAAGAATTTAGGGAGGTGGGGGATGGGAGATCACAAGGTACTTGTGGGGCTGGAGAACACATGAACTGTGAGAAGTGAAAGGTATTTCAGAAGGAATGGAACACATAAGTGTGACCAGGCCTGGGAGGGAATATAATCAGGAGAACTGGATGAAAATAATGGCTAGGACTAATGAGGGATCAGCAAGCACTCAGTCAAGAAGTTTAAGTTTTGAGGGTGTCGTTTTTTCATCACCACTTCCAGTGATAGAAAGGATGGATTTGTTATGGAAGATGGTGGAGGAAAAGGGAGAGCTTTTCCATAGCTTCCTTTTGGTGAGGGTGTCTTGTTACCCTATCTCATCATACTCCTAGACTATGGCATCTCTTGCCCAGCTAAGGAACTCAAACATGAGAGGTAAGCAAGGAGTGGCTTTTCAGTGACTCTTTGCTTAGGATGTTTGTTCCAGTGAGTTTGCAGGTCCATCAGGACCTCCTCAAAGGCTGGAAGAGAGCAGAAGAGCCTAGAAAGAAACAATCCAACCAAAATACTCATGTGAGACTCCCCCACAGAAAACAGAAATCCCCTTTGTGCTCCTCCCTGGCCCCTAGCACTCCATCTCTGTCATGGAGCTCAGCACTTTAGCTGTTAAAGCTTTTTGTGGCACAGTGGTGGGAGGCTGGTGGGTGGGAAAGCAAGCAGCAAAGAGGAGAAAACCAGACTGGGAGGAAAGAGATGAACCAGGATGCAAAGGGAGAGGGATGGAAAGAGAAAATACTTGAAACCTTCTATGAAAGCCTCTCTCTGCCCAGCACCCTTATGTCTCACTTAAAAGGCAAGTGTGGAGAGAGGGGGAGGCATGGCAGGGGAGACCTTTTACTCCCCTTCATGCCAGAGGGTTTGATCTTTGGAATAGTGAGCGTTAGAAAACCAGGCAGTGATACCCTGCAGGGCTTCCCAGGACAACCATTACTCAGGTCACAGTAGACACTACTGGCTAAACACTGGGGTTGTGGCTTGATGTGGCTTTCTGAGAAGTTGCAAGCAGTTTTGCATGGATACAGACAGAAGACAAGCAGGTGCCACTGTTTTTTTGTATTACATGCTATTGGTCAATCAAGTCCAGGATCCCATCCACCTGGAAACCCTACAGGCCCTTGGTAAGAAGTAGTACCTGACCCCGAAGACCTTATGTTCTAAACTGTGAAGGAGATTATTAGTCTCTTCAGAGATGAGCAGCTGGTCTTGGAGAGACTGTGATCCATGAGATCACACAATATGCCTGTGAAGAGCCAGGAAATAATACTCAGTGCCCCTGAGCCACAGTGCTTTGCTGTCAAAGCAGAGTCCAGGCCCTTCTTTGACATCCAGTGAAGCAGGGCCACCTTACCTTTTGGCCAGAACAAACCACCCAGTTTCTTATGCAATTCTTGATGATTAGATGCTGAAGTCCACCTTTCTTGCTCTCCACATGATTGAGTACATGCCCACACTGTGACAAGGGGGTTTCATGGCAGATGTACTTCTCATCACATAAGAGGGAAGAGCCCAAAGACCTCCATGTTGGGGAGGAAACCAGCAGGGAATGGCTGCAGATCATCAGAATAATTTATCCAGGGCTCCTCCTTCCAGTGTCCAACAGTCCCAGAGAGAAGAAGACAGAAGGGAATGCTCTGCAAGTCAGGTTCTTGCACCCCAGATCTCTTGTGTGTTAGGTATTTGGGTTTTTTTGGTTTGTCTTTTTTTCCTAGGGTTGCTAAGTGTATTTTGCTTCTTTGTCCCATCGTAGGGAGTGCAAGAAATTTGGCGTTCACCATAAAGGCAGGATTAGGCTCAAGGCATGTAAGCATAAGTTGGCTGGGTATTTGATTCACAAGGACTTTACTATTTCTGACATCCTTGAGCAAGTTAATCTGGCTTTGGTCCAAAAAAGAAAAAAGAGTGAGAGACTCCAGGCTAAACTGTGGTAGACACAGAATCGTGCTCAGGATGCATTGGGTGCCAACAAGAATGATGAAGGCAGAAATGGAACGCAATAACAAATGCTGGAGCTCTTGGGAACAAAAGAATCTTGGACCCATCTGTCAGAGCAAGAGATTTCCATACAGCATGCAAGGAGGGAATCAGTTGCAGGCTAAATCGATCATGCTAACCTTCAAACTGTCCCCTGGCAGTTCTAAAGAGGTGCCCCAGCTGAAGCTAATCTAATTGTTCAAAAAGAAATACAGAAATGAAAATTGTCACATGGGCAATTGCAGGCTGGAACAACTGCACTAACAAAGAGGGGGGAGGTGGGGTTCCGTTGCTTCAACCTATCCAGCCATGCTATTTTTAAAACCCTGTGGGAGCAAAGAGATCTGCACAGGGCTGGCAGATGTGACACAGAACCTACAGGATGCTTAAAGCAGCAGCTAAAGGATAATCAGGAGACCATGGGGCATAACAGAGTTTAGGCAGCAATGTCCCAGGAGATCTTGTTTCTAAAATGGAGTTCACCCTGGCAGCATCTGGAAGTGCTGTGTCTGCCTCTCCAGTTTGTAGTGCTGGCTTGGCTTGGGTAACAGAGCTGGGTGTGAGCCTGGCCTATGCTGTGCGAGTCAGTGTCAGCATTACCTGTCCTGCTTCTCCTCTGTCTACAGAGTTTAGCTGGTGCATGAAGCAGAGCAGCTTTCTGGCCTAAGATCAGCTCTATGTGCTCAAAATTGAGGGGACCAGTCCTTTACATTTTATGCTAAGGATGCTACTTTTATCATGGGACATTATCTAGAAGAAAAAAAACCCCTCTACTCATTGCCCCTTAGGTTGCTTTTCTGTCATGAAAGATGCAGTCCTCCAAACTCTTAGGTGTTTCAGATTTGAGGCATATGCACACGCTGTCCTGGATGTGAGCAAGTTTTACCCCTCTCTGGTGGTAAGCTAACCAAACCTTCTCTGTTTGTGTCTTGGCAGAGGGAGGTGACCTTCCAAAAGTGGTGACAGTGAGCACGGCTGTGGCTGTGGCTGTGGATGGGAAGATGGGTATTGCTGCAGGTAGGACATTCTGGTTTCTCTTTTTATCTTGAATGAAATGGTTGCATCTTGCATGAGAGTGGGAGCTGAGAGCTGTCAGCTTGTCATTCAAGGGAAATGACGGGAGCCACAATAGCTTGTGTGTTGAAAACTAGGCCAAACAGAGAATATTAGAACAGGTACTGAATGGCTGATAGGCTTTTGAAAGGGAGACTGGCTGTTTGAATGGGGGCTTTCCATCTGCAATGCTGGTGAATTTGTGGATTGAGACTATTTCTCTGGAGCATGAGCAGGTTGAGAAGTCTGTGCAGAGTTTGAACTGTTTGCTGGAGACACTTTTGGTTTTGGAAGAATAACACGTTCGTGCTTCTCCATCATTCTCAGCTGAAAAATAGTTTTTATTGGTGGAATGGGCTTGTTGCTAGATTTCCAACTCAGACATAAGGTTTGCCAAACTTATATTTGTATCAGAGCTTTAAATCCCTTTTGGCAGACCTTCCTTAAACTCTGCATCTACTATTGGAAAATTCATAAAACACTTTATTTCCAACAAAGCTTTTAAAGCTTTACCATTTTCTGCAGCAATTGCTTCAGCCTACATGGAAGTACAGTAAACTCAGGAGTGAAACAAAGCAGCCATTTAACGAAACAAAGCAGCAGTTATCAATAATACTGGCATCATATCCAACTTAAATGCTCTGTGTAGGAGTATTGGGATGAGAGAAGATGCAGCTCAGTTGAAATTTTTTTTAGACCTGGAAGCATTGACTAAGAGAAGAGGTTGATGGAACAGGTAATGGAGCAATTATCACCAGAAATATGCCAAGGTGCAAAGCTGCTTGTGAAAGAATGGTTAGTGTTAATAGTCCTGTGTGGTGGAAGGAATGACTGAGTAGAATAGATACCAAGTGATGACTTTGTTATAGGAGTATCCAGTAGAGAGAAGGCCATATAGCAGATACCCTGAGGGAGTCAGCCATTGCCTTTGCCTAGGCTGGGTACAATACAATGGTCTTCAGTATGACTAGTCAGTAAAACTATGGCAGTTTGATGAAGTATTCTTTAATTTCCAGGCTTTCAGTAAGTTCCAGTTGAGAGCTGGTACTCTTTATCACCTGAGCTTATAAGCTGAAGGAGGATTATTATGAAATAGCACTTTTCACTAATAAACCACCATTTCAAGCCCAAAGAAAGTGATTCTGAAGTCTGTCCAGAGACTCCTGCAAAACAGACAATTTCAGTAAAGTTCATGTTAAGTAGGTGCATGTGTAATTGAAACTGCTCTCAAAACTGGTACTAGCTGGTTATGAATATACCCAGCAGAGAATGAAATAGCATTGAAACTGCACCAAGGGTCTCTGTACAGCACTGGAGCATTTTTCTAAGCAGGAATTTGGGAGGAGAAAAAATATTTTTAAAAAATTAAATTGTTTTTCATAGTTCTTTCCCTTCCCTTTCATGACCTGTGGGTTAGAGCAGAGGCACACAAGCAGCTCATCTGGCACTCAGCATAAATACAAGGAAGGAAACTTCTTGGTGGAAGAGCCATAGCAAGAATAAATGGCAGGAGGATCTGCCCCTGACAGAGCCATTTCTCTTCTGTCAGCAGCACTTTGCACAACCCTGTGGAGATTTCCACCCCCTCAGTTATGCTGTATGTTGAATCAACTTGTCTGTGTGGACATGCTGTGAGGGGGCAGGATCCTTTGCAGGGGGAAGAGGATAGTGGAGAAAGCAGCAGAGGATAGGGAAAGAAATCATGTTAAAGTAATAAAAATAAGGTAAAAATTCTGTCATTTGTGGAAATGATACAGAACAAACCAGTTTCCTCACTGGTAACCACAGAAGTTGAGACACAGCTATGAATTCTTAAAGGTACCATAGTCCCTGTCACTAGCCTGTACATTAGGTGACCTGACCACAAGCATCTTCTGCTTACTTCCATGCATGGTACATACAGCTGGGTGTTCTTCATTCCTCATTTCTGATGTGTTGATGAAAACTATCCATATTTTATCCAGAGTATGGGCTGTATGACAGCACTGAGGGAAACAATTTCTCTCAAAGGGTCCAGAGTCCTTCAGGCTCCCAGTTATACCCCTCATTGACTTCAGCTGGAGTGCGAGGGTTTGCTGAGGTATGTCCTATCTGGTGGCTTTGGAGTAAGTTTACAACATGTTTTGGGGCGTTTCAGGGAGCAAAAAGGTACTATATCTATATTACCATTTGCTTTGTTTCCCATAGTGACAAGGTTCATTATCTGAACCTTTCATACCCATAGTCATTTAAAAAAAAAAAAAAAAAAGGAAATAATTCTGGTAACATTACCTATTGCAATACTATTTGTTCTTGAGGAGAGCAACTTTGAGAGTAAGGATTCAGGTCTCTCTTCATCTACCCTTAAACTAACATGATCATCCTGTGCTTAGGACCTGATTCTAGGGGCCTTCACCCCACAGCAGAAGCTGCAGGGCAAGTGATGCTGGGTAGTGCTCCAGTACCATCCTGGGTATAGGAGAGAAATGAAGGAAGGGGAGTGAGTGGAGACACAGCAAGAGGCAATCAGAGCAGAATAGGATGCAGATTGTTGCTGTTATTATTGTTATTCTGATGACATCAGCCCTCAGTAGGATTGATACCATGTTCATTCAGGATACTACCAGAAGTTTGGTACCCAACACTGGTTCCCAGAAAGCCAGATATGTGGGTAGGTTTGTAGTTTCTGGATAAATGCAGTCAAAGTTCTGTAAAAGGGGAACAACAGAGAGACTTTTTAAGTGTCCCTGTAAAAGTGCAAGTGGTATGAACTGGCCTGTCATTCTGCCACTGATCATTACTGTCACTTGTTTGACTTGACGGTGCTTGGGGGGTATTTGTAAGCACTCTGAAATGTTCATTATGCATGCAGAGAAAAATTAAGCTCCAGGATTTACGGCCATGCCTGTGAGGAGGGAGCACCCTCAGTGTCCCCATGGGGAGGACGCCAGTGGCAGGGAACATTGGGCCCCTTTACTTCTGGCAGCTGAATGGCAGTCCTCGGCCAAGGCAGAGAAAGGCAAACTGGTGAAAACCAATGTCCAAGTAGATGACACAGGCCTGGATGCTGTCAGGGCGTGAGGGAGCGGTCAGATGGGATTAGAGAGCAGCCAGGCTGGAGAGCTGAGAGCAGGGATGAAGGAGGAGTACAAGTACTCCTCCCATTTCAATCTGATTTAGCTCAGTAGGGAATCCTAGAATGGGCTTAGGGGGAGTCCTAGATGCTTCTCTCACCATTAGAGATGTTGCTTCACAAAAGGACAGGTAAGAGGTGGCCAAATTCAGGAGAGGCAAGCAATGTCCTCTACCCTACCCTACCCTCTTCTTTTTTCACCCATCCCTCTCCTTCCCCTGTGAGCCAAGCCCCTGTGCCTGGGGCATGAGGGGGATGGGAAAAAAAGGTTCAAGGTACCTGCAGGTCTCTTGAAGAACATGGTGGAGCCGAGGCAGGGTCCATATGTGTGCACTGAGTTGGTGTGGTCTCTTTGGTGGGAAGCCGCACAGGCAAACCTAATCCTGGCTTAACTATACCTGTTTCTTTGAATTAATATCTACCTGTTATATTGTGCTTTGACACTTCAAAGTACTATGCAAACATTAAGTAATACCTGGATGATTAATTATAATTAATTGGAAGGCAGCTATTCTCCTGGGATGTCAGTCCAGTACCTTTCACGCACACTAACTTTATTGGAAATGAAAAATAAGGAATTGTGATGGCATTCTCCCCAAGCCAAATCCTGCCCCAGATAACACTGTCATCTGCTCCCTCCTTGAGTCAGTAGCCTGGGGCTTTCTGGTCCTCAGGGGGTGCACAGCAGAAATCACATGTAGTTGCTGACAGAAGCTTTCAGTGATTTAAAGCCCCAGTGCAACTGCTGGAATCTGTGCAGGAATTTAGCTGTCACTTTGGGCTGTGTATGACATCTCTTTCATTCCCTGACCTTCTTGCTGTTTGAGTTATGTCATTGTCAGCTGACTGCCAGTCCCAACAGAGGCAGGCAGGGGTTTCTTCCCACTAGGTTCCTTGCCATGGTTGAGGTGTCTCAGGGGCGGGAGACAGCCAATACCAGCAAACCATGGGGCATGCCCAGGCTCCGTGGTGCCCAATAAAACAAATACAAATGGGCATTTACAAGATGCAGGTTTATTTTATATGATGCCTCTCTGCTCTGTTTATATTAAAAGTTACTGTTAGTTCTTATCTGTAGTGCTTGGACCACAGTGAAATCGTTATCTCATGCTGACAGCAGTATATACAGATGTATTTGGGAAAAGCCTAGGCAAGCTCAAAGAAGGCAAATATTGTCTCTATTTTACAGAGAGGGTTTTGGGACACTGAGTTATTAAGGCCAGTATTTTCAGAAGAGCTTTGTACTCACAGCAGGAGCAGATTTTCAGAAAAGCTTAGATTTTTTTTTCCCAAAGTATTTGATATCAGTCAGCCTGAAAAATAGATAATGGGAAGTAGTTTTGCCATTATACCACTAGTTAAAATGCAACCTCTCCTAGTTTGATGGAAGCTTTTCATTTGAAAAGTGATTACAGGCCAGCTTGATGTCTCTCCATCCTCTTCCTTGGTTCCCAGTTTTGGCTACCTGCTGTCTGTTACCAGTGAGCCAAGGGAGGAGGTGCAGGTGGCTTTTTCAGCAGTTCTGTTGCTGTGGCATCTATTCAAACTAATTTACACACAATTCTGCATTCCTACAGTTTTGTTGCTTGGGTGGATAAAACATTTTAACCTCCTTTCTAGAAAGTGACAGTTGCATCTGTAGAAGCTGATAAAATGCATGGAAATAAGCTACAATAGCATAAGCACCTTTTACATGGGAATAACTGCATTCAAGCTGGAGAATTAAAATGGTTTCACTAGACTGGCTCAGAAACCAGCATAATGTTACCCATACAAAATCTGAGAGCAGCTGATCTCTTGAATGTGTGCTCCGGTAGTCAGAAGGAATGCTACCTCTCTTTCAATGCTACTGGAGATTGTGCCAGCATTGTCCCAGTGCAGGGACTTCTCTGAGCTCCTGAGGCATCACCTGGGTGCCTTTATGGAAATCATGGTCTCCCCTGCATCCAGTGGTAGCAGTAGACAGAAGGAAAACCCAACTTGTTTTCAGTCTGTCACGTGCTATGTCTGGATTCTGCCTGATGCAGTTACCTCCTGGCAGTCCCCAAAGCCCAAGCAGTTTCTCAGGCATTCCTTTGATCTGACAAAAAGAGACATCTGAAGGGGCCATGTCTTGGAGCTCAGTCATAGATAGTGTTAGGGGCACTCAGTAAGGCAGAAATTATTTTAGTAAAAAAAGAAAAAGATTTTAGTACTAGAAGCAGCGTGCCTTCTTCATCACTCAGAACATCTGTCTGGAGTCTGTTATAGAATCATAGAATCATTTAGGTTGGAAAAGACCTTTGAGATCGTCAAGTCCACCAGTTAACCCAGCACTGCCAAGTCCACCACTAAATCATGTAACTAAGCACCGCATCTACATGTCTTTTAAATACCTCCAGGGATGATGACTTAACCACTTCCCTGGGCAGCCTGTTTGAGTGCTTAATCACTTATTTGGTGATGAAATTTTTCCTAACGTCCAATCTAAACCTCCCCTGATGCATCTTGAGGCCATTTCTTCTTGTCCTATCACTTGTTATCAGTTGGTACACATTTGGCTGGCCCAAGAGTTGAGCCAATACTCCATGAGCCAGGGTGTCAACATTACATGGTGTCATTGATGTGCTAAAACCAGTGTCTCTTGCGTCCTTCACACATCCATCAGCCTACCTGCCATCTATTGCATTCTACGTTATGTACTGAGCCTCGGGGGAGAGACCTGTAGGCATAAAGGCTGCTTTTTGGGGTGTTTCTGGGGCAGACACAAGCTGGTCTATGAGCCAGATAAAAGTGAGGTGGTTGCCTTATTTTGCACTGGCTCTGATCTTATGAACTCTGCCTTTTGCCAAGGTTTGGTACCAGTGCTGGGTCCACGTGGTTCCCTGTTCAGAGCTGGTTATCCTCCAGCTGGGTCAGTGAACAGGCAGGAAAACCAACCATCTGCCTGCAAGACTCCATATAGATATCTCCATGCGTAGACAGTAACTGGTCATAAGGGGGTCAAATATGTTTATTTTATCCTCAAAACAATACTAAAAATAGCTATGTGAGACATCTTCTGTAGCATTCTGCCCACCCTGGCTGGACATCAGCAGCTTCCTTTCTTCCATGGTGTATCTGCTGTATGCATAGGCTATAAGATCTTCATCATAAGGATCATGCCTCCTCTCTGTGTGTGTGGATGTTGCCTGTTGCCTTGAGAGGAGCCCTTGGCTGGGGGAAAAGCAAAGACAGTAGCCAGTTCTGTAGAATAAATATTTCCTTGTAGTCTGAGCTGAGTGCCAGAGTTTGCCTGCTGCAGCACTTACTGGGAAGAACATTAAGTGAGTCAGTCCTCCTTTCCTCAGCCTGTGGGGCCAGAGCTTCACCTAGCACAGAGGGAATGTCCCCGCTGTGGGTGGGTGCCTGTTCCCAGGCCCTGCCGTCACCAGCCCTTTCAGGGAATTTTCTCAATGGGACACCAAAACAACTTGTGAGCAGTGGGATTTCTCTTGTGGAGTCTGGTGAGGCATCTCTCCAGGACATCCCTGATCTTGGAGCCTGTTCCAGGCTGGAGCTCCGGCTCAGGAGCCCATTCTTGTCTGTGCATAGCAGAAATCTTCTAGCCTGAGGTTATCCATCACTGCTGCCTCTGTAGCTCCTCTGATTGCCATGGTTGTCACGCCTGAAGGGAAAAGAGCCCTTGACACTAGCTCAGGAGAGGCTTGCATATAGCTGGATTTTTTAGATTGGCACCCAGCGCTTTTGCCTTGTTTGCTTGCAAATTATTTGATATCATTTTAATTCTGAGCCAAATTAGAGCAGTGCACGGGTTGTCATGGCAACCATTTCCTTGTGCCTTTTGGTCTGACTCATAGCAGACAATTACTCTCACGCTCCAGGATTCACAGATGTGATAGGAGAAGAATCATGTGCTGAGCTTTCAACTTTTTTTTGCTTTTAATTTCCTTCCTAGTCTCTCTTGCATTAACTCCTACCTAGCCAGCATCAGCCGGGACCTGTACCTCTGCCCAGGGCCACAGGGATCCATGGGAACACATTGCACGTAGAGCATACCTGTGGATGCACAATGTGCAAGAGGATTTGTGCATATGTGTGTGTATTTGCATACACAATTTCTCTGCAGTGTGTGGTGAGGCTGTTACACACCTGTCTGCATGTGTAACTAGTGGTGTGCACAAATGCATCGTAGAATACCAGGTTGGAAGGGACCTCAAAGATCATCTGTTCCAGCCTTTCTTGCGAAAAGCACGGTCTAGACAAGATGGCCCAGCACCTTGTCCAGCCAAATCTTAAATGTGGCCAGTGTTGTGGATTCTACCACTTCCCTGGGGAGATTATTCCAACGGTTGATTGTCCATGTTGTGAAAAATTTTCTTCTTGAGTCTAATAACTTGTATCCATTACCCCTTGCCTTTTTGATATGACTGCTCATAAAAAGGGAGTCTCCGTCTTCTTTGTAGCCACCCTTTAAATATGGGAACATGGTGATAAGGTCTCCCCTAAGCTTTGCTTTGTCAAGGCTGAACAAATGCAGTTCTATCAGCCTTTCCTCAATTGGCAACTTCCCAGTCCTTCAGTCATCTTTGTGGCTCTTCTCTGGATCCTCTCCAGCCTGTCCACATCTTTTTTGCATAGCAGGGACCAAAACTGAACACAGTACTCCAGACGTGGCCTGGCAAGCGCTGAGTGGGAGAAGGAATATGCTCACAGAGCAATTTGCACTTAACTTCTGTCTGTGGCAGGGCTACATACTCACTTGTTTTCTATGTATGTGCACAAGTATGTACATGAGTAATCTCTGTGGGCATGGAAGTGTAATCAGTGTGTACAGTCTGTCAATATGCACAGAGTATGCAGGGGGACTGACAAAGTGCAAGGGTCATGAAGGGGCCAGGACCTTCCATTCGAAGCTGTGTGAAGATTCACAGACCGCCAAGCAAGTGGCATTAACACTTCTGACCAAGTAGGATGCAAACCTAAATGTTGTGTGATTGCAGGGCCAATGCATTGCCTCACTCACATGTCCCAACTTCCCCCCTAGCAGCTCACATCTAGGCATCTAAAGTGCTTGGAGGAAAGCAGTGTTGTCCATGCCATGACCGTAGCCTTAGCACAGGTATAATTGATGTCATGACCCGTGTTAGGACCTGTAATTCAGTAGAGGAGCAAAGTCATGTCAGAAGATGATGAAAGGGATCACAAAAGCGGTCTGTAGATGTGGGGATGAAGGGGGTAAATAGTACAGCAGAGAAGGTTATAGGAAATGTCTTGTGAGATGGTTCAGCTTCAATTCAACCAAGGCAAAAGCAGGCAAGTTTAGCAGGGTGAGAACCACAGAAACAGCAGATTCGAGGACAGCTTCAGTCTCCTCCTCCTAAGGTACATTCCTTTTACCACCAAACTCAGCCTGTTTCCTTCCTGAGTTCCTCTTCTCCTGTCCTATGTATCCACTTAAGGCACAAATCTCCTCATCTTAAGACTATGCAATGAAACTCCTACTACCAGCCCTTTCTCCTCACAAAACATTTTGCTTCTCCTTCTTTCCCAGAAATATTCCTTGTTCTAGGGGCATTAGCTCATACGCTATGCTCTCACCGTCTGTACCACGCAGAGGCTGTACTTACAGCCATTCTCTTTTTCTCTCCCTATCCTTGCTCTGTACGAAGCCTATCAGCAAATCTTCATGCAGAGGTGCTGGATGCAGGGTAGTTTGCAGTGGATGTGGGCCTGCTGTTGGGTGATGAGGCACAAAGGGTGTGGGAGAAAAGGAGAATTGGAAGGTGGCTGTCTTGCTTCTGCCTGCAGGAGAGCTTGGCTGGGAGCCCTTGCCTGGAAGCCCTTGCCTGGAAGCCCTGGGAAGTGTTAGGCTTTCCCAAGGCAGTGGGAAGGCATGAGAGAGATGTTGTGCATGCAGGAGATAAGCAAGTTGTGGACAGCACTGCTTGCCCAGGACCTGTGGAGGTGTGATCTGCTACAGGCTCTTGGCACTGCTTTCACAGACAGCAGTGCAAAGTCTGGAGTGTGTGGAGGGAGCAGTTCATCTTTCAGGGACACTGTGGAGCCCACATTTTTGGAAGGAGTCAGTAAATGGCAGTGCCTCATTCTGTTTCCCTCCATCTGTCTGCCACCACAGGCAACTGCTTAGACTCCATAAGCTGGCTCTGCAGAGAACCTATGTGAAACGGAAAAAGAACAGACAGCAAAGAAAGCTGTGTCTTAGAGGTCGGGAAATGTAGGGATAAAGTGTGCATTGCTTACAAATCAAGCTGAGTTAGACCTTGCAAAGAAGATTAAAACAAACAGCAGAATATTCTTCAGCTATTTGGAAAAAAAAAAAAAAAAAAGGAATAAGAAGTGACGCCACTTCTGGGCAGTATGAATGAAGTCAAAATGAAGGAGACTATCATCTGAGCCAAAACCAAAGAGGACTCTGTGCCCAAGTTATTGATAAGGACAGCAGTATCATCCTTGGGGAGAGAAACAAGCTGACTACCAGGAATAAGCAGCTCAAGCTGCTTAGTGCACTGACAGAGCTGGGCCTGAGTGCTGTCTGGCTCCAGGAGAGTTGGCTTGTGGAAATACAGGCTTATAGCAAGGATGTTTTTTTCAGCTCTACCTGCAGTGGTGACTCCATGCAGGCTGGAAAAGTGAAAATTCAGCAGTTAGGGTTAAGGAAGGGAAAGAAATAAGTCTGTCATCCTTGCACCTGTAAGCGTGACCTCTGAAATGCTTGTAGCACTTTAGAGGAGATCTTGAAGGAAAGTATAATTATTACCAAGCAGTTAGGGGAAAAGGGAGTCAGACAACATGAGTGTATCAATGCTAGATCATACCAGACTAACCCAATAGCTTTCTTTCAGATGATTGTTTTCCTGGAAGGCAAAATAAATTTCTCTGTATTTCAGTAAAGCACTCAATACAGTGCCATGTAAGAAACAATTAGTTAAACTGGAGGAGATCAGGAAAGGCAGAGGAGCTGTAAAGGGCTGGGAGATAGAAGTCAGTCTGGGAAGATGGCAGCAGCAAGATCACCTAGCAAAAGGTTATTTGTAGCTCATGGTCAGCCTTGGGATTAGTCTTTGCTAACACTGACCTGAAACTCTGACTCAGATAGCAGTAGGTAGTGAGGAATTGTCCTGATGATTCAACACTAGAAGGCATTGCTAGTACAGGGAAGGGCCAGGATATTGTTAGAGAAAGCCTTATTTGACCTTGGCAGAAGTACCAGAAACAGAATGAATTTCAGTAGTACGACAGACAAGGTCATATGCTTGAGAACTAATATTAGAAACCTTCTGTAAGCTGGGAACTCTGTGAGATCTAACAGAGGGCACAGCAAGCAGGACTAGAGGCAGCCCTTGTCTTCTGGGAACTGTTGGGCCCATTTTGCCAAGTCGCAGTGAAGATCCTTAGTTTAGACTGTACTGACCCCTGATGCCCACATAAAATTCAGGGAACCTTTGTCATCTGCCAAGTTCTGTCCTGAGATCCTTGCTGAAAGGCAGCCCCGTAGACCCAGTGGTAAACATATATCCTAAGAAAGCTCAAGAGAAGTATGCAGAGAATGTCTGTATTAGACAATGGTAGGGTGATGGCGAGTGATAGTGTGATGCAGTTGTGGACAAAGCATATGTTATCCTAGAACATACCTGGAGAGACATTCCCAGTGGGGATGGGGATGCGTTGGTGCTCCTACCCAAAGCCCTGTGAGACCTCTCCTCTATTTAGTGTTACAATTTTGGCTGAAAGAATACAGGCTGAGACAGGTACAGACCTGAAACAGAAGCCTGACTTCATGAGAGGAGCCTGGGAGAACCCAGCTTGTCTAACCACATGCAGACAAGGCTGAAGCGGGTAGGATTGCTGTAATCAATGCATCTTGGAGGGAATATTTAACCTAAAGCGTGTGGTTCTCTTGAAGACAGCGTAGTATAGTTAGGCCATGAAAATACTTAGGGTGGAAAGCTAGAAGAAGATTTCTAGCCATTAGAGTAATGCAGCTTTAGCCAGAATCTGAGAGAAAAAGAAATGGGTTTAAACTGGAGCTTGAAAAGTCTGTAAGAAGGTGGTGGTACCTTGAATAGAAAGAGAAGAGACTCTGCTAGCCTGCAGTCCCTTCTCCATCACCAGGGAACAGCTCAAGCCCCTTGTTTCACTATGCCGCAGTACAATTACCAGCAAGCAAGCAAACAGTGGGGCAGTCACTCAGGGCACTCCCGTTCACCACAGCGCTCCATTTGGGTACAAACTGGGCCTTTTTACCATGTATTTCACACTCTCCATGGTTTTAGTCATGACTGAATAAAACTGCTTGTTAATGCAGCTGAAAGCCGCAGAACAGCCCCTGGAAGGTCTGAAGTTAGGACTGATCTAAACCCCTTCCCTCAGCCTTTGACAGCTTAGTGGTTTCTCTTGATTGATTTGGGCTTTGCAAAGTAAAGAGCAGAGAAGCCCCTGCTTATGATAACAAGCCTTTAAAAAGCAGATGGGGATGTGGGGGCCGGTGTGTTTTGTGGCAGCTGAGAAGTGACAGCTGAGGAGATCAGAGAAGGGAGAATCTGAAAAGCAGCTGGTCAGAGGCAGTCGCTGAAAAGGGGATGATCAGTCGTAAGAGGATGAAAATAAGGGGGAGAGAGAAAGAATGATTGGAGAATCAAAGACATTTATGTCCAGTGGGAGAGATGTGAAAGATAACCATATGAGACCGTGAGTGGATGAGAAAGTGGAGATGCTAGAAGGGGACCATCAGTTTAAATAAAGGACTAGATTTTCTTCTTTCCAAGAATTGCATAAATCTGGAGACTCTTATTTAAAACCCAGTGAACTTATACCACTATAAAGGTAGTTATGAGTTTTATCGGAACCCATTTCCCATAATCTGGCTCTCTCAGAATGACTTGTTAGGGTTTTGCCCTAGCACTACTCTTTAAAGTAGGAACAATGTTCACACAGCCCAGCAAGTGTACTGGGAGACATTGTTCGGTGGGGAGGAGTAGGGGAAGGTGATATTTACTATTGTATAGCAATGATCAAGTAGTATCTACAATACAAAGCACAGATTTTGATGGATGAGTAGCATACTTCTAACAAGAGGAGGAAAAATTGGAGTGTGACAAAAGGCTACATTGTTGTTCCAGAGGTGAGGAAATGCTTTACAGTGAAAGACTTAATGCCCCGGGGGAGAGTTCTCTTTTCTTTGTGAATGGCCGGGTGCCCTGGAATACGAGGTGGATGGATGATGGCAGAGTGGTGGATGTGGTCTACCTTGACTTCAGTAAAGCCTTTGACAAGGTCTCCCACAGCATCCTCACAGCTAAACTGAGGAAGTGTGGACTGGACGAACGGGTAGTGAGGTGGACTACGAACTGGCTGAAGGAAAGAAGGCAGAGAGTCGTGGTCAACGGGGCAGAGTCCAGTTGGAGGCCTGTAACTAGTGGAGTGCCCCAAGGGTCAGTACTGGGGCCAGTATTATTCAATATATTCATCAATGACTTAGATGAGGGAGTTNAAGAAACTTCTTCCCAGTAAGGGTAACAGGACACTAGAACAGGCTGCCCAGGGAGGTTGTGGAGTCTCCTTCTCTGGAGACATTCAAAACCCACCTGGATGCCTTCCTGTGTAACCTCATCTAGGTGTTCCTGCTCTGGCAGGGGGATTGGACTAGATGATCTTTTGAGGTCCCTTCCAATCCCTGACATTCTGTGATTCTGTGATTCTGTGAACTCAATCTGCTTATTTTACCAAAAAGAAGACTGAGAGATGATTTGAGTATAAAGTACCACCACAGGGAAAGATGCTGGTTGCTGGAGATTTGCTTTTCTAATCTAGGGGAGAGAAACATAACAAAAACCTGTGACAGGAAAACAAACAGATTCAAATGAGATATTAAGCATGGATGCTAACAGTGAACATGAATAGTTATTGTTGTAAGATACCAAGGGAGAAGGGTTTTTTTCATCTCTTGAATGTTTTTTAAATGAAAAGAAGATGCCTTTCTGGAAGATTCGCCTTAGCTGCATGTAAACTCACTGTTGGCCTTTCAACAGGATAAATTCTCTGTTTTCTGTTTTATAAGCTAAACAAATTGAGCTCTTTAAGCCTTTCACAGCAAGGCATTTTCTGCCACCCTCAAATAATGTTTGTGGTTCTTTTCTGCACACTTTCCAAGTAGCGTGCGATACACAGAAGGTCAGACTGGATGATCTAAAGTCCCTTCTGGCCTTTATACTCTGAATCTCTGCCTCTGTGATTCATTAATGTTTGCAAGCTCCCAGAGAGCTGCCAAAGGCAAGCACTATAGAAATGCAAAGCATTGTTGTTACTCTGGATATTTCCCTTGAGCTTTATGCAGAGCTGGTTGAATATCTCAGTGTATAGTCTGTGCATATTTCCTCAAATGAAATACCTGCATTTGTCGCTCATTTGGTGCCCTTTATGAGTTGATTTTCTGCAGCTGTTCTAACAAGTTTATTCCCAAGTAAGAACACAGAAAAAGCAAATGTGAAGGGCCAAATCTCAACTTCGAGCCCCGAGCAAAGAGCGGCACATTGTTGTCCTGGCCCAGAAGCTCCACACAAGGCAAGAGTTATTCTTAGCATCATGCTTTGCTTTCTCCTTGGCTCCAGGTGCCCCGTATGTGGCCTCTGCCTGGCTGCAGCACAGTGCCACTGTGAGATGGAGAGATCTAGCCCCTGTTGGTTGCTTCTCCTCCACCCTCTAAAGGGAGAAAAGATGTGAGGACACTGCCTTGTCCCCGGATTTCCAGGGCTGCAACTGGTGTGGAGAGCTCCCCAAAATGACACAGAAAATCTTTATTTAGTTACACTCCATTCTGTAACTGTACTCATCAGGGAATGCTTATTCTTTTGTCTGTATTGCACAGTATTCTCGGAGGGAAGGTTTTTTGGTCCTCAGAAATCTCATACTAGGACTTGCACTTATCTAATCAGAGAATAGAAGATGACCTTCTGACCTGTGCTTCCAATCAGTGCTGGCAAACGTTGTTCAAGCCAGCACAGCAAGCTGCTGATGATCAAGATATTAAGGAGGTATTCTATTTTACATATTTTACATGTATTATGTATACATATACATAATTACATTAATATATATATATGGTGTTATATGTGTGTGTGAGTGGATGCGTATGCAGGGCAAGTACTTTTGTCAATATCAAATAATAATAATCAAATTGCAGGAAAAAAGAATCACAGTCTGCTCCCAGATAATTCAGGAACTGAAAAAGCCTGGAGTCATTGGATGAGTGTGTTATCTTTGCTTTTTTTCTGCTCTACTTTCCTGGTACTGTGTGAACTGCCTAATAGTGTCTGTGTGCACTCCTCTACCTACATGGCAAAATTAAACTATGTGTCACAGACACTATACTGTTAAAAAGTAATGGTGATTCTCTTGTGGCACATACCTTGTCAGCAGAACAGATGCCTCAGCTTTTATTGGATTAAGAGTATCTGGGTTCTGCTCCCAGTTTCTCTCAGAAGATCAGATTGAGTATAACAGGGTGGCCAGGTTAACAGTGTGAGCATGGTGGCACGAGGGTTTGCTTGTGGTAGGTTTTAACATCTTCTGTGGTTCCACATGCATCAGGATAAGCTTTTTCTCAGAGGAAGAATATGTAATGAATAGTGTATGAAAGTGGAGAAGTGGGCAATTTAAACTTCTTAGCTGTGTGATAGACCTAGCCAGTGAACAGCTGGTGGAGAGACTCTTTTAGCTCTAGGGGTGACAGCTTGTGTACTTGGAGGCGCAATAGGATTAGATAGCAATTTCCATTCATCTCAAAATAACCTTGCTCAGGAGGGTCAGGAATCTGGAGATGTAGGAACCCATAGCTCACTATATGTTGCTGTAAGTTTTATTGAGCATTATGCTCTAATTAAAAAAAAAAAAAAAAGCTTTTGGAATCAAATTTGACCTGAATATAACTCCATTGGCTTCTGTGTTCTTACACTAGGGATTAATTTGGCCCTTTCTACTTTTATGTAATGAGCTGATTGCCACAGTATCTTATCCTTGTTACACAATCGCCCTTGTCTGGCTGTGTCCCTGGAGCATTGTGTGTGTGTTTCTAGATCTAGGGTCTCACCTTGACTGACTGTCTATTTAGTCCTACAGGCTCACCCTGACTACAGGTACATGCTTGCCTAGGACTTGCACTGGTATAGTGTGTGTGTATATATGTGCACGTTCGTTCCAAGTTCAAACACTAGGTGCAGACAAGCATACACATACGTGGGAATTCAGGGGATTTTTTCTTTGACTGGTTGTAGAAGTGTTTGCTTTTAAAGGGGGTACAGGAGAGAGGGAAGGTTACTATCAGAGATCTCATTTAAACAAGAAGGAGCATAGGAAAATACATTCTTTATTATTCTTCTGTAACAACAAGCCAGAAATATAATATACCTTTAAAAATTTTCTGTCTCATGCCAAAGAAACCTCCATTCAATCATTTTAGAAAATCTTGTTGCTCTCCCTCAAACAGTAACAAAAAGAAAAAGAAATTACAAGTGCCATTCGTTTCCTGCAAGAAATGTGCCTGCTTGTACCACAGGTGGGTGTGTGGGGAAGGGGAGAGAGGAGGAGCAGAAGGGGTGCTTCTGGTGGCCCTGCCAGCCTCTACATTGCCCTGGCATGTGTTGGACCTGCCTGCCCCAGAAGACCATTTCCTGAGGGCAGGCACCTGCATGTGGCATTGGTACACCTGCCTGCAGCAAAGGGTGCATTCAGGGGGATTCCTCCCATGCCTAGCCATGCCTGCAGGGAGAATGGGAACCCTGTCCCCACACACCAGAGCAACCCATTGCCTGGGCACAAAATGAACACTGGGTCTTGTTCTATATCCAGCATCCCACAGGAGAGCTTCATTTCTGACCACCACATGTTCCCCAGAGTGCCTGTGGACAGTGCAGCAGCTCAGTCACACTAGGGCAGCCTGTTTTCCAGGTGTGCTAGGGAACAAAGTAAGAGCTTGTTTGCAAACAGTGGTATAAAGGGGGCATTTCCCTGTGAACCCTGTTACTCTGCTCTGCACAGAAGAGGACTGGACCTTGTCCTTCCAAGCACAGTGTTCGCTTTCCAGTGGGACTCCCCATGGCAGCCAGCCTTCATGTTTCTCAGCAACTCTCTTTTCTTCCTTTTCCTGTCTTCTCCTTTCCTGGGTGGGTTTCTAAACATAGCAGTCCCTTGTCTAGGCTTGAGATGAATCCAGACTTTCTGCCTTATAAATGAAAACAAAAAAGGAAAGGATGGGCAAGGTCACCGTCAGCCCCACAACACAAGATATAGAAAATATTATTAGCAACAAAGAAAAATTGGTCAGGGCAGGAGGAGGTCACAGGGAAGGTGCAGGGAAAGGGGGATTTCACACCCCCTCAACCCCTGCGTTGTCCCCTGCCTCCCTCCCATTCATTTTACCTCTAGCCTATCCCCTTAGAAACAATCTCTCATTCTCTTGCTCACTCTCTCTCGCACACACACACATACACACACACATATATAGATCCCATTTGTTTTGTGTAATGTTTCACCATTATTTGATGCAAGTAAAATATAGATCTATAAATATACCGCTCTGACTCAAGTCCCATTTCAAGTATGATTGCGTAGTCCAGTATGGTAAAGGGAGGAGTTCCCCTGAGAGGGAGGTTGGGGAGAGGTTTGGATCCAGCAGGCAGAATCTAGTCCTAGCTTGCTGGAAATGTGGAGCAGCAGTAACACGCATACGGAGTCTGCAGTGCACCAGTTCTGCCCTTCAGAGAGGGCTATGGTTGCAGCAGATGAGATGGTTGGAGTGGCTATACAGTGCATGGGGGAAGAGTCCTTCCTCCTCACATCTTGCTGGCCCCCCTTCTCCACCTTGTTTTCTCCACAAGCAGTGTGCTGGGAGTGGGGATACAATGTGTGTGCACACTTGTGGGTGGATTGCTTCTCCCAGTCCTTCTTTCAGGGCAGCTTGGTCTTCTGCTTCCTGAAGAACATCCTCCCCTATTCCATGCATCCCTGTGCCAAAGAGAAGTAACGCTAAAACAGTCCAGAGCATCCTTTGCCTCTGGTGGCCCTGGGAAGGCCAGGAGGGATTTTGCCACTCCAGTTTTTAATTAAAGACTTGGCATTGTGTGCCCATGGGTCAGTACAACCAACTGTTAGGGACCAGAAGGGAGCAAGGAGCCAGAGTGCATCACTTCCACGGGGATCCAGCAGCAGCGAGCAGGAGGGCTGTCAGATGTCCGAAGGCATCGGGATCCAGCTGGAGCAGGGGGAAGAGGTGACGTGCCCTGGCAGGGTCCACCTGCAGTGTGTGCTGGGCTCCGAACACAGGTTGCCAGCAAAACACCCTGCAAAGCTGGGCTGACTGCCAGCTTGTTTCCTGATGGCAGGGATCTCACCGTCCACAGGCACTGCGGATGCACGACCTCCGGTGTCATCTTCCTCGCCCAGGAATACCCACTGTGACGGGTTAGAGCAGGTTACCATGGCAATGTGTGCTCTCCCCTGGAGACAGCATTTTATCCCACTTCCAGTGATACGAAATGAGTCCTTATGTTGAATTACGTTCTTTCTTTTTGCCCCTCTCACTTTTTTTTTTAATTTTCCTGTCAGGTCAGAAACAGCTAAGACTAACAGGAGGCACTGTAGTCTGAGGGCTTTGAAATGTTGTTGGGGGAAATCACCTTACGTGACAGTGGTAGTGTGCGCAGTTGTGTGTGTGGGCATGCTCCTGTGCAGGTATGGATGGCAGTGAACACAGCAGTGATGGTGGTGGGAACATATGTGGGCTGTGCTGCCTACCATGCCAGACCTTTCCTGGGCTCTCCCACTGGTGTCACGCTGTGGTCCAGGTTTCAGCCTTGACCTCAAGACCCTCCAGAATTTTTCCCTCTCTTTTCAGTCACCCCAGCTGCATAACCCTGCTCCAAACACCATGCTTGCCCCTCTGCTGGACACACCAGCTCTTGGGTTGTGTGTCGTCTTCTCCCGCCACCTTCCCTTAGGCTCATACTACTCCTTATCATAGCTTACGCTACTGAGGCCAGTAAACCACCTCCTTCTCTAGTCTTCCCTGATGACCTACTTCTGCTCTGCCAATCAAACATTTCCAAATGGAGGCTTCATATCCTTGCCCTCTCATTTGTCATAGAAAACAAGAACACACCTTATTTTTTTCATGCTGTGTACTCATTTACAACAGACTCATACCTTAACCTTAATAACTTTGCCTCTCTCTCCATCCTCTCCTGCCCATTTCCACTGGCTCTGCACTGTGGCTGAGGTGGTTTTGTTGGCTCCCCAGTGGCAGGGTGCACATGTTTTGTCTGAACCAGAAGGTGCTATGCACTGTTACAATGAGGGTGAGGGAAAGTGGCTGAATGTATTGATGGCTGCACACAGAGGGCAGATCAGTGTGGGCACATGTGACTCCGCATGTGCAGGTGGGGTGCCTGGATGTCTGGAGTTGGGGCTGACTGTGTGTGTACTGGGATCAGAACGAGTTGGGACATGTGTGTGTGTACAGGAGGACAGCTTTGTATCTGTGCACCTATAACAAATGATGTATGTGTGTCAGCTGATAGCTTTGGACTGGGACAGGAGCAAAAAGAGGGACACTGCTCCCTGGCAGCATGTTGGAGTGATACAGGTATCTTTCCACCTTTAAAAGCGAGAAGGGAAATCTCCTTTTTACTATTGTCATCCCGCAGGGACTCTTCCTCCCTTCTCATGTGCTCTCGGCAGCACTGACTTGTAGGGTGGGCAGCAACTTACTGTCACACAACAGCTGTGACCCTAACAGTGAGGCATGGACACTTCTGGTGTCCTGCTCCTCACACAAGCTTTTGCAGAGCTGCTCTCTCTGTTTGCAGAGAGCTCTTGACAGGATACCGGACAGCTCAGGACTGAAGCTGAGAGGATGACACAGGTTCCCAGAAGGTGCCAGCTGCCTCCACAGCAGGCATGTGAGGGAAGCTCTGTGCAAGGGCATGAGGCACAGCAAGCACTCGAGGTCTGACTCTACTTTATTTGTCTGGGAGGGCCCAAGGGTGAAAGGGCACAAAATGGGCCTGGGGCAGAGAAACAGAAATTGAGCCAGGTGCCCTGACCCCCCAGAAGCATGTTGCACTACTTGGGTGAGTGGAGCAATAGCACAGTCTGTCTATCTGTGAAGATGTATTTTGGGAGGACCCCATGCTTGACTGCTCTCAGGTACCTTTGTTCATTGCTGTCCCTTCCTTCCTAGAAGAGTTTCATGCCACAGAAGAGATTTGTTTTTGCTCTTCATGTTCACCCTCTGTGTCACCCATAAGTGGCTGCCTCTTCTTCAGCTCTCGGTGGTACTTGGCCATGAGGGAGGCATAGATGCAACCATAAGCAGCTGCCACCACCATCATGATGCAAACAATGCCGCAAACCACCCCTGCGATGATCACAGTGCCAATAGCCCGGCGCACGCTCACAGGCCTATATCGCTGTTTCTGAGGGCATCCCACACTGGGCTCCACTTCTGTTTCTGGGCCCGCTTTAGATTTGGTAGGAGTTGGACTTCCTTTAGTGCAGGGTGGGCCAGTATTGTCCAGCACCGTAGAGCTGTTCTCATCATCCAGCTGGGAGCAGTAGTTAAACATTTCCATGGGCACCATTCGCATATCCTTCCCTTTCAGCTCCTTGGGCAGGGTACATGCCAGCTGGTCGATTTTCCCACCTGTCCCAATAGAGATAACAGGAGTGAACCACAGCTTCACTCTGATACAGTGACAGCAGAGCTAGATCCTCAAGTGGGGTGAATTCCTATGACTCCATTCACACCTGCCAAGGATTTACCCTACAGAATTCAGGCATAGCAGCATTGTGATTATCAAGTGGGGAACTGCTTTATTATAGCAGTGGGGCTATAAGATTCTATCCCTCATATGTGAACCTATTGCTGAGTAGAGAGACTATTCAGAGAACTTCTCCTATCCTAAAAGGAAGCCATGATCTACTGCAGGATACTTCTAGAGTTCAAGGGTGACACAGAAGTCAGGAGGTGCTGCAGACTCCCATGTCCTGCCAGATCCTCTGTTCTTGTTAAAGGTGGAGAGAGGGAGGAATGGCTGCACCTCGATACACTAGGCAGAAAGAGCACACATGGTATCCTTCGAAATGATTGTTTTGCTTAACTTTGAGACATTTTGCATGTCGCAGCTGGAACAGCCTCAACCATGGCAGCTGGCTGGGATGCTTCTGTCTAGGTCGAATTTGACAGTAAAGTGTTCATTGTGCATGATATCTGCATAGACATCTTTCAGGCCAAGACATTAAAGCCCTGTGAAACCATCTATTAAGTCAGGCTCATACTGTTTAGTGAGTTATTTAAGTGTCAGTAGAACCATTTTAGAAAAGGAGAAATTAAAGCAAAAAGATAGGACCAGGCTGTATATTCTCAAAATAACAACAGACACACAGTCCCACCTTCTAACAACTAATCCATCCCCCTCTGTGAAAATAGTGACAGATGTTGAAACAAATGCTTGAGTGATTTTGGACAATTTCTTTGGGAGGGGGGAAAAAAAGCAAAATTAACTCCATGTGCTTTCCATTAACTCGGTGATATGAAAGTCAAGAAAGAAAACAAACCAAAAGGAAAAAAAAAGGAAGTGGCACTCGTATGCTTGTATGATTCTGCTCACACAAATGCATATTTCAGACTGCAGTGTAGCCACAGGCATAGATAATCTCTTTGCAGCATGGCTGTGATCAGCAGGGATGTGACAGCTGACTGTTGCTATCCGCATGATTTGAGACCCTTTCCTACTCATTGGCTCTAGCGACAGAAGGTCAGGCCTTCAATCGTCATTCCTGTAAAATGTGCCATCCTTCTTTGAGCTGCAGCTCCTGCAAGTGTGTCATCCTGTTGGCATTCCTGCTAAGTGATATGTACCTTTCCAGCCCTCCGTATTTCAAGGAAAAGCTGGAAATACAAGCTTGTCAAAAACTGCTTGTTTGAAATGATGATTTTATAGCCAGTCTGACTTGGGGCTGGGCTTGTTAATTTGAGCTTTAGTTTGAGTTTGCCAATATTAATTGTGGTATTTTCCTAAGTGGCACTGGTTTCTATGGTTCTTTCATTGAAAGAAAACCCAATGCTTTACAGCCAAATCTGACTTTTAGTTCTCCCAGCTTAAGAAAGAGAACAGGATAGTTATTTTCAAGCATGAAAAACATTTCTTCATTTTAGGCAGAAAGGGTGAGGGGAACTCATAATCCTAAAATGTTGATGTTATCTGAGGAAAATCCTTTCCTCTTCCAAGAAAAAACAAAAAGGTAATCTTTCAGATTAGAAACAAAACAAGAAAACAGAAGATATGGGGCTGCAGAGGACTTCTTAGCGTGGCAGTGTTGCTATATGAAGGTGCGATAGCACTAAACTGCCTCTTAGCATTGTAGCACGGTCCTCGTGCTCCTTGGCTAAGATCTGGCATTCAGGTCAGCCTGACCTGCCAGATGTGTCTGCTCATGTTTCTTCCCTGCCTGTCTTTGTCTACCTTTCTGTGGAAGACCAGCACTTCTGCACTTGGCTCCCACTGCGCAAGCACCTACCTCTGTAGGAGAACCACTCCATCCAGTGCTTGAAGTCTCGGAGGTTGCAGTCGCATTCCCAGGGGTTATCCCCAACTTGGAGTTGCTGCAGACTGGTTAGCGGTTCAAAAGTCACTCTGTCCAGGCTCTGCAGGCGATTGGACCTTAGAGAGAGGGAGCGGAGAGCAGGCAGGTCGTCAAAGATGCCTGAGGGTATCTGGGCCAGGCCATTAATGGACAGATCCAGCTGGCGCAGCAGGGCCGTGTGTTGTAGTAGGTCCTTGTCCAAGGCCCGGATGCTGTTGTTCCTCAGCTGGAGCTCCGTGAGGTTCCCCAGGTCACTGAAGATGTTCTGAGGGAGTTGGTCCAAGAAGTTGTTGGATAGATCCAGCCTCTGTAGGGCAGAGAGGTTGGAAAACACTGCTCCCGGCAGGATGCTGAGTTTGTTGTTGAGAAAGAGGAAGGTCCTGGTGTTCGTGGGGATATCTGAGGGGATGGAGGAGAGGCCCAAGCCGCTACAGTCCACTTCCAGGTTGCCACTGTTACACTTGCAGGAGGAAGGACAAGCAAAGAAGGACTCGGCAGCACATAGCGACAGCCAGCAGCCAAGCACTGGTAGGTGAAAAGCAGGGGAGAGAGTGCATGTTAGAGCAGTGCTTTCCCATCCTCACCCATTGCCACCTTGAGAACAGCTACAGCTATGACATGACTCTCACAGCAGGACTTTTCACTGCAGTGCCCTGCAGTGTGATGAGCTTCCTCACAGCTACATCCCTTTGCTGCTGGCCTGGACTCTGGCAGCGTGACTTTCCTCTTAGCCTTTTTTTTCATGACCAAGCAAGTAAATATTCTTCCAGTTTCACAAGAAAGTTAGCACAGTGCATCCCAGAGGACTTTGCTGCCAGATAGTAGAGCACTGGAACCTGTCAGAGGAGAATGGAGCAGAGAGCAGGGGGAGGTGCCACCTTTGATAAAGGACAGCTCTTTCTAAACAGTCAAGGTTGAGAGAGGTGGGACTGGTATATATTTAAGAAGTGCTGGGGGTTTTTGTTTTTTGTTTTTTTCACAAATAGACACGTTAATGAAAAGCTTTTAAGAAAAATGAAAACAAAGCAACCTACATGTCAGTTGTTCTCCTGCAGTTTTGAATCCTAATCTTTGTGATAGATCAGTCTCAGGTCTCAGTTAGCCTCTAAGTCGGGGTATCATTTGCTTTCCATATCCACAATGTGTTGCATGGGCCTTGTTGCAAGAGACTTTTTTCTGAATTAGATTACATTACAAAAGGATGACCAAGAAAGCTGTTAAAAAGTAATAGGTTGACCCTAAACCACTGGACACCTGGTACTTGCCATTGCTTTCAAAATAGTTTCTGAATCCCACAGCAATAGCCTCACAAGTATTTCCTCTGACCAAAATTGCCCATAGCAGTGGAGATGAGGAAAAAAATCGCAGGTTGGTAGTTGAAGAAAGAGGTTTTAGGAAGAGGGTTAACACACACACCCTTTCTCCTATAGTGTCTCAAAGGTAAGGATGGACAATCTACAAAACAACTTTTTTTGGAGCTGTTGTGGATCACTGTTCCAGACATGGGTCCAAATCCTGTGCGTGGCATCAGGGCACTAGTTAACAACCCTCCCCGAGAGCCAGTGGCTTTTCAAACTCTCATTTCTGTAGCAAAGAAGCATCAGCAAAAGGAAAGCAAGCTTTGTGCCTCCTGTCATTAGAGGAGTGGGAGTTATGTTTAAGCAGACTATGAAAAACATTTGCATCCTTCATCTTCATTCCTTTTGTGGAACTGAGATTAGTTTCTTCAAATGTGAGAAGCAAATTCAGCTCCCTCGCTGTTTTCTAAGGTGACAAGCTTGAGCATTTGACTAAAACTGAGGGAGGTTTATCAGTATGTCATGCCCTGTCCTCTCCCTTTCTCACTTTTCTTCAGAGAAGGCAGTCACTTGGCATTGGTAGAGACATTTTAGGGGTGAATGATAGCTGAAGTGGGTGCATTTATGGTCTCACTGTTCTTTCCTGGACTGTAAAACAGATTCTTCTGTTGTGCTTTTTTCCAAAGAAGCAACAATCAGTTTTTTTGTTTCCAAACCCCAAAGGAATTGTGAAAAGACTGCCATAGGAGAGGGAGCCAGCAGAGAGCCATACTCCAGAGAAGCTCTGCCTGGGGTAGCTCTGCAGTCAGCCATACTCTTCCTCTCTTCCCTCATGCCACTCTCTACAGTTCAGTCTGACCCATAGTCTGTTTTTTTATATCAACTTGGCTTCTGTCAACAATGCTGCCTTCATACTCAAACCCTGTCATCCTGCATCAGGCCTTTTTGTATTCCCAGCGATCCTTGTGAGAATTGGCAGATTTTTGGACTGGTGGCCTAAGAAGAACTACACAGTTTGGATCCTAGGCTGTATGACTTTATTAAGGACTGAGGATTCAGTGTTCAGAGATAGTGTCTCAGCTCTTTTTAATTTCATCCATCTTTCACAATTCTTTCAAGAATTTTTTTCTGTCCTACAGTTGAGATCTTGTGTGTACACTGTCCCAAGCTATGCCAATCTGTGTGCTCTTTTAATGATAATTATGGATTCTTATGGTGAAATACAAGAGATCTTTACCCGGAGCACCCCTGTGCCTTCTTGTCATGAAAAGGTTGAGGTAAATAGCAGAGATTGCCATGAAAGCAGATCATAGCCTGTGCAGTGCAGTTGCTGGCTGGCTGGCTGATATTTAATTCTGTTCAGAATATATCGCACTGTTGTTGTAGGGAGAGAATTAGAGAATGGGAGCTAGAGTGGGGAAGGGAGAGAGCCATGAGTCACTCAAGTGACCCCGTCTTTTCCTGGATGCTTAACAAAAGTACAGTATTAATAATAGATTGACAGCTGTGATGATGAGATAACGTTTAGCTGCTTTGTACACCAAGAAAGGCAAGAGCAGACCATGTGTAATGCTATACAGGTGGCATTCTGTTCAGGGCTTAGCTCTCAAAATGCCTACCCACCATCGGCCCCGACTGTGTGGTGGTGGGGTTCCACCAGTATGTATGCCGGCAGTGGCTGATAGGAACAGAGTCTCAGGCAGCTGGCTGTGGTTATGTTCAGGAACTGGGTTTATTCCAAGTTTCTGCAGCCATGTAGGATGTGCCAAAAATGTCTTGTTGTTACCCATATATTGCTTTATGCTCTTGAAAATATTTTACTAAAATCATAGGGAGGAGAAGGCCTGATTTCATTTTAAGTCCCTACAAGAGGATGGGAGCTGAGACCAAGGAATTCATCATACTGGTTAGGATGCAGCTCTACAGGGAAAAGAGGCAGGGCAGCAATATACAGAAACTTGAAGCTGTCTTACAACCCTACAGAAGGATAAGTAGTACGTGTTTTTGTGTTAGAGAAAGATGAAGTTACTTTGTGGGGTGTTTGGTGACTCTAGTAGGTGGCAGAAAGCTGATCCAGGTGTATCAGATTAAGTCAAGACTCAGTAGCATTCATTACAAATAATTTATACATCTAGTCTGTGAGGATGGATTACAAAGGTGCCTGTTTCCTGGAGAAGGAAGTAATTCCTCCAGCTTCTTACAGTGGCAGCCCCAAATTTGATCAAGGGGCAGGAATAAGGAAGGCCACAGACCAGCTCAGCAGCTGAGTGTGCAGTACTGCTCCCTTTCCTCAGATGTGGTCCCCAGATGCTTCTCTGAAGTGCAGGTACATTCCCTGAAGCCCCACATTGCCCAACCTGGGGATACTGTAGCAGATGCCTCGGTCTACTGGAAAGATGCACAGGCTGAACTCTTACAATTTAATTTTAAAAAGGTCTTCTTTATTTATTCCTTGATTTTCACTACATGTGGCAGTGCCCAGTAGGAGAATTCTGCATTCGCATCCTGCATTCCCTTCTAAAATCTGTCGTGACTTCTGCTGAGAAGAGCTGGGAGCCTTGCTCAGCAGCCTGTGTATAAACCCCTACCACAGAGAGGAGTCTGCAGCTTACAGGATGCCAATCTGAGAAATGGTCGGGGTGGATTGTTGTGCAGTGGTACCTGCCTCTCTGTTTCTCACCTGCCAGGCCCACTGGAATTCCAAAGCAATCATCACTCGCTGTCCCACTTTAAGCCCATCTTTAGCTTTAGAGTCTCGCTCTTTCCCTCCCAGCTAGCTTGGCCTCTAAAGGAATCAGGAATTAGTTCAAACATCTCCATTCTTAGCTGTCCCTCTCCCCTATTCTTAACCCTGATGTGACCTATTTTCTCTTCACTCCCTTGACAAACAGGATCATCGTACTTAGTACCTGAGTAGGCATTACTTACGACAAGCCTCTTGCCACCTCATGAGGAAGCTGCTCCTCCACCAGTGGCCAGCAGTTGTAGGAAGCATTGTTGTTTTCTCTAGCGTGTCTTCACATCCACCAGCCAGCCTGGCACACGGCCCCAAAGGGAGGAGGAATGACCTTGTAGCCTGCCTACCAGGTCCTGGATGGGGAGAGCAGAGGAGAGCGGGTGAGATTCAGTTCCCTGGGTGCAGGACACGAGGCTAGGCTCAGTGCTGTCCTTTCCCTTCCCCCCAGCAGAGTTTTGTCTTTGGGACATCAGCTCTGTTTTGGAGGAGAGATGGAGGATGTTTCAGAAGGTGCAGCAGGATGAAGGTACAGGGTTAATTGACTTTGAACCTCACAGTGAAGAAATAAGGCCTGATTCACCCTGGTGCCAAAGAGACAAGCCTGTGCCTGAGTAGCCTGCTAAGGTAGCTACATTAGCCTCATGCTCAAGGTTAACCTGACGAATTGCTGAGGTGACGCTGCCAGAGCAGCAGACTCCAGCTCATTCTCTCTCGCCTCCACATAGGCTGGTACCACCTGTGCATCGTCTCCCTGACGCACGGTTCAGGCTCACTGAGGTCTGGGCACCAGCAGCTGCCAAGCCTCTTCTCCTCCCCCCCCGCCTTGTATCCCATACCAGCACTTCCTTTCTGTTCTAAGGTGAAATGGATGTGGTGGCTAGAGCGGGGCTGAGCGGATCGCAGCTTCAGCTTGGGGATTTCACACTGCAGCAACTGCAGGAGCTGAAGAGTGAGCCAGCCTCAGAGGAGAAGGGAGGACCTGGGGCGGGGGAGATGGAGTGGGAGTGTTGAAAAAAGAGGAATTACATTTTAATTAGAAGAAGGAAAAATGCTCAGTCTAATTAGAAACCCAAAGACCATAAACTCTCCCCTGACAATAAGTGACTGACAACAGGTTCCAACTTCCCTCCTGCTTCCTTTTTGGATACAGACAAGTAAGAAAAGGGGAAACACCACAGACCCTCCTGTTCCCATGCTTGCTCTCTGACTTGCCACCCACAGTTGCAGCAGCAGTTAGATGGACACATTTCAACCAGAGTACAGAAATAAACCATCCTCCATCCCCTCTGAGGGGCTATGACAGCATTCACAGCCATTATTTCATTTGGGTGCCGTACTCCCACCGGGACACTCTCCCCACACACGTGCCAGCTGCTTCCCCTTCCCTAGGCTCCCATGACTGATTTATTTTATATGGGAATGTAAATCACCAGAAAATATTTAAATAAGCATCTCTATGAGGAAGACGAGCAGGTTCAGTGCCTGGACTAGTACATTTTCCAAGGCTATTTAGATCACTTACCCAAATGCCAATGCAGCAAATAGATGAATACCTCTCATGGCACCAAAACCGATCCAACCTCCACCCGCTGCAGCCCCACACTCCCCAAACCAAGCCCTTTTCCTTCAGTCCCCACTGAAGGAGAAGCCACAACAAATAGCTGTTCCCATTCAGTGCTTGCACTCATCCTGGCTGAGGAGACTTTCAGCCTCCCCCATACCAATGTCTCCGTCCTAAATGCCACCCCTGAAGTCTCCTGTCCCCAGCTGTCAGTATTGACAAGGAGGATGAAAAACCACAAGCACTTACCTGGAGGGGCTCTGCCCACAGCCACTTCCACCCGAATCCCCAGGCACTGCCCAATTACAGCCTCTTCCTTCCCTCTCCCTCCTTGACTTTCACTCCCCAGCAGCAGGCTTTCCGTGTGCTCTATTTAACTCCCTACAGCACAGGAATAAATGGCAGAGTTAAGCTGACAGCCACAGAGCCTTATCTGCCTGCTGGATAGCGGGAGTCGATCAGCTCCAAATCCCGTTGCCGAATGATTGCGTCCGTGCTCTCAGCATCAGAGGCTGCCTGCCACACTATCTCTTTCCCTCTTCCCCACCTTCACTCCATCTAACTTTGTCAGGGTTATAGATAGCACTGTTCCTTGCGCTCTTGCCTTTTGGCTCTGTTTTGTAACACCCCATCTGTATCAGCTGGCTCAGCTCCAATCAGGGGGACTAAGCTTTGAAAAAAAAGCCACCAGCTTCCTTGGGTGCTTCGTGACACGGCTTCCCTGGGCGGTGTCCCCTCAGCACAGGCCCCCGCTCAGGCCATGGGCTGGTGTCTCCCCCACCACACTCACTGCTCTGTGCAATTCAGCCTCACCATCCCCAGGCGATAGCAGGGAGGCTATGAGCAGGACCAGCATACTCAGGCACAGGGACGGTGGTGGGGTCAGGGTTTCTACCCCTAGCTCCTTCTGCTCTAGCAGGGCAAGTCCAGCCCTTGCACTCACTTCTCCTACCTCACGGGCGCCTCTTTCTCTCAGGCAGCACCGAGCATCAAGCACAGAGTGCAGGGTAGGAGGAGCAGCCGTGTTTAAATAAGCCCTTTCCCTATGTTTAGAATTTATTACAGTGCATAGTGATTAACACCTGTTCGGGTTTTAATGCTGTTTTCTGCACCGCAACGTGCACCAAGATGGAGACGCCTTGATAAACCCAAGATTATTTTAAAAGCATGTCACATAAACATAACACTCCCCGCCCTGTAGATAGCAGCCACCCTTTGTGCACTTGCACACATTTCTAAGACTTAAAAGCATCTATCTTCATGTACATATGCAGATAGAGTTGCCAATCTAGCTTACATTTGCAAATATGTGCACAGAGTTGGGCTTGCACATATACCAAGGACTCTCCTGCGACCCATGTTTATCAACAGCCGTGTCTTGCACAAAACTGCCTGCTTCTCCAAGCATACCATATGCTCAGGTGGCAGATTAGTAGATTCAGAATAGGTAGAGGTTCCTGACTGCTGAAGTGCAAGGGCAAATAAGCTCCTGCATTTATACCTTGAAGCAGTATGTTTATGGAGAAATTTTAATTCCAAAGATCCAGAAAAACCCAGTTTCTCCCACGCATCTATTGCCCATAAGCACATTATACCCTTGGTGATTAATATTCTGCAGCCAGGAGAGAGCAGGAAGGCAGAAGGGATTTTTGAGAGTTTCTTTTTTAGAGGTTTCCTCTGACTTGTCCTGAATTCTGACTTAATTAGCTGTTTTACTGCAGCCCAAGAGATGCCTTCTGCTCTGCAGAGCACCAGGCCAGCTGCGCTCACTGCCAACACAGCACTGGGAACTCCATAGTCCTGCAGCAGCTATCACCTACCCACACCTCAAGGCTCTCAAGAGCACCACCAAATCTGACAAGACAAGTTTTTTAGTTTCAGCTCAAAGCAACAGAATGAAATCATCCATTTCTGGCCCATGGGCTCCAGTGGCCAAAAATACACAAAGCTGAAGTGCCGCTTGGACATTTGGCCTGCTGTCAGGCTCTAGAGGACTCTCTAATGAGGATTCCCCTAATTAGCTTGAACAGGGAACTTTACTGCTGGGGGGGATGCTGAGGAGATTGTAATGACTCTGCAGCACTTCCCAGGGCATAAAAGCTACAGCAAGCACTATCATGGTCTTGTGCTTCCCTTCTCCCTGCCCAGACACCAGCAATGTTTGCAGTATCACTCTAATGCCTTAGCTTTCGTAAGTCAGGTCCCAAGGAGCACACTGTGAGGGTGGGGAGGGTTTCAGTTTGCTGCATCCACATACTGTTTTAGTAACACTTCCCAATTCTGTGACACCTTCTATCCAAAGCTTTTCATCTGCTTCATGAATGGTTGTAGGTGGTGGTGGTGTTATTTTGTATTTAATGACCCCCAGAAGTAAGGTTGAGGTCCTTGCCATTAGTGCCTCTCCTCTAGGTAGGTGGATAAAGCTATCCCATTTTCCAGACGGGGACACTGAGGCTAGAGAGACAGGTGACTGTGTCACTAGGATGAGTTGCAGTCAGAAAGAGAGCCCAGCAACCTCTGTCTCTGATTATCTCTCTTAGTCCTCTGCACTAGCCCTTGGATCATGGCTCAGGGATCAGACTCCTTTAACAGCCTGGCTTACGAGCAATGGTGGGTGACCTATATTGCAAAAGGGTAGGGAGCAGAGGCTGCAACAGATGCCAGCGTTAAATTATCAGGAAGTACATGCAGACGTTCTTCCCTCCCCCACGCTCTGCTTGACGTGATGGCAGAGCCACTTTCCCCTTTCCCCAGTGCTAAATTGCTCTAGCCTTTATCAGACAAGCAGCAGGATGAGGGATGGAATGGAGGACACTTTATGTAGATTATCTTTTTTTCCTTGCTTTTCTCATTGCTTTAAGGATTCCTGTTTGTTATCATCACTCATAATATAGGGGGGCAGTGGTACTCTAGATTCCAGTGATTAAAGTGTGTAGTTCTGTGTTTGTTCCTTCAGCAGCCCTTGCAGAAGAGTTGGTACACAGAGGGCAGGGAGACACAGCAGCCATGAGGTCTGATTACAGCAACCGAAAGTTCATAAAGTAACCTAGATGATAAGTCCTAGAGGGAAATCATGCTCCTGACAGTACCACAAGTGAGTTTAGATGGCATGGAGATGATGCCTATTCTTGGTCCCCAAACAGACCTAGGTCAGTCTACCAAATTATTGACCACAAGAGGTCACCTTGCCTCAGCAGCAACTCTTCATTTGTTGTTTATTTGGACAGCAAAAGCACCCAGAGGTGGCAGCCAAGCTCAGCAGCACTGTAGAAACATACCGTGTGTGTCACTGCCCCAGTGAGCTTCTAAGCTAAATAGCTGGGGGCTTCATTTCCAGCACTTGCTGATTTATTAACACTTGCGTTCAGAATTCATTAGTGTTGTGCTGTCACAATCAATGGAAAGTACATTTTAAATTCACACTAGAAACCCAACTGAAGAAGAAATGGTGCCATCTGACTTGCAGTGATCAATCACAGCTAAGAAAAACACCTTATACAGAAAGCTGTAAAATAAGTAGAAAGCATGCAAAACCCCCTTGGTATTGTAAGGGACTCTGCCACATTCCTGACTTAGTGTGAATAAAAACCTGACCCTATTCTCTGAGTTGTGAAGAGGTCGAAAAGCTTCTGTTCTTTGGAATGACAATGTGCAGGCATCTCTGAAATGCAGATGTAATTGGTGTTAAAAAATGTTTCCTCCCCAAGCCCCTCCAAGAAAAATCAACTTTATCCCCATTTTATGGAGGGGTAAACTATGATAGAGGTAAAAATGTCTGCTGAGTTTGGCTGCCTGAAGTTTCAGCTACCCAGCTCTTGATACCACATCATGAGCTCACATCAGTTCCCCACTCAAGATTTTCAAAGCTGCCAAGTGCAGCCCTTGCACTGGATCACTTGGGCTTGTAAATCCTCTTCTGTCCTGCAGAGGTGATTTGTAGGACTTGGAAAAGTTACTCAGAATGAAGGAGTTTTGGCCAGGCCTTCTCAAAGTTTCCAAGCAGACCTGTGGCAAAATCAGATGAGAAGCCAGTTTTCTTGATTCTTCATCCCGTACCTTAACCAGGAAGTGTTATTTCCATCCCAAGCCTCCCTGACCAATGCACAATGAGACTTGGAGATGTCAGAGGGGCTGGAAATACTAAGGGCATCAGGCCTCATCAAACCCTCTGAGAAAGCACAGAACATGTGAAGGGGAGATAGGGTGGGTAACACTGATGGGAAAGACCCAGGTTGCTGTGGAGAAGTGGGATTCCTTGGGAAGCTGTGGAAGCAGGTGGGGAGACCGGGATACCCAACACAGGAGTGACAGGAAAGTCCCAGCACAGTGAGAGTGTGGCATATGGAGGAGGCCCAGAGCAGCAGCAGGAGGAGAGCTGAGGGGGCAGTTGACAGGAAGAAATCCAGCCATGTGTGTGCCAGCATCTTCTCCGAGTATTATTGAACGTGACAGACCACGTGCATGTTTCCTCTGTGCAAAACGGAGGCAGCTGAGAAGGGAAGCGGGTGAGGGAGTGGGAGAGGGGCTCAGAGGAGGGACACGTGAGCTGGCTACCCAGTTTCCTTCTCTTTTTCTTGCTATCCAGTGATGTTTTTGTTATTCTCACACTGTTGGCAAAAATTGGTAACTGAGTGAGATGTGGAGGGGGGTTCTACATGAAGACTGAGATAACATTTTCTGATCCAGCCGGGAACAGTTGGCTGTGGGTGGTGGCTTGTCACCAGCCCTGCCAATTCTAATCCAGATCCCAGTTTTCTCTCCTTCTCTCAGCTGTGGAGTGAAGAGCCTTCTCTACAACTTTAATTTCCTGCAGGGGTTAATCCCATTGTCAGTAGTAGTTCAGGCCCTTAATCCTTGCACTCAGCCCAGTGACAGAACTGTGGCTGGTCTGAGGGAGGCACCCTTCTGCTCCCAGTTTCTGCTTTACACCCTGCAAGCATCCTTCAGCTCATTGGCATTTAAAATGCCACTACCCCCTTCTTACTAAGCCTACCCTGGGGGTGTGGGTGGGTGCTACAGCACTGGGAGAGGCTCCAGGCAGAGAAGAAGACTCAGTGGGAGAATCCTGGTTCTGTGGTCCTCATTCCCCACCCCACACACAGGTATTTTCCACACTTCTTAGTTGGATGGTGCTCCAGATCCTGAAGTAATCTCTTGCTTTTATTCAGGTGGTGTTCAAGAAAGAGGGTATGTATGGGCTATTTGTGAAAGATTCTCTGAGGGCTCAGAAATTTTCACGTGATCCAGTACCTTCCATGGGTCTCTTATTAGGAGCAAGGGTGCAGCAGATCCATAAGAGGGAAGCTGCCAGCCTGCCTGAGATGAGAGATACATTTACGTGCATAGAGTAGTAAGTAGAGGTGCATCAATTTAGCAACAAGATAGGAAAATGTAAGGTTTCTTATCAATATAAATTCTCAGTTCACAGTTCTATCTCTGGAGCACTAGGCCAGATGTGTATCAAACAGTACAACCAAACTGCCAAATCAAGGGGCTTCCAGATCAATACCAAGAAAACCCTGTTATATCTTATGGGGGCCAAAGCGCTTCAGCCATAAGCCTTTCTCCTTGTGTTTCCTCATTCCTAGAATCAGGTGAGCTTCTGCAAGCCTGGTCTTGTGCACACAAAATGTCCCACGCCTGCTTGTTTGCCATCATTCATGCCTGCATTAGCCCAAGGCTGAGACCCCAAGCTCACTAGCCTTCCTGATGCTTGACTTTTGTTCCTTTTGCTTCTGATGGAGAAGCCAACATGATGGAGCATTGCTGCCACCAAAGCTGCTAAGTGAGAGTCCCTCCCCCTCTTCCTCACCCAGCACCCTGGCTTCCTTTCCCTGGCCACTGGCCCCTCTGAATCAGACCACTGGCCCCAAGGGTTGCCCCTTTAGCCGTTGGAGGGAGAGGAGGTAGAAAACACAGTGTGGCGAGGGAAGAACTTCACTACTGTCTCACTTCACAAGCCTGTGCCCTGGGCGTGTTCACAGGGGCAGGGATCATCCATGCGTGTGCAGCAGTGGGGCAGAGCACAAGATGCCAGCAGTGAAAATCCTCCCTGCCCTTATCATGAGGGGATCAGTGACCCGGCACGCACACAGCTCCTGGCGAACCTCCCAAGGAAAGGGAGCATTGTTCGCACACGATGCATTTACATTGAACTCTGAAGGAGACCTTTTTCTGCCTTAGTGGGTTGCATAGATCTGTTTCACTTGGTCGCCACTGTGGCATGAAGTTGGCAGTGCTGCCTGTTAGAGACAGCCTGGAGCTCTGCCTCCCCTTCCCCATATCCCCCCCCATCACCTTCCCAGAGCATCCAAGAAGGGCATCCCTGCAAAGTCCACACACACTGCATGGGGTCTGGGCTGCTATCTTGCAGCTCAAGGGGTGCCTGAGGATCTCTGGGACACACTTGCACTCTTTACAAGCTGGAACATTGCCAGCAGCTCAACAAGATGTGGTGACAGCTCTCACAACCCAGAGGTCCAGCAAGGAGTCCTTGGATGCATCTGGGTTAGCACACACATCACAGCCCCATGTGCAGAGCCTGTTGAGGCTGGGCAGGATCTTCAAATTCGATGTGACTTTAGTTTTCTGGAGGGTTTGCAGCCACAGAAGAATGGCAACGTTCATACCCCATCAAAATCAGTAAATGCAAGTAGTATGGAGAGCAGGGCCCACCTTCAGCTCCTCTGCCCCCACCCAAGACTCCTCATAACAAAATAGCAGCAGCAACAGGCCCTGCTTTGGGGAGCACCAGCAGCAGGGAGCCTCACCAGAAGTGGAAAGAGAGCCCAAGGGATGACTGCCAAGTCAAGTTGCCTCTAACAACTCCTCTTTAGACTCAGGATGTGGTCCTGCTTTTTTTATTTCTCACATGAGGGTGTGGTCCATGCGGAAGGAAGCTTCCCAGCCTCCATGGAGTGAGAAGAAGCATGGTAGCAGGGCCTGTCTTCAAAGTAACAGCCTTTACTTGCAGTCGTGAAGTTCAGAAAAATATAGCACCGCTGTAATTTAGGTCTCAGTCTTTTCTGTGATAGATGTGAGGTGTTGCACTGTATAAATAATGGAAAGTCTCTTGTTTTCCCATTCATAAAAAAAGAATCAAGAGGTGTAATTTTCATTTGTTTAAAAAATTGCTATATAATATGCCATTTGGCTTGCAAAGCACAGCACTTAAATCTGAGCTAATACCCACACAACCTTCATTCAGCCGCTTGCATGTATGCATTACAACACAACCTTTGCTCACCTGAGCAACTACTATTTCTTTTTTTCCCAGGACCCTGCCCCATACTCAGTGCAAAGGACACACGATACTCAAGCTAACAATGAGGATGTTGTAATAAATAAGGCTATTTTTATATGGTCAGCATTAAATATTAAACAGTGGGTTTGGCAGGTGGCCACAGTCTGTACATTCCTAATTTTGCGGGTGCCCAATATGAGACCCTAGGGGCCATTTTGCAGAACCGCTGAGCACTCACAGCTGTTTTCCAAAATGCTGGCAGCTTAGCCAGCAAACTGGTATGGTCCTGAGGGCTCAGTGGCACTGGGAGCCAAGAGACCTCAAGCTCCGGTCCTGCACCTGCTGCTCCTTCCCCATGTGGCTAAAGTGGAAGTCTCTTTTCCCTTCAAAAGCAAGGAAAATAACCACTGTCTCTTGCCTCATCAGGAGCATAAATTCTCTATCATCAGCTATGACACAACCATAGCAGCGAACATCTTCAGAACACCACAAGACAGTGAATAATGCTGTATCGCCTGCAGGGCTTGGATGGCAGGCAGCAAACAAATAAAACAGGCACATGCTTTGCAGTACCAAAAAAAAAATAACAGCCCCCTGCTTCACTCTCTGAGCACTGTGTAGCTGGTGCCCTGAATGAGGCAGCTGATGAAAATAGAGCATGAGGTCCTACCAGTCAGGACTGCAACCCGGTGCAGATGGCACGCTTCCCCCAGTCCCAACATTTCCTAACTTTCAACTGCTTGGTTTTGCAATGTGAATAAAACCATATTTCACAAAATCCTACCCTTCACAGGTGAAGCAACTTTTCCTTCTGTTTCTCCACCCTGGAAATGAACTGGTTTAGGGAAAAAATACTTCTTGCTATTAGGATACCCTCAGCCACGCAAAGCATTTCTGTGAGACAGCATTTTGGTAAAGCAACAGCAGGAGTGAGATACATGTTATGAGATTTCCATGCAGTAGGGACAGAAACAGCCCAGGACTCCAACTCCAGCTCCTTCCCACTGAGAAATAGAGTGTGTGTCATGGTGTAGCACTCTGGAGCATTACCCAGCTGGCAGAAGCATCCCAGTATGGTCATCTGAATTACGGTTTGAGCCACCCAGGGCTGGGACAGATGTCAAGCAGTGTAAGCAGCTGCTCGTAACCAAACATGGCAAGTGAAGGAAACTGCTCAATCTCTCTTTTGAATCAGCAACAGGCAAGTGCTGAAGAGTCACTGAAGAACTGCACAGAAATGCCCTCCCAGAAGCTGGAGCCTGTCCCCATCCTGTTCCAGCCTCTGCTGCTCTCTGGATGCTCCAGTCCAGGTATCCTCATGGCCCTGTACTGCTACTGGCCCTCTGTGCTTCACTGAGATACAGATCTGCCTTCATGGTGCTGAAGAGCCTAGAAAATCGTTTCTGCATCAGGCTTAGAAAAAACAGAGGAACTGCTGGAAGCTGGAGTAACTCATGAAGATATCCAAGCTGGAAGTGCACCTTGCTAGTGTGTGGCATTCATTTTCCTGGAGGCAAGGGTAAAGCTATGATATGGCATAAAAATTACATAAGAGGGCTTCCCCCCTTTCTCCTTGCAAACAGCCCCTTTGCTGAGGATTTACCATAATTCCTCCAAGTGGGCAAGATACACTGACAGAGTCTGCACCGATGTCTGACAGGGAGACAACTCCCGCAAGCCTTTTGCTCATGTGGAATAATTCCCTTGAAAATGTTGTTTGCCCACAGCAGTTAGAGGAAGATCCACCACCTGCCCCCCAACAGACCCAAGCGACGAAGCTCAGAAGAAAAAATGGTCCGCAGTTCTGCAAAAGCCCCCTCCTCCTCACTGCTAGAAATGTCTCCTGCTTTGTGACAAGTCCCTATGTGCCTCTGAGGATGCCTGTCCTTAAAAGGTCTCCTTCTTTAAACCCTGCAAGAGCAGCTTCTTCAGCCCTTCTCCAAATGATATCTTCATTTCTCCCTCCATCCTTGGATGGCAGATCAGCTACTGGCAGCAGAGCAGAGCTATGCCCTGCTCACCACCGTTGCCATCAGGGATGCTCTGGATGTGGCACATTCAGGCTACCTGAGAGTCCACGTGGTGGGCCTGGGGCCTGGCTTGGTCATGACCTGGTTGGAGCAACAGCTACAAATATCCTCTTTCTCCTCTAACTGGGAGAGCTCCAATTTTATGTGTCTGTCTTAATTAGCAAGAGATGCCATGGCAGTAATGAACTGGGCACGCAGAGGGAGAAAAAGGGGCGGAAAGCCCTGTGTGGGATGTATGTGTGCACGTGTCTATGCATGTGTATATATGCACACATGTATATGTGCACATACGCATGCACATATGCTAATGCTTACATATATAACCCTATCTATAGGGGGCTTCTCATCAGCTCATTTGGGACCTCATTCTCCCCCTTTCCTTCCAGGCAGGGCTCAAAAGGCTGTGAAGTTTCTCTGTGCCATGTTACACCCCCACCCTCCATGCTGTGTCTTCTGCCTGAAAGTTCAGAAATCAGTCTCAGCCTGTGGGGTTGCTGGGAGCAACTTGGGACTTATTTTTGGCTCTGTTTGTTATATGGCATCCTTCACTTCGTGTCTTGGGGTTGGGTCTGTGAGCTTTGTGTGTGAATTGTACGTGTACACACACACTTAAGCATATACACCCCCCTCATCCTAAAGCTGTGTATTGAGCGCTGGACCTGCTCAATTTTGGTCCTCATTTCTCCATTTTAGGTTGCCCTTACTAAGACAACTGAGACCAAAATGATACCCAGCAAAGCTACCACGGGTCAGGTGAGTGGCAGCTCACATGCTGGCCCCTCTCCCAGCACGAGGAGGGGACAAAAGCCAGGGCTCACTGGGAGTTGCCCCATATCTGGTGGTCACAGCACCAAGCACTTAGTCTGGAAGCTGCACCTGAGCTGATACCATTCACAGCTGGGAGAAGTTGCTCCCAGCTGCCCACACTGAAACTGGACTGGACCAGTACCAGCAGCCTCTGTGGCAGGGTTGTCATTCTGCCTTGTGGGGAACATCGCTGCCCATCAGCCTCACACAACCAGGACTTCTGCACCGTGCTGTCTGGCAGGCGGTGCTCCCCCTCACCACCTCCCTCCTCTCCAGGGAAGCTGGTTCCAGGAGGGCAGCTTCACTGATCTCTCATAGCCAAGGAGCAGGGGGAAATACAAAGAGAGATGTCTTTACTTACCTCTCTCAGGCTGCTATGGACCCTCCTGTGAGAACGGCAGCTCTTCCAGCGAATCTGGTACAATCCCAAAGCAAATCAAAGCAGAAAGTCCCTGCGTTGCTCTCTGGGCTCTTGGTGGACCCTAGCTGGCTGGAGCCCCCTCCTTGCTAGCCACTTACCCCACACAGAGGGCAGAGGAGCCACACAGTGAGATGGCAGCGTGGGAAAGGGACTGTAATCCTCCGTAAATAATAAATAGGGGGAGAGGGAGAGGGAGAGAGAGAGAGGCGGGAGAGGGAGCGACTGCGCGGCGGAGTGACAGCTGAGGGTACATCTGCGGTGGCAGCAGCACACGCACAGGAGCGCGCACAGACAGTGCTGAGGAGTCACCTCGCCAGGCAGACAGGATCTGCTCCCAAACGCTCAGAGGAAGAAGCTCGGGAGGTTTTCATTTCTCTCAACCCACCCTGGAGAAAGGGCAGTTGCTGTCAGTCCCCCTCTCTCTCCCTTCTCCTCCTTCCCTTGCTGCCATCCCTCTCTGGGTGTCGGGGGCTGAGGGGCTTGAGAAGGTGCTGTGATGGGGGGAGCACCCCACAGTCCCTCGGGAGGCAGATTGGTCAGGCACAGGTTATGAGAGGAGGAACCGAGCCGAATGCCTCCTCCCCTCCCTCCATCTCTCTCCTGCCTGGTAGAGCTGATGACAATAAACCCGGAGAGAAAGGCGCAAGGAGGAGAAGGGATGAGCCCTGGGTAAGCATCCGAATCCAACCACTGCCTCTGTCAGGCTTCCCTCTGTGCTATCCTGCAGGCTCCTGCAGCCTGCCCCCCAAAATCAGACCCCTCGCTTGCCTTCCTCCAGCTTGTTGAGGACCTCAGTAGCTCATGTGTGCAAGAATTGCTCTTTTGCTGATGCACTTGAACTGCCTCTTCTGTCAGGTCCAGTATCCTAAGCAGGCTGCCCTCAGTTTGAGCTTTTTGTCATTTTGATTTGCCTGAAAGTTATTTTTAAGCAAAATTTTTAGGGGACTTCAAATAAAATTTTGAGTGAGACAGCTCCACTACAGGCTCAAGAGGAAAAATGGGAATATTTCAGAAATATGGAATGGGGAATGCAGGTGGACAGTACAGGCACAGCTGCTCTGCTGCTCTGGCGCCTTCTTCCATTTGAATCACAGGTTTTATTAAACCATTGGACGTGCTGCCATGAAAACAGGTTGTGAATGGCGAGGTAAATCTTGATAAGCACTCTACCGGATGTAATCTTGCGACTCTTTGTTATGCCTTTTTGTCGTGCGTCAGGCCCAAGAATTAAATCTTGAGGAAAGCTCCTTATGAGAACAGCATATGGATAATCAAAGAGAGAAGCCAGGGAAGGCAGACAGAAAGAGAGACAAGCAGAGGATGAGCTAATGAGGCAGACATGCTCGACAAGGGGATGAACAGGTGGAGGGGAAGGCTCTTATCTCCGCAGTGAATGGCAGCACACAACTCTGGAGAAAGCCAGCTGCAGCCATGCAGTGGGCACTGCTTGGGTGGGCAGGCAGGCAGGGTGCCAGCTGGAGGGAAGTCGTGCACGGGTCTGGGTAGCTGGTCGACATGGTCTAACTATACAAGGTGTGCAGCATTGCTTTTTCTCATGTTTTAGTTCATTGCTGGGATGCTACAGTTGCGCAGGTTGTTTGCATATTAGTAGGAATAAAACTGTTAGCTGTGGTCTCTCTGAGGACTCTACAGTTGTTTCTCTGCTGCACACCAGGGGCTACTCATCATTTCACAGATCTTGGATCTTTCTGCTCCTGCAGCATACTCTTCGCCACCAGAGCAAAAAGGCTCATTAACGATCAGTTATGCTTTGGAACAAGCAGAGAAGGGTTTATTCCGTTTTTCTCCCTCTCACCTGAGTTGTAGCGTCATCCTTACCTCAGACTGAGTCACTGCCTTCCTCCTTTCTCCCTAGCCTCGCCAGCAGCCTAAAGGCACCTGGGTGACTATTTGTTACTAGCACTGGGAGGGTGATTGTGACTTGTTTCTCCTCAGCTCCCATGTCTCCCTCAGATCACCTGAATGCATGGAAGTTTCTCACAGTCCTTGCTGAGAGCTCTGACTGACAAGGAGTGATACTGCCAGGCAGGAGCATGGAGCAATCCCTCTAGTATGATTCCTTGTGATGGGGACCATTGAGCCAGGCAAACCTGGCTGCAAGGCAAAATAACCCCCAGCTTTGCTTTCATTGACCTCTTCAGACCATTCCGTGATGGGAGGAGGAGAGTGGTGCTCACCACAGATCCATGGGGGATAGCTACAAATGTGTACTTGACCACAGGGAAGGAAAGAAAGGGCTGGTGGGAGAAAATAAGCAAGCTCAAGCCCTACGGAGAGGTTAGGGTTGCAAAGATTGCAAGGACAGGCTTGCTGACACATGGCATGGATGAGTTAGACAAGACTGTCAGTGATGTGGAAAAAGGAAGAAGAGAGCTGGAAGACTCTGCTTTCTGTCCCTGCCACCAGCCACCACTGCAAGCCCCCAGGCACTCCCCTTCCTCGTGTTGCAGGCAAGTCTGTCCAAGTTTGGCACATGCTACTCATGCCTCCTGGGCAGAGGCAAGGATTTGCAACCAGGGGCTAAGCTTCCTCTGAAGAACAGTTTGAGGCTAGATGTTCCCGCTGGCAAAAATGTGAGCCACTGAGTAAGTCTCTGGATTGCAAGGTTAGTTATATAGGTATCAACTTCTCTTCAGTTCTCATAAAAACTACATCCTGGGTAATGCTCAGTCCCATTGAAGTTATCTGCTGTGATAAGGGGAATAATTCTTTCTTGAGATGGTTTTAAAGGATAATGATGAATTTATTTAAAGCTACATACCAAATCGGATGCATGGGCTTCATCGGACTCAGCAGCAACAGCGCTGTTTGCCTTCTGTCATGGACTGCCAGTTTGTCAGCAGGGGCACCAAGCCAAACCATGCCTGCAATAGCCCTGCTGAAGCTGATAAATCTTCACCTGGGCTGGACTCAGCCCCATCCTTCCTCCTTTGTTTGCATTTTTTGTCTGGTCTGGTTTGCACTCTGCGAGGCTTAGGGCAAGGCAGCTCTACAAAATCATTCCTTTCCCCCATGTACAGAGGTCACATTCAGTCTATAGCAGGAGACCTGGATAAGAAATGTGCCTGTGAATGGGATTTTGTAAGAGGTACCAGCAGTGGGAAAGTGACCAGGGCACTGGTATAAAAGGCAGAGCTGATGCCAGGTGCCAGGGTCTCTGTATGTGCTGCAAGAAAAATACACCATCGCATACTCCAGTTTTAATTCATACCCATCTGAATTAGAGCGTCAGATCATACTGTTAATTTAAAAGCACCCACACGGTGTGATTAAGATTTAAAGGATCTGTTCTCCCCTTTGAAGCTCCTGCTAATTCAGAAGAAATCTGTAAAAACAGCAACACTTCATCCGCCTGATATTGGTGGTTGTGAAAAAAGCTCAAATCCTCCCTCTCTTCTCTTTCTCCCTCACTTGCACTTTATATTCTATTTCAGGGTCCTGCTTGAGGCTGAAATTCCTGCAGAGCTCTTGGATTCAACTAGTTGACACCCAGCACCATTTTTCCCCGTCGCTGTGCCAGGCTGGCTGTTATGTGTGCTTGTAGGCAACCTACACAGGGACAGCTAGGTTATTCTGTTGGGGAGGCCCCGCACCATTTCTTCTCCTGCAGAGCTGTGCCTTACTTCAGGAACATGATGCTGGGAATAGAAGAGAAATTAAGCCAAGAAATTAGGATGCACTTCATTAAGAAACATACACAGATGCACTTTAGCTTAGTGGAGCGTGTGCTGGGCTGGGACCGGGTAATGAAGCACTGCTTCTAATCGACTCTTTTCCAACAAGTGGCATTCATAATTTTTGTGCTTTTGTAGTGGCTTAGGAGCAAGCTAAATCACCGTGGTCTCCCCTTGAGACAGGTGGGTTTTTGAATTAATCCCTTCCTCGCACTGGCCTACTTCATCTCTGATTGGTGCTGTGTGGTGCAGGAGCTGAGGCTGGGATGATCAGAAACCTCCGTTCTGTCTGGGCAAATCTGCAAAAGACAAAGATGAAAGCTCATGTGCTCGCTCTTCTGGGAGTTTTTTTGTGGGATTATTATTTTTGTTGTTGTCTGTAGCTCTGTAGTGTTTGGTGGGAGGGAGGCATCAATACCTCAGTGCAGTCAGTGTCCGCTTTTCCTCTACCTTGTTAAACCTCTGACTCTCACTTGGCGGTCTGACTCAGCGCTGATCCCCTGATGCTTATCATTCACACTTGGAAGTAGGTTGCAGTTGTGATTTCCATCCCATCACTTTCAGCGAGTATTTACCCCTCCTTTCCTAACTTGTGTTTGTATTTCTCTCTCTTGCACGTTTCTTTTTTTTGTCCTTCCCCCTTTTGTTTCCCATAGCGGTGGGTGTGCAAATTAAGCTGGAGTTGCTCCAACGCAAGTTTTGGATGGCCATGCAACAGGTAGGAGCATCAGCAATTGTGCAGAGAGACAATTTAATGCTCTTTGTCTGCTAGGTCAATGCTATGTTACATCACATATGAAGGCATTTTGATGAGGGCTTTCGTGAAATTCACATTAAAAGATTTATGAAGTAGATTAGTTTGAAGTCACACATTTCTGTAATCCTTTGACAACACTAATGCCGTGTGAGCCACAAGTCTGTTCCTCAAATGCCGTGTTGACAGTGTCAGCATCCTGGCCTGGCATTAGCTCTGCTGCATATGACACATTTAATTGTGGAAATATGTTTGTGCTCATTCAGCCTTTCAGAAACCTCATGGAAATCTGCAATTTTGGGCACATGGAAAAAAAAAATCTACTGCTCTCTCTTGTCATCTTGATAACGGTAACAAAACACTACCAGCTTGCCAAAATAAAAATTATTTGCTCCAGGGATAAGCTTTCAGCGTTGTCCTAATTTTGGATGCTCTTGCCTGACTGAGAGAAGTGGAATAATTAAAACAGCCCCCCTGGTCTGAGAGACAGGAAAAGTAAAACACCTTTCCCTCACCACCCAAGGGATTTTCTCCCAGGATTTGCTTTCGGGGAGGTACACTGGAGGGGTGAGGCTGACAGGATTGCAGCAGCACACAGCAAAAGCGGCTCTCTGCTGTTAGGAGAGGGAACTGTCATCAGAGAGAGATGACAGAGAAGACAGAAGGGCAGGAGGCTGCTTACTGGGAGCGAGCACATGTGGAGGAATGGAGAAGCCCAGAGCTGGCTGCAGTGGCAGGAGCATCCTTCCAGGTGGGAGATCACTTAAACCTGACCTGAGCTAAAAAGACCTCTGCAAAGCATGTGAGCATATCCTGATGCATCAGCAGAGAGCTTCATTTTTAAGAATTTCCTGAGGACCATACCCAGGCAGTTCTCACACAAACAAGCCCACATGGGTGTTCAGTGAAACTGGGAGGGCTTATTAAGGAAGCTGAGAGGAGGCCTGTATGCCAAGTGACTGCATGCCGCGGCTCTGGTAGGTGCTGGTATGAAAAAAGCCTGCATATGGTTTCCCAGGACGTGACCGCTGTTTGACAGAGCAGTGACTAACAGATTTTGTTTTCTCTCTCTCTCCCGCTTGACTGCATGCCGTGCCACGCTGGATGTCCATGCTGTGCCTCTCTTCTCCCAGCCCAATGACAGTGATGTAAGTAGACAAAAGCTGGGGATGGGGAGGCATCCCGGCATGCCTCGCTGCAGCTTGGCATCGTAATTGTGTCATTTGTGTGCCAGCGTGTTATACACGTGGTCCCTTGTCTGTAGTCACTGGAGACAGTCCAAGCCTGTCGTAGGCTTGAGTTTGTCTTCACAGTAATTAAATGTCTTTGGCAAAGCTAAAAGTGCTCTGGGTCACAGCGTTTCAGAGATCTGACCAACAGCAGAAGGATGTTGTGAGGTAGGCTGGTTTCTGAGGAGGAAGTTGTGCCCATAAGACAGTAGATGTGGTCTCAAAGCAACCAGGGAGCTCAGGTTCAGCTCTGACTGCCCCTCAGAGACTCTCTGCAAGCTGCTGGTGCTCTCAGACTGGGCTCCTTACTGCGGTCCTGCTGCTCCATGGCCAGCTCAGGACCAGACACTGATGGAGCTTCCCCAGGTCTGGAAGAACAGCAGCAGTGAGACTTGGTCCTCACACCACTGAGGAAGATACTGTGAGACATGGGCTCTTCTTGTGTGAAATCGCCCTGGTTCACCTGGGTTTCTGTTCCAATTTCTGAGCTCTGGGCTCTGTATTTGTTATCCCCCAAGGCCATAATAGTGTTTGTTGTGGCCATATTTCTCTGCCGATCAAAGGAAGGAACCCACCAGGGATGAAGTAGTGGTCCACCTCTATGTGCATGTCCAGGAAGACAAAACAACCTGATGCTGTTTTGTGGTGAGGCAGAGGTGAGGCAATGCTCACAACTTGTGGGTAAAGGGATGTTTTTAAACCAACATCCCTAGCACCTCAAAAAGCCAGTTGGAGTTGGTTTGTTAACTTGTGATATTGAAAAGCCATGGGGCTTGAAACAAACTCAGGCATCTCCAAGCCTCCTCTGAAATTGAGCAGAGAGACAGAAACCTGAAAATACTGGTTTTGTTCTGCAAAAGTCAAGAGGAGAAACAAATCCTAACTGGAAGAAGTGGTTTTGTTGTGGTTTGAAATGACAAATTCTCTTCTTGTTACTGAGAATCATCCAGAAAGGGGACAGTGGTTTATGTATAAGTGTTTTGCAGAAATGAAGGGCAGCTGGCTGAGAACAGACAAGCTACAAGACACGTCAGTGTTCTTCCCTGACCCCAGAAAACCTCTGGCAGGAAGGGGACCCCATGTACAGAAATGGCAACACTGTGTCAGCTTTCTTCTCTCCACTGCCAGAGAAAATAGCATTAAAAAATAACACAAAGAGATAGACACATGCAGCCACGGCAAACTCGGAACAATTACGAAATCAATAAGCACCTGAAGGGCTTTGTTACTCACCACTTAATCTCTCGTGTCCCCACCCAGTTCAGTGTTGTGAAACACATGTCAAGTCCAGTACGCAGAAATCCTAAATGAAACAAATGGATGGTGCCCTGGGCTACACGAGCACCATTCACATCCTATTTTATCATTAGCTATCCGGAGAATAAAGAAACCAACAGCAACAACAACAAAAATCCCTGTCTGCGAAGAATCTTGGTCTAAAATACCATGCCATGTGTTCAGTCCAGATACTAGCAGATGCTGAAATGATTGCTGGTTTCTCACCAGTGCACAACAACCTTTGCTTTTGCAGCCAGAGAGCTGGATGCTGCTACCTTCATTAACAACCCTCTGCTCGAAGTGTGTAGGTACTGCTGGAAGCTTGGCAGGGAGGCAGGAGCAGGATCAGAAGAGCCCTCAGCAAAGGGGACATTGCTCAGAGAGGCAGGGAGTACACAGAGCCACTGAGTGGCCAACTTGGGGGATGGTACCTGTGCAAGCTGTAGAGCTCATCTTGGTGGAAACACCAGGTAAATTGCAGAGCTTTATGAGATGTCAGTATGGAGACCTTTAGCTCAGAATTCCCTAAGGGGAGACTGTAAGATGAGATCATGCCATGGTTAATTCTCTGCTTTTCCTTTCTAGTGCAGTGCCTTCGATGGCGCCTGTCCGCTAAGCTGTCAGGATGACGTAAGTTGCTCAGATTTCTTCTCTGTGCCTGTGATGGGTATGATTGACTACTTGCTCTGTTAAAATCTCTGTCTCCCCCAAAGAAAGGTATTGCCTCTCGTCTCCTCACAAGAAGTTGTACAGATGGGGAAGGACCTCCTGCTGTTGAGACAAACCTTCAGTTTAGGTCTTCCTCTCAGCTGTGAGGTGTCAGTCAAGCCCAGGCAGGACATGGGGACTCCAGCCAGTGACTCTAAGGAGAGTCCATCTCCTCTAAGGCTGTCTCACTGACATCCCAGGCATCTTCCAAAGAGAGTAGCTGTCAGCATGACGTGTTTTGCTGGACACCTCTCTTTGCATTTACACCACTGCTTCAACCTTTGTCTCAGACATAACTGGGACAGGAGCTCCGCTTCCCTGAAGAGTGGGATCACCAGAGCATTTTCTTTCTGTGTTCATGTAGGATTTCCTCTGCATCCTAGTTTTGCCCTGTGTGATGTAGAGGTTTTCATCTATATTCTGTGCCTCCATTTCCTGCTCTGCAAAACAAAAATAAGACCAGCGCTGGTACTCAGTGGTGAGGAGAGGGTTATTTCATGAGTGGTTATAAAACTCTGAAATCTGAAGATGGAAAGCACTAGATACCTCTTTATTAAAGAGAAGTGCTCTCCAAATATCCTGTTGCTTCCTGCAGGATGCCTTGGCTTCTTAATTCTGGCTCACAGCCTGCTAGGCCTGCACGCAGCCCCTGCAAGACAGCTCACAAACTAAATACCTCAACAAGGAGGCAGAGAGGGAAAAGTCAATTGTGTAAAGCCCGTGATAGCTGAGCCGTGGGACTAGGCATGGAAATGCCAAGGCTGTTGCCATAAGCACAAGCCCACACCGCTCTGTCCTGCACACAGCAGTACGTACCAGACAACCATGGAAAAAGCTGTCTTTAATGTTGTTTCTCTTTCATCTCTGCAGATTCTGAATTGTTTCCTGATTGATAACAACGGCTTTATACTTGTTTCCAAAAGACCTGCAGAGGTAAGAGAGAATAAGAGAAGGAGGAGAATGTGCTTGGCTTGTTCCTAAATAACCCATCAGAGCTGGTTAAAACAAATGAAGCTCCATTGTGTAATAAAGGTGGCCATGGTGTAATTAAATTCCGCTGTGCGGTGAGGGGGAAGCCTCCCAGCAGAGTGACAGCACATCCTAGGTGAGGAAGGAGTTTGCAGTGATAAGGAAGGAACTAGTCAAAATATCTTTTTATCAGAAGTGAGGAAATTAGACTGCTTTCCCTCGGTGCAGATGCTGCTGAAAGATGATCTGAGACAGTCCCAGAAAGCAGGGAAGGGAAGGGAAGGGAAGGGAAGGGCAGGGAAGGGAAGGG
>VYZX01003226.1:189867-226323 GCA_013401335.1 Brachypteracias leptosomus
GGAAGGGAAGGGAAGGGAAGGGAAGGGAAGGGAGGAGTGCTTTTGAGTGTCTCTGAAGTTGAAGCAGGTGTTCTTCAGGAAAGGGAATTGATGAGATGGTAAGAGATGCAAAAGGCAAAAAGGAAGACAAAATCATTTAAGCAAATGGGAAACAGGGGCACACCAAAAGAACTGGAGGATTTACTGGACTCACAGAGGTGAAAGGAATAAGGAAAAAGATTCACAATAGTAATAAAAATATAAGCAACCAAATTTGCTTCCATTCCTCTTGCTGCCAGCACCTCAATGACCATTTCTAGAGAGCTGAAGGGGCACAGTTTGTCATGTGACATCCCGAGCAGCTGGGTAAAGTCAATGCTATGCACTACTGAATGGTTTAGTTATGCTTTTCTGCTCTCTGGTAAATTCACCACAGAACTATTTATTTCAAAATAATAAAAGGCCTAGATCTGGATGTCAGAAAGTGATGTGTTAGAACAGTCTCATAAACTACAAAGCAATAAGTCAATAGCAAGAGTGAGCTTACAGAAGAACTGGGAAATTAAGTGGTTTTATTACTGACAGAAGTGTGGAGTTTCATTAAAATTGCCATAGTACTGGAGGTAACAAATACTGTATGTGTATTTCCAAAAGGCAGTAGATCCAATCCCAGAAATTACTTTTTTCAAGATGTGACAAACAGGTTGAAATGGAAACTAAAGTAACAAAAGACCCAATGGCTGTGATTGGGACAAGCAGCACAGCTTCTATAAAAGGAAGAAAACATATCTTGTCAGCTATAGTTCTTTGAAAGTGTGAGTAAATCAGGAGATAAGGGAGAATGGATGACTTACTGCATTTCAGTTTTTCTAAAAGCCTTGAACAAGGTCTCTTGCAAGAGCCTGCTAAAGAAGTTATGGTTAAAGAGTGAAGCGTGAAGTGGTGGCATTGATCTCAAAGTAGCTGGGACAGAAAAGAAAGAAGTGGAATTTTTAAATGGATATTTAGATGGAAAACATCAGCTGTATGAGTCCCCATGTTTACCATTTGGACTTGTGTTGGCTAGCATATTCAGAATAGGCTGGCAGGAGAAAAAGGTGAGATGGCGAATTCTGCAGGCACTACACAGTAAGATCAGAGAGGCCAAAACAAGGACTGTTGAGACTGACAAAGCAAAATGAGTCAGTAACACAATGGCACCAGGGGGTGATACAGACAGATATAAAGGGTGGCATGCTGCAAGGAATAGTCAAACTCTTCTCTGTTGACCCAGGACATTGAATATTCCAGTAAAAGTGCCCCTTCAATGACGTGGTGTGCCAATAAAAAAAAAACCAAACAAAGAAAACTTGAAAATTAAGGAAGGAAAATACTGTAAAGTTGTATTGTTTCCCTACTCTGGGAGGCTGGGTCCTGCTGCATTTTCAGGATGGGCTGGTAGTCTTAGGAATTGCTGTTTCCTCCTCTGACCCCCATGGCATTTTCAAAGGTGCCTTACTGAGTCCTGTGACATGATAAAAGCAACTACACCCTTTAGCTACCACCTCTACTGTTTGTCCTCAGCACTGTCCTCCTGGGTTCTGTCTCGGTATTTTTCCTGCATCTTATGGAAAGTGGGTTTTTGCAAAAGCTCGTCTCTGAAAGATCTGACTAGCAGAAGCATGGCATTATAGTGGATTTGGGTAAATTATAAACATTATCCACACGCCTCCAAGATCAGGCATTTTGGCAGGCACCAGAACTGTCATCTCTCCAGATGTTACCAACCCTGACCTCAGCAAGTTCACCACTACTTTTCTTCTGGTTTCTTTATCTTGTTCCAGTTACTGAGTAAGTGCTTTAATTTCCCGGTGGCACCATGAGCATCCACACTGCTAAACCCTACAGGGAATTCAAGACAGCAGCAGCATTAAATCAATACCCTGGGTGTTGCTGCATGGGATCACTTGCTGCTATGTGGCCTTCCCTGCTCCATCCCACACTCTTCCCTTACTGCATTCTTTAACAAAATGCAAACAAAAAAAATCCCATACCTAGATTTTTGTGGGTATTTTGCCTTTCTGGAGAAGTCAGCTAGTTCACTGCCCTCCCTCCTTGCCTTGCACTGGACACCAGGACCAGCAAGAGTGGCTCAGCTGCCAGGGTGAGCTGTGGGAAGAAGGGCAGCCTTCCTACATGCTGCCTGTACTGGCCTACCAACTGGAATTGGAGTGAGCTTACTGGATGCCAAAGGGACAAGGGTTCACGGAGGAGGCATCTGCCCTGCTGAGCCACATGGCTCCAGCACAAGCAGGGCCTCACATGCATCCCCTTTCACATCCAAAATGCCAGCTTCTCAGGGCAAAGTGCAAGCTAAGAATAGTGAAGAGATGCCAAACTGCCTGTGTCCTTCCAGCCCCTGAGTGAGCATGTGGTGCAAGAGACCCACTCTGGGGACTCTGAGATGTTTTGGTCCATCTCTCTGCTTGCTCCCTTGAGTCTATGGTGCTTTACAGTGCACTCAGCCCACTGCCTGCCCAGGGCTGCCTGCTGCCCACACCTCCTTCGCTGGGTGACCACATTGGAAACCAGAGTGGCTTCACACAGGAATCAAGTGAGGACAGGCTGGCTCAGGATCTGCCCCCCTCTGCCCTTGGGATGGAGGATCAGGATAGAGGATCGGGTCTAATAATCTCTTCCTGAAGGCAGCAGGAAGCTTACTGGCAGCCAGAACCCACCACAGAAGAAAAAGGGACTCAGGATTTTAATGAGTGATGACTTGTAAGCTCCCTGCAGGTTTACTTGGAGAAGAATGGGTAATCTCTTAATTCAGGCTAATCTCCCCATCCTGACTCACCGCAGAGGGAGCAAAGAGTTAACAGCTAGAGCCAGGAGAAGGGAGTGAGTGAGGGAGAGGACCAGTTGATCTAGGTCAGGGGGGGAAAGGAAAGTAAGTGGCAGGCTCAGGCTGTGCTGCAGCGAGGGCTGCTCTGTGCTGTGTTTCTGCAGATGTTTGCAGCCATGGCCCCATGACTGCCCCTGAGTTTTAAGTCGCCTTTCCCTGCCAGCGGATCACAGATCTTGAGCTCCCTCCACCTGCTGCATCCAGATGTCCTCTCGCTCACTAAACCTCTTTTTCTAGGACTGCTGCCTTCTTTCTGAGGCCTCTTGCAGACTGTGTCTGCAAGCTCTGCCCAGGTGGGACTCCAGGGACAGGTAGCTGGCAGCTGAAAGGCCAAGATCCTGGGGCAGAGCTTGTGGAGAAGCAAGGGCTGGCTTGCTTTGAGCCATGCAGCAAGGAGGTATCCCACTCACCCAAAGCCTGGCACATTTGACAGATCCTGTTTGTCTACAGCTTTTGTGTGTACCCAAAGTGCAAATTGCTCAATGAGACAGCAAAGCATGGATGCAGATATGGACCTTTTGAGCCATATGTGTGCTCCGGGGTGCATCTCTTGCACATGCATAGCCTGCATTATGTACTTGTACACTCTCTGCTGCAGAGGGATGTGATACAGCATGTGTCACACAGGATGTCAGAGGCGACGCTTTGTGCTGTGAACCTCTGAAATTGCAAAGGTCTGTGGAAAGCTGCCCAGAGGTGGGAGTTAGGAGAAACGCAGCAGAAGGATGTCTGGGAGAGCAGCAGCCAGTCACTGGAGGAAGCAGGTTTTAATGAGACCTGCTTTGCAAAACATCACTTCGGTACAGAACCACTTTGGTTTCTGCCAAGTGATGCTTTCCTCTGCTAGTACCTGCACAGGGTACCTAAAACAGCACCAAGCTTTGAACGCCTGATTCAGTGTGAAAGGCCAGTTTGCTGATGCTTTTCTGAACATATTCCCTAGGCCTTACCCTCAGTTACACTAACAGCTCCTCATACTGATACCTATAGGAATAACATCCTGGAGAAATTTGGTCAGACATCAGCATCTCTGGACAGGGTGGACCCATTTTACAGTGCTGCAGTGACCCCCTTGCCCTTGCCACACCAGCTGCAGCTTGGACTGTGTTAAATCCCACCACTCTGGCTCCTGTTGGGGCTGCAGACTGGTATTAAGTGGAAGCAGCTGGCCTCCTCACCTTCCTAATCAGATTGAAAGAGTGAGGGAGGTGAAAGAAGTTAGTGCTTGCTCAGACACGTTTGACTATGACTGAGACAATTACAGCCAAAATGCTCAAAGGGGAGTTGATGTTATCAGTCGATTTATACAGTGAAATGCCTTCTAAAGCCTTTCGGGAAGAGGCTCATAACCATGTAACACTACTGTCAGATGATTACCACATGATCTTAGGTAAATCTGTCTAAGGGGTTTTTAGTGGAAATGCCCCACTCAAATAAATGAAGTCGTCTGACATCTGCTAATACATGCTAAATGACTGCAAGCCTATCAGTGGAAAAGTTAAATGTTCCCTCAAACTGTGTGAACTCTTCCATAACATATGGAATCTATTTACTGTGTCAGGACCCATGAGCCAAGAAAATAGGTGGAGATCAGCTCATATCTGTGCTTTTATTATTGACAAGTACTTTATTTACTTGCTTGCAAACAAAGCAGTGGGTTTCATAGATTTGAAGCATTTTTGCAATAGATTTGTCATAGTTTAGTAATCAGCAAAGCCAGAACTGGTGTTTATTGTTTGAAGAAGTCTTTAAAGCAGTGGTTCCCAGATTTGGGATTAGGACCTGTATTTGAGTTTATTGACGTCAAAACAAAAGTGTGACCAGAGGGCCACAAGCTCCGCTTTTAGTCCAGGCATGCAAGTGGGGTTTGGGGGTCATTGCCCCTCAAATGCAAGTTTTGCTAGGGTAGAGCCTGTGCAACAGCTCTGTCTGTGCCAGTGCATAGCATGTGAGTTGAAGGGATGGATTGGTTTGTGTTGTGCTGTTTGGGTTACTGCCTGCTTGGACCTTGCACAGCAGTGAGTTGTAAAATTGCATTTGCTACCTAAATAAACCTGTACGGCACACATACGTGAGGTGGGTCAGTTCTCTAAGGGCAGCAGGGGAGCAGAGGTTTCCAAAGCCACTGTGGCCAGGGGCTAGTAGAGAGACTGAAGTGGAAGAGACTCAGGCGTTCAGATCTGGAGAACGTGGATTCACGAAAACCCACAAGAGAGCCCAGACTCCCAGTGACTCAATGTGTCTGGGTCTCTGCAGCTTGAGAGTCTGCCTTTTTCTATCACAAGCTGCAGGGACTTACGTGGGCTAAATTGTTTCCAAGTGCAGCAGGAACAGTGCAGGATGCCCAGCTGGTGATGGGGGAAGTCCTCCCTCAAGCTTTCCAGCCAGCCAAAGGACAAAGCTCAGTGTTACCTCCTTAGAAAACACTCATTATGTGTAGTAGGCCTCCAGACAGACTGGATCATCTGGAGTCATCAAACATTTGGAAATTTTACTGCTGACAGTTCATTCTGATTTTATCCTTTCTTGTGCTTGCAGATTGGAAAATTTTTTGGTGCAGTGGATGGCTCAGTAATGACCCAGCTGCTAAACATGGGCATGTTCAGGCGGTAAGTGGGGGATCTCCATGGTGCAATTCTCTTTTTTCAGCCTCTGTGTGTGTCAGAGCATATTGGTCCCCATAAACAACACTTGAGCGGGGGAAAATGCACGTACTGATGCACATGACTCTCTTATTTTGATACAAGAGCTTCTTTAGCTACCTGGCCCCTCCCCTGGCTCACTCAGCCATTGTCACCACACCCTGTTTCTCCTCACCTCCTACTCTTCCACCTGCTGCAAAGCATCAAGAGAGAAGTCACTCCTGACCTCCACGTAGTCAGAAAGCAGCTGCTCCTCTGTCTTTTCCAGGGCAAGATGCTATGGGAAACACTTCTTGGCATTTTGGGTGTAAAGTGCTTCAGTTCCTTCTGCCACCTGGAAAGCCTTTCTATGAGCAGTTGTGTGAGAGCCCCCCAGATGTGGCATTGCAGCTGGATGAGCACATTTCTCTCTCCTCAAAATACTTCTCTTCACCTCACTCCACTCCCCCAGCCCATGTCAGAAGAGAGTTCAAAGTTTCAGTGGCTCGAAAACAGGAACTAGGGAGACCTGAGCTGGTTACAATTATAATTGCCCTGCTTCACAGCCTGAAAATTCACGCACCATCTGAAATTAGGGACATATTTCCTCCTGTACTGACCTAGTTACATTAATCCAGAGCCTGTATTTCTTGCTTTGCAAGATCCAGCACTGGCCAAACAGCAAAGACACTGCATTAGTGTAAGCAGGACACTGCTTTAGTTCTTCCATGCAGGAATTTTTTTAGAAAAAGCTGAGGTGTGTGTCCCCTAGGCAGTTGCATCGCTTGCTTTTGACTGATTGCTTGTTGTGTTTTGATTGCAGGGTGACCATGTACGACTATCAAGCAATGTGCAAAGCACCCTACCACCACCACAGTGGTGCCCAGCCTCTGCTCAGCGTACGTATCTGTTGTCCTGCAGCCCTCTCTGGGCTTGGCTGTGGAGGCTCTCTCCTAGGACATCTCCAACACCTTGATGTAGCACGTTCGCCAAAAGAGTTTAGTAGGTGTTGGCTTTCAAGTGATGGGAATGCCTAAATTCATCAAGGCACATTTCTGAGGCGGTGATGGTCTTTGACAGTGGTTTCCAATTTGGGTCTCTACTGGTGTATAGGATCTCACTGAAAATTGGAAGGGCCGGGGAGAGGACAGGAACTAGACTATGCCAGGCTTCTCCTAAAGGCCAAGGAACCAGCTAGCAGCTGAAATGAACAGAAGTGCTCATACAGGGGGTTGTTTTACTCAGCAGCTCAAAAAGGACAGTTGCAGTGTCAGGGAACAGAGCATCTAGGAGAAAGCTGCCAGCCCTTCAGGGAAGCGTGGATGGGATTGGAGCAACAGAGAGACGGGTTAAAGCTGCCAAAAAATGCTGACAGTCCAGGGAACAAACGATCAGAGTGAATAGTTTTCCAGTACCCAAACGCAACCTCTCTTTAGGCTGGTGCAAGCTAATAATCTAATCCCACTCTACCTTCCTAACCTGGCATTGAACACGCAGAACTAGAGTAATTACTCAACACTCAGGCCACTTCAAACTAGTTGAAGCAACCCTAAACAGGGTTGTGTTTATTACTCTTATGATTGGTTTCTTAATCATTTAAAATGTGGTGTGCTGGAAGTACTTCCTACAGTGTGATATTGTAATTTTTTTACAGTAAAAGAATTTTCAAGAAATTATTACTTTTTAATAATGTGTTATATTTTCAAAAATATGTCCATTTTGCAATGGCTATACTTAAACTGCGTAGAGAAAATATTGTGATTCTAGTGAAAATGTTTGCTTGATCATATTGTCCAATTCTGATTACTGAAAGAAATGTCACAAAATATGAGCAGCCAAGAATGAGGTGAATTGAGAAGGGAATAAAAAGGTGAGCATTCAGCTTCCATCTCTCCTTTTCCCCTCTTAGCAAAACCCTTGAAAAGGAAGAAATCAAGAAAAGTCCATTTTTCATGTACATATATAAAAATCAAATCAGTTAAATTCCCAACTAAATATATATTTTACTATTTGCTGACTTAGTTTGGCTGAAGATAAGTCAGTTGGCAGTAATGGAACATTATCCTGTCATGCTGCATCTGTTTTGGGTTTGAGGATACAGGCATGATTATGTGAGGGAGAGATGAAAATTAGACATGGTTACCATGAAGAAAAGAAGCAGCAGGATCCTCTGCAGATGAATTGTCCCTGGGACAATGCTGGATTTCCAATTTCTAGCTGAAAAGCAGGAAGATGATAGAAGTCATGCCATCTTGAGGAAAAGCTGGATGAAAGCACAGTTAAGCATAATCAATGAATGGCAGATAATACTAAATCCTAGGCAATGCTGTCACTTGTCCCAGAAACACCACTTGCTATCAGAACATAAAAGCATGGTAAACTGGTGGTGTGTCATTTAGCTGTGTTTCTCTCCTGCTCTGAGCTCTCAAGGTCATCCATACTGGAGAGAAATCATCAAGCAATTACATCTTCAAAGTCCTTCATACATTTGTGATAAACTCCTTGACCCTGATGGGAAAGGGGTGAGAAGATATTATTAGTAGCAAGACAGCTCTGATGACTTTTGACATATTTTGAACATTTTCCAGTGATGCCCAGACCTTGAATTTCCAGCCTATCTTCAAGAGCTTTGATCAGGGCAGGGAATTGGTCTGAAACGTGGGGTCCTGCATAACAATTATAAACTCTCTCACCAGGTCCTTATGGTATTTCTCATTTCTTCTTTTGTTCTCCAGCCAATTTATGCCTTTCTAGCTGCAGTGAAATGGATGATAAGTGATTTCCTCATGTGAGTACCGAAAGATGGGGGTGTTTGAGAGGTTCAGACAACGGGGGTGAGAGCTGAGAAAGCTGCAAGCGGAGGCCCCTGTGTAGGGCATTGCTCTCAGCCTTCTGACATTCAGCTCAGCGCCTTGCTCCTGGGACACAGAGAGCTATTACTATTCCCGTTTTGAGAGGCAGAGGCCCAGAGTGGGTCTGGGATTTACCTGAAGTCACTCAGTACAAAGTGGCAGTCAGAAATAGGACTCGGGTCTCCCGGGACCCTGTGCAGATCCTTGATGCCGAGTCCTCTTGCCTGTCTCCTTTGCCCATGATGAGCGAATGCACACCTTCGTTTCTCAGGGGCGAAGGCTGAAGGAAGGAATCCAGGGAGTGCAGGTCTGAGTGACGGGCAAGGGAAGAGAAAGGGGAGGCCTTGAATCAAGCTCTGGACTCGAGCTCACCTCAAACTGCTGGGGGGAACCAGAGTTTAAGCTCAAATTAGGATGAAAGTGTCGCTACTCAGCTTGCTGGGTATGCAAAAGGGGAGGCATGGAAAAGATCCAGCTCTGTGGACTTGAGCATACTGGCACAGAATAATTCAATGTGATGTGCAGCTGCCTCCAAGTAGCCAGAATACGGGCTCCCTGATGGCCACCCATCTCTGCTCCTCAGGTGGGCCTCATGGTGACTGAATCCCCCCTCAGCCTCAGGCACTCATTCCTTCCTTCACTGGTGAGGCCCCTGCACAGTATGTCAGGAAAAAGCCCATTCAGATATTCCACAGTACAGATCCCATGATACAGAGCTACACTCTATCATGTGGAGAGGAAAAAAAAAAAATAATTAAAAAAATATCTCAGATTTCCACTGCCAGCAAATTCATAGTAAACATTTTAGAACTGATACTTGCCGGGTGACAGGGCCATCTCCCTGACACCTGCATCCTTCCAGGCTGCTGAAAAAGCATCCTCTGTTCTTGCTCTTTTGACAGCTTCCTTTTGGAGTTTAACATGAGTAGCTTCTGGCACTCAGACAACTTGGCAGATGGTGAGTACACAAGAGTCCAGCCACCCCAGAGCACGTGAATGTTACAGCCCCTGGTGGCAGAAGAAGCTGTATGGGGAAGCCTGGCCTCATGCAAGGATCCCGCCATCTGCCTCACCACCTCTCCCTCCACAGACACTGGAATCCAGCTTCCAGCTCCCACCACCACCCTGTCTCCCCGTTTCCACCCCCATTTCAGGTTGCCACAGCACCAGTGCAGTCAGGGTGCAGTCACGCTGCTTGCTTTCCTTGGGGTAACTGCCAGGGAGAAGGGAGGCTTTGCTTTCCTAGGACCCCCACTCTACATGCAGTGGGATGAGAGAGACCATCAGCTGCAAAGCCCTTCGGTTGGAAAGACTCCCTTCCAGTCTTTCCTGAGAGTGACCTACAAGACAGGACAGAGCAAGGATGGAGCAGCAGGCTTTCTGGAGCCTAGCAGGGGTCCCAGGAAGCTAGCCAGAAACCTGTAAGGTTCAACAACACATTGAGGGTCTTCACTTGCCCACTGGACCCTCTCTGGAAGAGAGAAGATGATAGCACATGGTATTGCACAGCAGCTGCATGCAGCCAAGGGGCACATCTGGACTGGAATCCAGTGATCTGCTCTGCAGCTGCAGTGCTGCCTGCTAAAAACATCCCGGGAGTCTCTGTGGTCCCATTCCTGCCCCTGGAGGCAGTGGGAATGTTAATGGCCCTGAAGCAACCCAAAGGGAAGGTGAGGAGTGCTCTGCACAGCCATGTACGTGCTGTCACTACATCCTCACCAGTTATTCAGCACTAATGGTGCTTTTAGTGGAGACAGTGGTACCTTCTCTGCTAACCGTGGGGCTGAGTCTTCTGCACTGAACTCTCCTGCTGTAATAGGGGAACAGTCATTTTTAGAAAGCAAATTTCCTTCTAATCAGAGAACCAGCCCAGTGTCTGGGTACTGTTTAGGTCCCACTCACATCCTCCAAAGAGGATCACCAGAGATGGTAGTAGAAGTTGCAGCTGTCCTCTATGTGGCCCTGGGTGCTGCTTAACACACATCAGGATGACGGGAGTTGCCCCATGCAGAAATTGGTGAGGAAGAGTCAGATGAGCAAGTGTAGTACTTGTGGCAGTGCAGGAGGGACTGCTCTTTCTGGAGGACAAACCAGCCTGATGTTCCTGCGGGGAGCTGCTGTGGATGCTAAAAGGCTGCAGTTTGGTTTAGTCTTTGCTTGGGGAGGTGTGAGGAAAAAGGGAGGGGTTCTCCCTGCTGCTCTGCTCATCACCATTTCCTTTTGTGCTTTCTTCATCTCTCTTCCATATCACCTCCATGACTGCTGTGTGCAAATTCATCTCTTCATTGCGCCGCCATCATGTGAAACTGTTACATGGCTCCATCTTCATGGTGTGTCTGTGTGTGTCATGCAACTTTTCCAGCCAAGGCTGTCTTCCATCACTGTAAGTAGAACCACTTAACAGCAAAAAGAGGATTTAACTAGAAATCCCAGACTAGCAAAGAGTTTTTTCCACCTTTTGGACAATGGGGAACTTGCAGAAAGGTGTGACAGGAACAAGGCAGTGTCTGGCCCCATTTCTCTGCACTGCAAAGAAGCCAGCAATGTTGTTGCTCATTAGCTGTTTGGGCTGGTGATTGAAGGTCTGTCCCTGAGAAGTCAATAAAAGAAGGGACACACCAGCCTCCTCAGGGACTGCAGGTACAGACAACACCATCATTCATTACTATGGCATATATGGGCCCATAGCCTGGGCATCATGGCATATTCCTTCACTTTGGCTCCAAGCTGCCTCATTCTTTTCAGTTTTTATGCCACAACTAAAGGCCAACCTGCACCTTCTTGAAGGAAAAAACTATACAGGTCATGTAGACTTCAGTTATTAAGAGGCAACTTAAGTCGTCTTTTCCACGCCCCATGGCTTAGCTCCTTCTGATGAATCCCAGCCCACCTCCAAGGATAATGCAGAACTACTTTCAAGAAGTTCATCTGATAAGTATATGCTCTAGCTCATAAATCTGCTCCTGCAGGCAAGTTAGAAGTTCCTCCAAGACAGAGGCCAGACTGTGGCTGCGTTTGCATCTCCCTGCTTCCACATCTAGCTTGTTTTCACCAATTTGCTCTGTGCCCAGCAAGATGTATGTGTGAGACAAAGATAGAGAAATAGAGACAGTTGGAATGTGTCTTGCTGTATGAAGAAGAGGAAGAGAATGAGAGGGTGTCTACAGATGAAAAAAATGAGAGTTCATGTACTGGGGGGAGTAATGGGGTGGAATAATACTATCGGGGCTGGAAGAAATGGATTGCACATGTTGTCAAGAAGGGACTGTAGATTTTTGCCAGAGATGTCAACATTTTCTTGACTGCATGCCAAGGCTGGTGTATGCAAAAAATACGAAAAGAAGGAGACATTTTGTGAGAGGGAAATTAAGCATACATTTATTCAGGGATATGTGCAGAGGAATTAACAGTCAGGGATCTAATGCTCACCCTTGCCTGACTGTGCACCTCTGAGTCTGCAGCTCTGAGCCTATTTCTGCTTCCAAAGTTCTTTTGCTTTCTGGGAAGGCGAGACCTGCTGTTGGAATATGGGCATGATAAATATATTCAGACTGCACTCATCATGCAAATCTGCTGTTCAGAGGTGGTGAGAAGACATGTTTGCTTCCACAGATTTTTCACTGCTCTCAGCGTCTCAGTCCTCTCTGTGTTTGTAAGGGTTTCTGCTTTTATGGCCATCACTGCAGATTTTTGGCTTTTTAATTAAGCCAAAAATACTTCCAGCCAAGGCATGCAGCCTGGAAGGGACTATTTCTAGAATTCTATAGCTCACAAGTTTCTTTTTGACTGCATGGTAATGTACACAGAGAATATTTTACAAGATAATTGATTAAATTCTGCATTTTATATTTGTAACTAAGTGGCAGATTTTGTCTCGTGTCCCAGAGTAAATCCACTGACTTGGGTGCATGATTTATGCTGGTGGGAAAGAGTTCGCAATCTGGGCTGTACAGTTCATAACAAGGCATGGCAGCTGCCTTTGCTACTCAGAAGGATTGGTTGCCAAATGTCTGATAAAGTCTTTCTGGAAGTGCAGATGGTAGCAACAACAGCCTGGAATTAACTCACTCTTTGCTATAAAGTTTGCAAATTGTTATCAGCTCCTCTGACTGTTTACTAATCCTTGACCACCAGACTTGCAGAGTGCTGATAAGGGTTTGATGTCCAGCATGTGTGTGCAGAGGCTCAGCCCAAGCGTTTCTCTGATGATGTACGTGCCACTGGGCTTCTCTGAACTTCTCAATACTGCTGCAGCTGCCTTGCTTCCAAGCAAATTAAGTGGCAGTAGGCTTAAGCATAATTTCTGTCATAGGTCTTGTCTCTGTGCAGAAGTTAGGAGATTTTAAAGTGGCTTCTTTTCATTTAGCCTGTGCCAAGAAACTAATTTAAGATGGCCTGTGCAGGGGACTTGTGCCAATTTAGCAGCGTTTAAAAATACGGCTTAGTGCACGTGATGGTGTCACCCCAGAGCAAGTGGAGTTGCAGACAGTTGTGAAAGACTCAAACAGAAATGCAACTTCTGTGAGTGACAACCCATACTGCCAGTGGCAAAAGTGCCCCTGAAGGGACTAAACTTGGTCCGCTTCTCACTGCTTACCTCCAGAGGCACAGGCTGCTTCTGTGAGTGCCACCGTGGCATAGTGTGGCCCAGGATTACTGTTCAAGTGTTTCCTTGCTAGTCCTGTGTCCAGAGCTGAGGTACAGCTCTTGCCCATGTGGGCAGACCAGGCCCAGACCAGGTTTAGCCTGGGTGCAGACCATGCAGTCTCTTTAGTTGCCTTTCCCTTTGAGGCCCAGTTGTCCAAGGCCACCAAGTCCAGCACGACGACCCTCATTCAACACTGGCTGAGACTGGGAGGCCTCAAATCTCCTCCTATATTTTCCAAGCCAATGATCTCATTCAACCCCTCCCTGAAACCCATCCTTCACACCATTTTTTATATTGCTTTAACTCCATCCACTTTGATGACATTACACCAGGAAGCTGAAGCTAGTGAAGTATGTCATTCTTTACCAGGGACAGGGGAAAAATGAGGACCTGGATGATATCTCTGCTATGTCAGGACCCATTGCCGCTCCTGACATGAGCGATATGCTAAAATCTTGCAAGCAGTTGTGCCCCAGCTTTATCAGGTCACCTTTGTGGTCATCACAGCTGTTCTGAGCAGGAACCAGCACAGTCCAGTGCCAACAGCTGTACAGCAGTGACAGCCTCAGTTACTCAATGCTGCAAATCCAGAGGTAATGGGACTTTGGTGGTTCATGGCTGAGGGACCAATGCATGGTCTTGCCACAGGCATGTCTCTAAGAAGGTCTATCCCTGGCCCAGGCTATGTTATCCTGGCCACCTCTTTCAGAGTTTGGAGCTGTTTTCTCAGCCACTAGTGAATTAAGGCTGCAGGAAAAGGCCCCTGCTCTGTTCCTCACACTCCTTTAGTGCATCAAGGACTTCACTGGCCAGAATACAGTTACCAGCCCTGGAGCTGGTCCGACCTGGAAAGCATTTGCAGCTTCTCTCAGTAGAGCATAAATGGAGATATTCTGTGTGTTTCAGCAGAAAGGGCTAAGCCTTTAAAATTCACCTCAGTAACAGCATCTTCTGCTGCTCCTCCTGAATGTCCTCAGGACTGTTTGTCCCCATGACAGTTGCTAGTCAGAGGCATTCTTCGTTAGCAAAAATGGGAGAGGCTTTTCTGTGCATCTGCAGGGATTACACAGAGAGATGGTAAAGGGTGATAAGCACAGGCAGGCAGCTCCTGGCTGGTGGCACAGTTGCTGCTGGGCCCTGAAATGACAAGTTTAGTTGATTAATTTAGTGTGAATACAGAACAAGGCATCATGCTGAAATCAAGCCCTGTGTGCTTTTGGATCTGTGCAAAAAGAACCTAACCGTGATACCAAAAGGTGGGTGCCACAGTCTGGGAGGATTTAAGTAGGAGTCTGCCTTGACATTTATTTCAGAGTTCAGAAGAACAGCACAAGGCACAGGTGACTCTGTACTGCAGGGAGGTGTTTGAGTATCCATCATATTCACCTGTGGAAGGCATTACAGGGCAGATGGGCTGTAGATCCTGGATCTTAATGGATGTCTTGTGTCACTGGATTGCCATGGTAGAGAGAAAAATCAGAGAAAATCAGCTGCCTTTTCTCTCTCACATAATTCACATTGTTTAGATGGCAAGCTCCTCGGGGTGGTGCCTGCCTCTTCCTGTGTGCTCCAGCAGTGTCAGGGAGAGGAGACCATAGCTCTCAGTCAGGGTTTTATAGTGATTCAAATACTCATCAGAATCATGGATGCCCTCTCGGTGCCTTCTTACCATATATTTACTGATTAAAACCCTTATTGCTGTGTTTTTCTATAAATCTTCAGCGCTGCTGCTGCGAGGGATAAGCTGGTCGTCCTCCACATCAGGACTATCTTCTCTGCCCCCCCACTACTGTGTGGGTGGAGGGCTGCAGAGGGAGCCTTTTGTGCTCAGACCCAAAGCTGATGTAGAAACTATTTCTCATACTTGTTGTTGGCTGAGCTGCAACCACCTCTGCCCTAGCAACAAAGCCTCGCATTTCCATCAGCAGCATTCCCCTGTGTCTTACAGAGGCAGGAGCTCACTTTGCTGCTACCAACTGCAGAAAATAATTGTCAGAAGGGCCCAAGGCAGTAGTTTCAGGCAAGGCAGACTTTGCTGAACTCCTAGGATGGATGCCCTTGCTTCTTGAGGGAGGCTCAGTAAGGCGGATCAGCTCCCCCTCATCCCCAAATTAGTTTGGGAGTCCCACAGAGTGTGACTGATGAATGAAGAAGCAGCTGCTCCCTGCCTCTGTGGAGGATGGTGCCACACATTTGCTGGGTCTCTGCTGGTCCTCAAGAGCCATCATCTGATCCCCAGTGGTCTCAGGCCACCTCTCCTTGCTGGCAACCTTTTCTTTTTAATGTGGCATGTATTTAACCCCTCAAATTGCCTGCTGTGGGCTCACTCCCAAATATCAGAGAGCTCAGGAAGGATCAGTGGTTGGTGGAGAACCCCACTATGGTCCCCACAGAGGCAGATCCTTCAGCACAGGCATGAGGACCAGCGCAGATGCAGTTTTGAATGTTTAAAAACATGTGTGGCCCAGGGCTGGGTTAGGCAGGAGGGACTTTAACAGTGCTGTTTTGGTAGACACTCCCCTCCTTTGAACACAGGGTTACCAGTGCCCAAATGCCCCTGCCTAGCTGGCCATGGGGGTCCCTGGGGTACTGTGGCTGCAGCTTCAGCAGGGCAGAGTCTAGGCTTGCTTGAGTGTGAATATTTGGAGCATTTCTCACATAGGCCGGTTTTCCCACACCACCTAGTGGGAGCAGGACTTACTGCCTGGCTGCTTCCTCATCATCTCATTCCCCTTCTTCTCTGGTAGGCACCTGCTCTTGTCCACTGTCGGGTGTAGAGTGGGAGATAACACACAGGGCTGCAACTCCAGTCTACATCACCAGTCTTAAATGCTTCCATCTCAGTGCAGACCGTTCCTGTATGATCCTCTGTCCTTCACTTCTTACCTTGTCTCCTTACCATTGCAGCTCACAAGCACAAGAAGCACGACACCTTGCAGCCCTGCGACACTGAGTACCCCGTTTTCGTGTTCGAGCCAGCCATCAAGGAGACAAATGGGCTGATCGAGTGTGGAGGCTGCCAAAAGTAAGAGTTGCAGCTTCCCTTTCATTTTGAGGCTCCCTGGGTCATGACAGCACATGAGACTTTTCTTAGAGCCCATCAGTGACAACAGCAATCTGAGAAGAGTCACCTGGGGCTGTGCCCATGGTGTGGCCACCACTGCATCTGCAGCTCTGGCCACAGAGCAGAGCTAAACAGCCATGCTGGGCAATGAGGAGGTGAAGTGACCAAATTACTTCAAAAAAAGAAATTTTAAAAAAAAAATCTGTTCATAAGCAGAGATGGATGTAGAATGAAAGAAAGGACATTTAAATATATATATGGGCATATAGAATCATAGAATCTTAGAATGCATTTGGATGGAAGGGGCCGGCAAAGGTCATCTAGTCCAACCCCCTTGCAGTCAGCAGGGACATCTCTAGATCAGGTTGCTCAGAGCCCCATCAAGCTTGGCCTTGAACTTCTCCAGGGATGGGGCCTCCATCACCTCGCTGGTCAACTTGTTCCAGTGTTTCCCCACCCTCAGATATATATTTTAAAATATATATATCTTTCCATTCCACAGATTTCAGAAAGGAACTTTTTCTGGGTTTTCATGTTTCTGGCCAAAGTTTTCTCCTTAGAAAATTTTCCTTTTTGCAATGCTTTCAGCTTTCCTTTTCCTTTTTTTTTAAATTTTCCCTCTTTTCTGTTTTTCTATAGAAGAAAAAAAAAAAAGCAGAGAGGGGGAAAAAAAGGAAGTGTTAAAGTGAAAGAAATGAAAACACAGATCCATTTTTTTATTTTCCATTTTCTCTTAAAAAAGAGAACGAACAGTCCAAAATAACAAAAAAGTCATTGTGAAAAGAGGCTGTTTTCAGCAGTTGCTCAGTACCATCAGCAATCACACATGGAAAGGTGACAGAAAGATGAATTTCCACTGGTACACCTTTTCCTAACATGAGGTGTCCGTCCAAACAGATCTGACTGGAATCTCTCTTAAAAAAACCCCAAAACCAAAACCAGTCCTACCTAGTCTGACTTCAGTCTTGGATCAACTGCAGGAAAGACTTAAAGGTTAGGAAAACAGCCTGTGCTAAGTCAGCCTGGCTTTAGGAAAACCAGCCCTTGCCAAACATTGTTCTAGAAGAGATTGCAGGTTTGGTGACAAGAAGGTCTTGTGTAGGTGCAGTAAGCTCTGGGCAGGTCCAGAGGAGCCGACAGCCCCAGACTGACCTGTTTGTGCATTAAGCCATTGCTGCACAGACCTCTGCCACCAGTGCAGCCTGGGGCTGAACCCTCCGTGCTGGAGGCAGCTCCTCACCAGTGCCAGCAGCAGCAGCCCCTGCATCCTGCTCGACTCCTTCGTAGTTACAGGCATAGTTGCAGCTTCTGGGTCCTGGGCATGTCTCTTGTGCATCTTCCATGCAGGTGTTGGGCAGAGACATGTGTTCCAGTGCAGGGTCTGTGGAGCATTAGCCAGTGGCCTGCTTGGGTGTGTGGGCTTCCCCATCACGTTTTGCAAGCCGCAGGAGTTCCCAGTGGAGCGAGGTTATGCCAGGTGCAAAAAGCTGGCGTGAGGATTGGTGCATGGGGCACCTCTATCCTGGTTACTGAATTTTTGCGTGAGTTGAATCTGCTTGTCAAAGCTCTTAAAGCAGTCATCAGCCAGGCATACTAATGACATGGTGGTGCTGTAGTGTGTGACGCTCACACCTCTAAAAGTGAATACAGAAATCCCTGGAGGCGCTTAGCAGGCAGCGAGGCTAGGTGGTGAATAACTGGGGAGACAGAGTGGTCCTCCAGCGCAGCCATGTTGATTGGTGCAGAGGGCACACCCTCACAAACCTGTATTTCTAATCCAGAAGGCCTGTCTTGGGTGAGAGGTGGAGTGCACAGAGCCATGTCCTGTCTGAGTGCTGCAGCCCTACCACCAGCACAGTCACATCAAGGCTGGAGTCCCTGGTCTTTCCTGTGCCCAGGCCAGCCTGCAGGCTCCTTGCCATGGCTGTATGGCGCCCTGGAGCCTGGTGGCAGCTCAGCCTGCTGACAGGCCATGGAGAACAGCAGTGTGGGCAGCTCAGCCTTGCTTTGGGTGGCTGCAGCCTCTGTGCTGGACAGGCAAAGCCTTGCAAGGCCTCAGGCGGGTGAGATGCCCAGACGCGTGCAGTGCCTTGTGGTGACACCAGCATGCACAGCTTGGACACACACACCCCTGGCACTCCCCGTGCTCACCCTGTGGTGCTGTTGACAGGCACATGCAAACCCACAGGCACACACAGAGACACGGCTGAGCTGCCCACACATGTGCACACGCACTCATGGGTAACACCCTGCACACGTGCCTGCCCTCATCCTGCGCTGCCCACGCAAGTCGTCCACTGCCTGCACAACCAGGCAGCAGCGCTGACACAAGACCTCACGTGCATATCCTCAGGCAAATGCTTACAGCTGGTGAAATCCCCACCTGCACGTGCCTGTGCTCGTCACCGACCCTTTTCCATAGTCTGCTTGTCTGACAGGGAGGGAAGGGGCAGGAGAAATTGTGTCTGCGAAGTCAAGCTGCACGTTTGTCATTAGACCAAACCAGTTGGTCAGTCCCATCACACTGACATAATGTGTAATGCTACTGGGATCCTCCATTTCTTACTCCAGTAATATGAAGTTTAGCAAAACTCCACTCCTCGCAGGACCATGTGGTACATACATCCTTGCACTGTATAAGCATACTCATAAATATACACTGGACGGGCACACCTCCAGATGAAACCAGGCCTTCTCAGGTGCCATCTGCTGTGACATGATGTGCTATTTGGGGAGTGCTTATGTTTGGTTTTGTTTGTTGGTTGGTATTTTTAGTTGGGTTTTGGGGTTGATTTTGGCTTTTGTGCCTAGCATAAAGTTGTACATCTGAGTCAGTTCAGAGCTCCCTGAGGCCAAAAAGGTGTGCAACACCACCTCCCCCATGCACATGGCTGCTCGTTGTGCCTCTCCCACTTTCTGCTGACATCCCTTTTCCAGTGATCTCTGTTTTCTTTGGATTTCGTTGCTGCGGGGCAGGTGATGCCGGGGCTGCTGCTCTGGCGCTGCAGCAGGAGGGATGTGCTTTCTCCTGCCCACTCTTTTCTTGCAGGATGTTTGTGGCACAGCAGATCACCAACAGTAACCTGCTGCTCCTTGTCATGGATGCTGCCTGTGACTGCAGTGTCTTCCCACCCGTCCTGCTGGATGCAAAAGAGGTCAAATATATCCTTCCATGAGCAAGTGTCACACAGTTCCACAGGCCCTTTCATTTCCATGTTTGCTAGGATGGAAAATGTGCTCCAGGGGCAATTGCCAGAAGGGTGAAGGGCATGGCCTGACTTATGGGGCAACCAGGGAGAGAGATGTAGAGCAGGGAGGGGTGCGGTGAGGTGGAGAGGAGGTAACAGTTCTGCCTTGCAGCCTCCCAGGAGGAAGCCAGCCTCCACCAGCCAGGCTGTCAGCTGTACTGTACAGGAGTGAAGGTGGGACAAGCCAGAAGAAGGGGTCAGTGGTGGGGTAGATGCAATTGGGCTGGCTCTCTGATGCTGTTTCCATAATTTGTCTCTGCTGGGTCCTCATCTCTCGCTCTTTGTAAGGACAGTGATGTGGAGCAGCTTGTCACTGTGAAGCTGAGCCCTCTCCATGCATTTTGGCCACTTTAAGCTGCCCATCACTTGTTGCCCTCTTCTAGCCCGTGGAGATGTCTCCAGCCCATGCAGGGTGACCTGCCTGTCTCTTGTCCTCCCACGCTGGGCAGTTACACCTAGATGACTTCCATCAGGGCTCCATGGGTGTGTTGCAGTGCTCATCCCCCTTCTCCCTGCCTCTGCTGCCATTGTCCTTAACAGCCGTGCACATAACGCTTCAGTGAAGTGTGAGCGGATGCGGTCCCAGAAGCTGAGACGGCGGCCAGACTCGTGCCACGCGTTCCACCCTGAGGTACCTGGGTCAGCAAGGGAGGGAGGGAGTGCACATGGCTGGGTTGCACCATGGGCTTACCCAGACACAGCCATGTCATAAACCAAGGGGCTTCCCAGCAGGAGGATGGTCACTAGTGCCACCTGGAAAGGGCTTGAGCTTAGACATCAAAGGCTCACTGGGTTTCTTCAGAGCGTTCACGTGCTGGAAGAATCCGGATTCCTGTAACAAGCCCTTGCAACCTGGGCTTGGAGCAGCCAGGCAGCTCTCTGGTCTGCTGAGTTGGCAGGATTTTGCTCCAGGCACCTTCACAAAGCATACAAGGCAGCCCAGCTGCCTGTCCCTGCCTGTGGGGCCAGAAGCAGGCACAGTGACCTGCTCATGGGCAGAGGACTCTGGGAGGAATTGCAGGAGGGATGTGCAGGTGGGAGCCAATTCTGTTGCAGCCTCCGAGGCAGAGGGATGGGTTTCGGGGTGTGGGGCAGAGCATGATGAAAGCCAAGGAGGCAAGTGGCTTCCTAGCTCACAGGTGGCTGTCATGGCCCATGGGCTTCAAACCAGTCCCTTCTTTTGCTCCCGGTGATTTTTCCATTTGGCCACAGGCATTGCTTCCCATTACACAGGTGAGGGACTGGTTCCCTTTCCTCTACCGGCAGCCACCCTGGCAATGAGCTGATGCCTTCTCTCCCATCTCCCAGGAAAATGCCCAAGACTGCGGTGGCGCTGCTGAGGTTTCCATCTCACCGACATTGCTCCTCTTGCCCCTGGCACTGTTGCTGCAGTGATGCTGCCTGCAATGGTGATGCTGCCTACAATGCGCCTTGTGCGGCAGAGACCCAGGAGGACAAGGCTGCCGCTGGCCACAGCAGCAGGAGAGGAGAAGATGGAGGCACAGGCCATTTTGGGACACCTGCTGCAACTTGCTGGGGAGACAAGATGTTAACGACGTGATGCAGTGCATCCTGCGTCCTTCACCACAAGGTCCAGCGTGACAGTGGAAGTTGCTCTCTCCTCAAAAGCCCACAGCAAAAGGCTTGTGTGAGGACCAGCAGAGCTAGCTCCTGGAAAACCACCTATTGACCTGCTCCTCCTGGCCATTGGCTCACAGCTGGGACAGCCAAGGTCATTGGCATGGCTGGCATTTCACCATCACCCTGCCTCCCACAAAGCCACTTTGGGGTAGTTGACCCCAGGAGGCAGAGGGTTCAGTGGGGCAGATCTGGCCTTAGGAGAGCAGAAGGGGCAGGGGACACTGTCTGCCTGTCCTTCTGTGGGATCCACCAGGATTTTGAGTACCCGGGTCTGGAGCAGCCCAGGTACAGCCCTGCCAGAACAGGACCCTTAGCAGTTCTCAGCAGAGAAGCAGCTTCTCCTGTTCTTGGAGGTGGACCTCAGCTGGAACCCCAGGGGCAGGACATGGCACCTAATCTGAACTGCACTAACTTAACATGCAACCAGACGATGGGAAGTAGCACAGCTTGACTAGTTAGCTGCAGCTACACCAGCTCTGCCGAGGAGACTCCTCCTAACACTTAGCACAACATCCAGATTCTCGTCTAGGTATGGACTTACCTCTGGGAAGGGGTTTTGTATGACCCACCAAAAGAGGGGGGATGTTTCCCACTGCCTGCTAGTTGCACTGCAGAAGCAGCTGAGAAATGGGCATTTTTCCCCTCAGAGCAGTACTGCCCTGCTCACTGAAGGTGCCCTTGGTTGTCCCAGGGCAAGTTACCCCCTGTCCTGAGCCTGGCATTCTCAGCAGGCAGACATAGGCCATTTCTCACAGAGCTTTATGGACAATGGGTGAGGAGCACCCATCTTTCCCTTTTTTTTGTATGAACTGCTCCATACCATCTCGTTAAAAACAAATATATGGCATATTTTAAATAGATACTTAAGCTTCAGCATGTTATATTTGGTGCTAATCACAACCCTATACTACATCTCAGAAACCCCTCTCCCTGTCGAACCCATAGAGACAGGGTATGGGTGGAGGGACTGAAAACACAGCTGTGGTGGCCTGGCCATCAGGGATGTGCCAGCAACTCATGAGGATGCCAAGAAGTGCTCCTGGTCACTGTGCCACTGTTTTTACTGGAGCTATGGGAAAAGCAGCCTCTGACCATGCAGCATGTGTTGTGAACCAGCTATCTACACTCCACGGCCCACAGCTCTGTCACCTCTGGGGTGGGGATCCTGGTGCCAGCAGGATATGTGACAGAGGTAGGGTTGCCACAGCCAATGGCTACAGACAAGAAGAGGGTCTCACCTTGAGCTCTGCACTGTCCTTGTCTGTAGCCACTCCAGCACCCATGAGCGCACCACGGTGACACCAAGTGTACAGGCTAGAAGGCCTGCAAGGCCAAACCTTGCCCTGGCCTCCTTTGCCAGGTGGGCCACTTCAGGAGCCCCTTGCACCCCTCCGTGGCCCCTGAGAGTTGTGTGGCTCATCACACCAAGCTGCCACCCTCTGCAGGGCAAGGACCCACTCCCTCCTTACTTGGTGCCTGACAAGCAGTGCTGCCCTCCACATATGATGACCATGTGGAGCTGTGGGGCTCCTCACCAAGCCCACCAAGCCACCTACTCCTGCAGCCACCACCATTGGGGTTAGACCCACTTGCAGCTGCTGCAAAGGGCAGTTTTATGGGAAAGGGCTTTATTCCCGCAGCAGGGCTGTCTCCTTCCACACACAAGCAGGAGCCCACAAATGCACCCCAGGTATGCTAGGGTCAGTACTAATGCTGCTGCTCTTCCTGCCACCAGTGTCATCTGACACTAAGGGGACAGTATTGGTCACAAGCAGGTCCTACCAGGGACCTTTCAGGACAGCACAGCTCCTGCTGTGGCAGGTTTTGCCTCGCTGGAGGCGGTGTTACAGCAAAGAGGAGAGGAACAACTGCGGTACTGTAAGTAAATGTGGAGGTGGAGATGGTCTCCAGGCTTCATGCAGTGACCTTATCAGAGCCAGAAGCAGCAGAGGAAAATGAAGGCAGCAGGGAGGGGAAAGGGGCTGCTGTCAAGGCTGAGGAGTCAGAAGCTGCTCACAGAGGAGCCACGGGCTCAGGGCATCCCCCGCCGGCTGGCTCAGCTCTCCCAGCTCCCTGCGCCTGCCCTCCTGGGGCACTGCTCTCAAGGGTGACCTCCCTGTCAGAAAGGATTAGCAGTCCCATCTCCACTCAGCTTAGAAAAGATATATAAATATACATTGCCCTGATGCATATGAACCACATTTGATTTCAGGTGCATTAATCCACAATAAACAAGGTCTTGTAAAGAGGCCTGCACTGAGAGAGCAAAGACGTGAATTATAACTGGCTTAGTTGACTCAGCAAGTTTGAACATAGGTTGTAATTGGAGAGAATAGGACAGGGGTGAGAACAGGATTATTGCTTAAACCAAAAAATCAGGGTGAAGGTTTGCCCCGACTTAAAACCCAAGCACAGGCTGGAAACTGGGCTGTGGAGTCACTCACACACCACAGCATCAAGCAGCTGCAGTGAGCAGTGGGAGGACAACATCTCCCTCCATGCACCCACCTAAAGCAAAAGGAACCACTCCAGGAGCTCATGTGGCCCTCCCCAGGCACCAGCCCGGCAGCAAGAACCAGGCTGTGGGCATGGCTGGTTCAACTGGGTCCTGACGGGGCTGGCAGCAGATGCCAAGCACTCACCTCAGCCTGTGGGGCCTGGGTCCCACAGGTCACATCCCAACCCGCCAGCCCGTGCTGCCTCCTCCAGCACTCACCAGCTGCTCCCCAAGTGCCCCCACACCCCACAGCAAACAGCTCCCGTCCCACCCACACTGCAGGGCTTGAGCTGGGGATTGGGGGGGAAACTGGATGGCAACTAATAGGAGATGCTCTGAGGAGAGTGGACCCTGTAATGGGGTGAGGGCAAGGTATGACCCTCACAGTCCCCCACCCCCTCAACCAGGGGCACCCAGTTTTGCTACAGAAGCTCTTGCTACTGTACATGAGGTTTGTTTTAGCCATTTATTAGGAGGCAAACACACTCCTTTTCTTCCCATGGTGATGCTGATCCACAGTGGGATGAGCTGCACCTAGGCATGGTTTTAGCCTTGGAAGGCAAACAGCTTGCTTGGGTTTTGCCAGCAAAGCAGAACTCAGACACACCTACCCATTTCTGGTCTCCAAGATGGGGTTAAGCAACTTCTACCGTGTGCTCTGCTGGCCCTACAGTGAGAAAAAAATCCCCAGGAAGAGCAGCTGCTCTAGCTTCCAACTTCTTCAGCCATGTGGTGGGCACAGCAGACAAAAATAGGTCAGCAAAAGCAGAGATCTGAGGCTGGAGGATCTGACCAGCAGCAGAGCAGCTGTGAGAGGAGCCATCTCTCACTTCCAGCTGAGCAGCATCCTGATACGTCACTCTAAATCACAGCTGTACCTCCCGCAAGACACCATCCATGCCTGTAAGCACACCAACCATGGGCATGGGGGGTTATTCTATTAAGGCAAGACTCGATGGGAGAAAAGTCACAAGTGGTGCTCTGCAATGAGGGGTGTCTGCCAGACCCACTCAGCCACATGTGGCTGCTGCACAAATCAGGGACTTCACAAGCCCTAAATCTGCAGCCAATTTCCTCCCAGGTGGGTGGGGAGGATACTGGGAAAGGACCTGAAATCTCTCTGTTGCACTCCTTACAGGCTTCAGAAACACCCCACTGCAGGCTGAGGTAACCCTGGATCCCCCCCAGACGCTGTGGTGGGCACTGAGAGTGTCCGAGCAGTGAGCAAGGACACACACCTTGCAGAGTTGCCTACACGTACCCTCCCTTGACTCATGCCTCAGGACAGAGCAGACAGATGACTAGACCTTCAAGTATGGCCAGACAGGGATGACTTCATCCTACAAAATAGCAGGAAAATCAGTCCTGGATTTACAGCAGCTGTTTGCAGCTGGGAGTGGGTACAAAAGCAGCAGCTCTTCAGCAGGCTGGTCTGAGTCAGCTCACACTTAGCAAGAGCCTGGCACGTCCCTGGCTGGGGCTGGCAGTAGTCACAGTGAGGAGCCACACACTCCAGGTGGGTTAAGAGGGGGATGCCCTTCTCCGACACAGCGGAGGACTAGCACCACAGTCTTGCTTGGTTTTATGCACACCTCTCAAACTCGAGCTCCTCAGAGTATTTTCCAGAATGCTTTTTCTGCTGATAAAGCCCAAAGGTACTTCTAGCATACAAACCCTGGTCTCTGACAGGCCTCTGCTTGCAGGGGAGGGGGGGAGCAGAGGGCAGCCTAATGCAGCATGCACTTTTGCACAAAGTGGTTTTTCAAAAGCAAGAGCAGGGAAGGAGCATCAAACTCCCATGTGCTGGACCCCCACTAGACGGATGCTCCCATCCACCCTTGACACTGGGGAGCTCCCCTATCCCTGAGTACAGGCTGCTCCCCAGCCCCTGCCCTGCCTCAGCTGCAGGTTCCTCTGCCTGCACTGCAAAGGAGCCTTCACACCTTCTGTCACCCAGCCAGCTAACACCACTGGCATTACTTCCCATGACATCAGCCGCAGCAATGCAGCTTGTCATCAGCGTGTGACACAAACTCTAATAAACCTACTTGAATGCCACCAAGCACATTTCTTCAGCAAATACCTCATGGGCCCTGAAGGAAATTTCATCAGCTCTTCCTGCTTTTCTTGCTGCTGCTGCCTCAAATTTTGGGAGTCCCAGCACCCCGACTTTCTCCAAGCAGGCCTCTGCCGGTGGAAGGAGAGGGCTGTGCACTGAGACCTGTCTTTACACCCCTGTTTGGCTTTTCTGGATCCAGGCACTTGACCACTGTCCTTCTCACTGGCATCATGAGGAGAAGCACCTGCATTACATAGGAATTAGCATGGGCACTCCCTCAGCCCTCCTTGAGGAAAGGCTGTGGTGATGGTGGCAGGGGGCTGTCAGCCTTCCTGAAGGCCACCGTCACACCAAGGTCTGGCGGGGAAGAGGACAGGGAGCTGCCGGGGAAGCCCCCACACCACCAAGAGCAAATACACCAATGCTATAAGTCACACGCTAGCCAAAGCCCCAAGCTGCTCTTGCTCATCTAAATTTCAGCCAACAGTAGCTTCCTTCATCGTCATGCAGCCAGCCCCCACAGCAGCAGGGACTGGCGACTGATGCCACCCTCCTCCTGCCTGGCTCTGAGGGACAGACACAGTGTCGCTTTCAAAACTGGCAGGAGCCTCCCTGGCAAAGGCAGCAAACCCAGCCTGGCTCCTCCCGCAGGCAGCAGGACCAGGGATCTGGGCCAGGGCCAGGACAGGGCCCCAGGCTGGCCACCAAAGCCAGGAGCAGGCAAGGAGGTGGTGGCAGCAGCTGCTCCCTCCCAGGAGGGATGGCTTCCCATTTCTCTGTCCCTGCAGCTCCTCAGCCTGGTCCTGGCTGCAAAGAACAACCTCTTCAGTTTAGGGGAGCTTGGTTCCAGTCAGTGCTAGGGCAAACCTCAAACCATGTGCACAGGTTGGGCATGGTTAGAGATGAAAACAAAAGATAGCAAACAGAGCTGGTTCGGGTGTCATTTGCCTGTGTTAGGGAAATGCATTGTTGCTCTGGGAACCCAGCCAGGCCCATCATTTTCCCATCTCATTTACAACTAGACTGGTTCAGTTTTTATGCCAACTGCGAACAGCCTTTGTGCCCAGTTTTACCACTATAGAGATGAAGCTGCTAATAAGTGAGATCATTGTTAATCTCCAGTGCAAACATCTCCCAGCTCAGAAGCAGTAATAGCTCTGTTGTTCAAACATGAGTTTTACTAGAGGAGAGAAGGGCAAAGGTGAAGCTCCTGGAAGTGCCAGAAATAAGACTGAGCTGGTAAACCATCCCCTTGCACACACACAGGAGTGCCAGGCTCACATCTCACTAACCCTCCCCAAGGAGCCTACCTTCCTGAAGGTGAGCAAGGTGGTGAACAAGGGACCAGTCTCACAGTGGTCCGCTCGCAGCAGCTGAACTGCAGCACTGATGGTGATGCTGAGCAGAGGGTTTCCTTGTGCACTTTTCCTACAGTGCTCATTGTTAAAATAGCTGCAGATGATCAGGTGTGATGTGCTTGATGAGCTCAAGGACAGTGTTCCTTCTTCGTAAAGAACAATACGGACCTAGGAATAAACACACATCCTCTCCAAGGAGCTGATCTTTTTAAGGAACTTCATCTATAAGTGCTCAGCACTCCTGGAAACCAGCCTGGAGAATTTCAGCTTGGGCACTCCAGACAAATACAGAAGCACCGACCAGCAGGAGAGTTTGATTCAAACAAATTGCTTGGTGCCACACAGGAAGCAGAGGAAAAAAAAAAAAAGGATAAAAAGAGTTCAGTTTTGCAGGGAAGCCTCTAATAGCTTCAGCTAGACAAAATACTCTGCTCCTCCATCATCAGCATATGTTTCATTTATTTCCAGCTTCTTAAAATGTTAGGCAATGGCCTTAGACATTCCCCTTTACTGCAGCGCTTCAATCCATGCTCAGGGTAAGTTCATCCTTTGCAATGAAGCAAGTGATTCCTGGGAGATGGCAAGGACATGGCCTCAACTACACGCAGAAGAGGCAGGAGACACAATTTTCACCTGCCCAGGCAACTTTTAAGTATCATTCTGCTTTCTGAAAATATAATAAACCCAATTCCTATTCAAACATGGCAGCTTCTTTTGGTGCAGTTCTTCCTTGAACTTGCTTTGCCTTTAAAAAAAGAAATTAAAAATCCACCCTGAGACCTCAAGCTGTCACAGGTCATTTACTGGAGGTGACTCTATTACAAGTCACTGCAAAATATGTATCCTGAGTCAAGGAAGTGATAAACAGCACAGCTGTAGATGCCCAGGCTCAGTGTGAGGCAACACAAGAGAAGGATTAGGCATATCTTGCCCAGGCAGTTCACAGATGTTTGCTGACAGACAAGGAACAGCGGTGAAGTAGCAGAAGGCCCCATACCAGACACAGGGCTGTTCTGGTCAGCACCAGCCCCACTCCCTCTCCAGCCAAATCCCACCCCTGCATAGCAGGAAGAGACGATCAATCCCTTACATGGGTACAAGCTGGGAGGCATTTCCTCTACATCAGGAATTTGAGTCCAAGCCTTCTGAACATCTCAGTCTCAGCCCACCTAAAATTTTGCCCACAACAACCAAGGTCTCCAGCACCCACCCTCTTTTCCCCACAGCTCTTGTTCTTCACACCCTCAGTCCCTCCTGCCCATTTTTCTTCTTGCAAGCTCTCATCCCTCAGTGCTTCACCTTTGGCTTTCCAATACTGTCCATAAATCAGTTTCTGCTCCTTCCACCATGCTCCACCCAGTTTGACTCCTTCCTTGTTTCTTTCCCTTGTCTGTCAGTCACACCCTGGCACCTCACCTGCAATAGTAGGAGAAAGCCCTTTTAAACTTGGAGTGAGGAAGGGGACAGCACACATATGGTCTGCTCTAAAATCTGCAAGACCAGGAACTGGAAAACTGAGCCACTGAAAATTAGTGTCTCTATAAACATGCAAAAATAGATAACCTTTGAAATTATAACTAGCCCAGGTTCAGACAGGGGCTCGGGGGATGCAGAGAGACCCAACAAAGGTAAGCCAGTCCCAAGACCACCCTGCAGCTTTATGCCCTCACTCTACAGCACAGGTTCAGCTAAGCTTTCCAAAACAAAAGATGAAACTTAGCAGTAACAACAAACCCACTTTGTCCTCACATTACTTTTAAAATATGGCAGATGTCAAGAACAAGCAGACAAGGGACAGGATACTTGTTGTCCCAAGCTTTTAGTTCTCTGCAAGTTCAGAATAATTGTATGTCAGGGGAATTTTTATGACAAGCCACTTCACGAAGTGGTGGCACCAGACACATCAAGCAACATGTCCTTCCTCCACACCACTATCAGCCCATGCTACAACTGGCAACTCCAGTGGGTATCAGATGAAAGTCTAGACTTTGGGAAAACAAATCTCCCTTGAGATCATCACTGCAACCAAGAGGCAGCGTGGTCCATGGACACCTTTGTCTGCTGTGATGTTGAAATGCACTAGACAGCATTGAAACATTATGGCAAGACCATGCACACACTTGATGTGAATTATGGACATCAATAGGATGCCACAGAGCGGAACTAATCTTTCAGTCGCACCAACTCTCCCACCCACTGGCTTTTGCTTGAGGAAGCATAGAGTAAGCATCAGCTCAACCGTAAACAAGTCTTTAGGCATCCATTCATCTTCTGCACCAGCAGAAGTCTTCTACCTACAAAACGTTGCCCGTAAGCATTGGGAAGGAAGAAAGCAAGAGTGACTCTTCCAAACTTCACACACAGCACAAAGACCCAAACTAGACAATAATCCATTTGGTTCTTTTATTAGCAGAAGTTAAGAATACAGCAAGTAATAAGATCCCATCTTATATGGAACCATCTCCAGAGTCCCCCAACCATCAAAATCCCAGAATGTGCTTCATTGCTTCCAACAGTAAGCAATTTTAAAAAAGAAATATACTGAACAAGGCCACTATTTAATGGGGAAGGAAAGAAGCTGTAGGTCCTAACTATTCTATGGCAATAACCTGCACACAGAGCAAGCAAGCCTCTGACTGCTGAGAGTAAGGCATTCAGGTGCCAACCTGCAAAGAGTTCTCAGCAAGAGCTACAGAAAAGTGCACAGCTAGGTTGTTTTTATTGGAACACACAAACTTCTTGAATGGAGAGACTGACTGGGTTAAGAATAGCAGGTGGAGTACTGTGTTTTCGTAATAGTTCTGTGCTGTGTAGGACCAGGTTAGAATCACCCTTCGAGGAGTGAACGTGGGATGATCCAGGATGGAGACTGCCACTTCTGCTGGTACGGTTACAGAGGTATCCCAAAGTGCCTTACAGACAGCTCTGATTCTGATATGTACCACGCTTTTCTCGGTCACTCCTGCCTGCCTTTGTCCGGGATGCCAGTGCTGTGAGCCCTTACATCCAAGTTAATACTGCTCTTTACTTCATTTTAGTACCACGCAGACCTGTGATAAACTTCTTCTGGCCCTATAGACATCCAGTGCAGTGATCCTACTGAGAACACATCCCTCTAAGCTTGCAGACTGCTGCAGCACCTCTTTCTGCAGCTGACCTTGCTCTCAGAAGCTTTACAAAGACTCCATTTGAGGGATGAAGCTTTACTATCCAGTCAACTTTAGGAAGGCATTCTGCTTCTACGTGACTCCATTAGGCAAAGTAATTCCCCTAAAACACAGTCCATGATATCCAGGATAGGGGAAGATCTTTGCAATCCACATTTTTCTCTTGAAGGATGAAAATTAAAACTTCACAAGTCTTAAAAAACAAACAAAAAACCAAACCAACCCAACAGCCACACAACACAAAAACCACCCTTCACCTTCATTCCTTGTGAAATACGGTATTTTATGAGCTGTTTAACTCATCTGTGAGAGAGGTAATTGCTCTGAATTTCCAACTAAACACTCCAAGCAGTACCTGTGCCATAACAAACAAAACGTTCAAGTTTCACCTTACGACTCCAAAGATTTTCCTTCAGTCTGGCTTCTGACTGCGCTCCAAAGATCAAGCTACATCAATTACACAAGAGAAGGGTATATGCCTCCCCTTATATAGGAGGTGCGTCTGCTCCACAGCAATCCAACTGAACTCTTAGTTTTAGGTTTAAGAAATACCAGCAGTCCCATTGCTAAAGCACAGATGGGAAGCAGACCTAAGGAAAAAATAAAATAAAATAATAAAAAAATGGAACTGCATTGGGCTGATTGTGGATTTTTCCTCTTAAAAAGAAAAACCTGCAAACTCCCTTGGCATATGGAGCCTGACACATGAGAAGGTAATGTGCTTGAGGTCTGCAGTAACTGTTTAACTCCAAGTCCTGGAGCGCACAGCTTCCTCTTCCCAATCTTAACCCCACCTCTGTTTCCCCTCACATGCTCAACTACCTTTTGACGAGTGTATTACCATGATTTGATCAGACAAAACAGAGCAGGCCTGCAAACAGCAACCATCTACTCAATAGGGGCCTTTGGGAATAGGCAGGCACTGATGGAGTTGGACTGTTTGCCATTTCCTGTGCAGTTATCTCATCATGCTGCAACTCATACAATGAGAACCCAAACAGATAACTGTAAGATCCACTATCTAGAACTATACAGGCCACACAAGCTCAGAAGGCAGCTGTCCCACACACTCAGGCAGGGCACAGGTGTCTCTTTCAAGTTACTCGTGTAAATAAACTTGCTAACACTGTGACCTGGATGGCAACGTGATTAATCCAGCCTTCACAACCCCTTGTGTACATCTACTGAACCTCTCCCACGTGCTGGCCAGGACCCCACATTGCCCAGGGCATACTGGCCACCAGGAAAATCTGCAGGGCCAGCATGTTTCACTCCTGGGAATTTTACCTGGTCCTCCTGCAATCATTTATTTTGTGCAAAATTGAAACAGTGTGTGGTACTTGCATGTTGCATTCTTTACAAAAACCCCTTCCCCCCCCCCTTGTTTAAAACATTTATATAAATTTTGTTTAAACAGAAAGTTAGAAATCTTATTTACAATTTGTTTTTCTCCCAAAAGAGCGTCTAAAATCAACTCCCAAACCCTCCAAGAGGATATAAATTTAACCTTTTTTTTTTCTTTAAAAAAAAAAAAAAAAAAGAAAACTGCTAAGCTATCCCTCCCCAGTTCTACAAATAAATATGGCATTGAACAGAAGCCGATTTGGAAAGGGTCCTCTGTAGCTCAATCTGTAGATCCCAAGAATAAATTAGGGTTTCAGAATTTCCTGGTCTTCAAATTGATTCATTCCATTGCTTGAGGTATAGAATTTATCTTGGTTAGTCAGAATCCCCATGAAGCTCCATGCTTCATCAGGTGAAACTTGGATTCTTCTTAGGTATTCATTTTGCTAGCCTGTATGCTTTGACCACGCTCGCAGTCCTATTTTGGTTACAACCTTGGGCTGAAGGGGTGGTGTTACTGCATCCCATCTTCCTCTGTGCAACCTCCTCCAACTGTGAAACGAAACTCCTGGAGGTTCGAGACTCCGTGGAAGTGCACGAAAGCACCAGCCACTACGAAGACGTGAAACAGCTGATGGGAGTGAAACTGTGGAAAAGAAAACACTTCTGTTCAGCCAGGGTACTTCAGGTTCTAGCACTACCCTGTTCTCCAAAAAGGCCATACATTCAGCTGAAGTACACAGTAACATGTAGCAGTAACTCCAACCACAAGCTGCAAAGTTCTCCAAGTTGTGTAGCAAAGCCCATCCACCTCCTATCACTAGCAAAATAATCAAGTTCTCCACACATGCTCACCCCTTTCCTTCACAGTCATCTTAACCAGCTGGTCAATCAACAAATGCTATAGTGCATCTTTGTGAAGGGACAAGGATAGTTTCAGAGCTCTGGGCAAAAGGCTTAAGCAGGACTCTTAAAATTAGTTCTTCCACAACACATGCTGGTGGTTTATTGATAAAAAGGGCTGTCTCATATAGCTAACAGGTACAAACACTGCTCTGGTCACAGGCATAAGTTTTACCAAGTGAATTTTGACCATTATTTTACTTCTCTGCCATAGAGAAATAGAAAAAAAAGCTATTATATTAAAACCTAGAAACAACCAGATGTTCTGAATGAATGCCTAGGATGCTATTGATTATCATACAGCAGAATGAAAATCATGAGGTAGCTGCATGACAAAGGATGCCCTTGTTTGAGGGAAACCATACCAATACGGACAGTGCTCTTGAAAAAGTTCTACAGATGCATATTTGCAGGCTCCACAGGAAGTCTGGAAAAGAGCTGGTGGTACACCAGAGTCCAGCTCTTTATTGTAACAAGGTTTTGTTTGGCCATTTAGACAAACCTAGCAAACTGGTGCTGTGCAAAAGCCACTCAACCCAGGCCTCATTCTCACTTCTAGTCTTCTTTAGTGGCCTTAAATTATCCTAGAAAAATTACAGCAGCATTCCAGAAGTCCACCTCCCTCTCTTCTCTACTTTCTCAACCTGATTTCTTTCTTTATATCTTCCCCAGATACTTCCCTTCCATAGTCTTCCTGATCTTTTCCCTTATACCAAATTCCCTCCACTGACCCACTTGCTCACCCCACTCTCCCCTCTTCTGGGCCAGAGATCCCTCCAAAGACTACCATCTCTATCCAGTGTTTTGAGTGGCTGCACAAGATGAGGAGCCAGACACGGTGAAGATCCCAGAGAACACACTGAACATCAGAGAAATAACCATGCACTATTCTGCACAGAAGCAAGTTAAGAGGTGTGTTTGCCGCATCCTCAAAACATTACAGTGATCTAGTACCTGTGCCGGGGTGGTGCTGCACATCAGCAGTTACCTCAGACCAGCCAGTCTGTGATAACTCAGCAAGGCAGACACCAGGTAAGCTGGGCTCAGAGAGCCCACAGTTGTTTGGCTCCTTAAGACCTATGCTTCTGGTGCAGCAGTTTGATACTTGCAAAAAGAAAACATTGATACAACATCCTCCAGCCTCAAGGGGAACCAGCTTTCACATTGGTCTCCTCATTCAGTCATTCTGTAGACTCACCCAGATGTCACACTTGCCAGGGAAGAATCTCTCCGGGATGCGGGCAGCATATAGTGCAGCACCAGTGATGTACAGGCATGCCATGAGTGCCAGCCAGCCTATCTGCCCCATTGTGGCTGCTTTCAGGAGCCCCTCAGAGATGACAAAGTGCAGGGTGGGAATAACCCCACTAAGACCCAGACCTAGAAATACTCCTGGGAGGTAAAGAAAATGTGGGAGAGTCAGGTTTGAAAACAGTGGCAGTAAAGGGAGACAATGAAAACACAGAAGCTATATGGAAGGAAAACTTGATATCTGGCAAAGCAGCAGAAAGGTGACAACTCCTGAAGCTGGAGGTCTCCAGAAGAACTTTAATGGAAAGGAAGTTCAAGAACACACAGACTTCCTTCATATACCAGGAACTACTTAGTTGTATGTTCCAGCAGATGCTGAAATACTTCATTTACTGATTGCGTCTGCCAGCTTTTACGGACAATAAGCCAATTACACATCTTGGACTGTAGAGGGCACTGGGACTACACGAACTATGTCTCGCTTCACCATAATCTCTCAAAAGCAAGACAACAAGGAGAGACAACAAAGATTATTTATCATATACTGTACAAGTAGTGCTTGGAAATAGAAAAGTAGCATCTGCAGCTCATCTGATCTGCCATATATGAGAACATGGTTTATTCATTTAGATTTTAGCAGCAAGTACAGAAATCCTGTAAAAAAGCATGTGTGGGGGAGAATAATCACGTCCCATCACCAGATTTTTAAGCTTGGAAGGTTGAACTCTCTGAAGGTACAGCTTGTCCAAGAAATTTAGATTTATTGTAGACAGCATGTGTAGGTTAAGTAATAAGAAATATTACTGTTCAACCCAGCTGTGTGCACATTCCATAGCTACCCCCTAAAGCTTTCTCTTTCTTACTACCTCAGGATGTGAAACCAAATCTGGTTTTGCTCTTTTGATCATGTGAAGAGAAAAACTGGGATCTTTGTCTTAAATATGTATTTTATCTAGGCAAATCATTCTGATTAATTCAATCACCCAGTGATTTGCTTGTGTCTGAGCCTAGTATTACAAAAACAAGATGAACGGCAGAAGTACGCATACACACACCAAGCAGTCAGTCATCTTTTGGGAGAGCAAAGTTGCTGGATGTAGCTAGAAAAACTTTGCACCACCTTTCCTGCCACATCTGTTACTGTCCATTTCAGGAATGCACTTCCAGAACTTGCACCAGCCCTTATCTGTGTATCCAGTTGGCTATAAGAGAGTCTGAAAGAAACCCATCAAGCTCCCTACTCAAGAACATTAGCTTTCTATGAAATTAAGCTCTCTTAAATCTTCCCATGATGTTTTTTCAAAGTGCCAAGTAGGAAGGAGGAAAGGCAGTCAAGAACCAAAACAGCTAACTTCAGGCCTTACCTGCCCTTACACCCCGGTATTCAGGGGTTGCAAACATGTCCCATTGTGAGACAATTATAGCTGCGATGCCCAGGACACAAATCACAATCAAGTAGATGAAGCAAGGTTGAGGGTTGCAATAGAAGGAGTAGTACAGCCACGGTACAAAGCTGCCCATTATGAGAAGTGCAATGCCAGAATAATCCAGCCTAGAAGGAAACAAAAATCAGTCTGATAAGAAATGCGAAGTCCTTATACCAACAGTCTCTTCTTCAGTAGACCAACTGTCTACTTCTCACTGCAAAACGAGGTTATTCTCACTATTGCAAATTACTTGCTGATGGCAACTCTTCCACCAATGCCCTCCTACAGGAATGGATTATATTGATGGACAGCTAATAAGGCCATTTCTGGAGTCATCAGTAATACACACAGCAGCCATTAGACCAAAACTTTTTTGAAGGAACCTCAAATTTAACCTTCAGACGAGGGAAAAAGCAGCACAAGAGTCCTCTGAATAAAAAAAGGCACACAGTATGTTGAGAGCATAGCCAACACAAACACTTTAGTATCTGACAAGCATGAGTGAGTTCGGCATCAGCTCAAGTGATCACTGGGGAATAATGTCGCAATTTTTCAACCATGCTGTTTTTCCATACACCAGTGAAGAAAAGAAAATCCTACAGCTTTTTACCACACCCTGACAAAACGCTCCTACAAAAAGTGATGGAGCCAATGTTTCAGTATAAGATTTTAATTGCTGGGTTACTTTTGAGGTGGTCTTGCAGATTACACAATCCTAGGCTGAGTAATCTTAGGAAATATGAAAAATTTAGCAGCCAGACAAAAAAGAATGCGTAGTAAAACCAAAAGACCCAGGCATCTTGATACACATTGTGAAGGCTGTCTTACGTAAGTTTAGGATTCAGAGTTACTCAAAATAGTTAAAATTACAAGAAGTGACAGTTGCATTAAAAATTGGAAGTCCTGCAACTAAGCTCTAGGTATATTAGTAAGAAGTGACAGTTGCATTAAAAATTGGAAGTCCTGCAACTAAGCTCTAGGTATATTAGTTCCAGCAGGGAAACGCATGAACACGTCTGCCAAAGAGCAGAAAACTAAGGGAGTTTTAAGACTAAAACGACAGCACAAAACACTCATGCTGAAACAAGGAATAATTAGAAGAAGCTGCATCAAATCTCCTCAACTCTGTTCCAAAGTATATGCAGTCATGCAATGAACAACTCCTACACTGGGGCTCCAGGCATAAATCCCAGCCCTGTTTTCCCACCTGGTTCTTATTTGGCCTATCCTGTCCTCTAGGCACTTACTTGGAGAAGAGCCGGGAAACACCTTCTGAGTGGCAATAAACTGTGTGGAAAAGCCATGAGAAGGAGAGGCAGAGTATCGCTCCCAAGAAGAACAATCCAACAACCACTTTCTCCTGCACAGGTGCTACAAAGGACATGTTTGGCCGGAACATGTAGAAGATTCCCAGACAAAGGAAGAACACGCATCCTGAAAAACAGTAAGGCAGAAAGGTGTCAAGTTCACACATGCTGAAAGCTTTTCTTCCTAAAAGCATGACTTAAATGTA
>VYZX01003227.1:0-12918 GCA_013401335.1 Brachypteracias leptosomus
ATGTTGAGCTTCTCGTCCACCACCATCTTGTGGCCAGAAAGTGATGCTCTAGAACTTAAACAATTATGTCCCTCTTTGGTAAAAGTAAGAGAGGGCCTATAATTTCCTTAATTGAGTTTGCTTACTCAGGCAGCTCAATAAATTCAAAGGAAATACAATCCAGAGATGCCCATTTGTTTTCTGTTCATCTGAGAATGCCTGTTTATTGTAAATTACTTAGCTCCTTATTCCCAAAAAGCTGAAGTCATGTATACGCAAAATGGCTACATGGACACACACAAAGGTAAGGCTGCTGTGTGTCCCTGCTTTTTAGCCTTCTTAGGTAACTGTCCTGTTTGTTCAGTGTCAGAGTAGAGGAAAGAGTTTTAGTTGCAGATGAAAATGAAGAGGAACTTCACATGGCAAGTTCACAAGTGAAGCCATTTCCTCAGACTCACTTCCTTGTATCTTCAGCCTATGTCTTAGTCATTCAAGCAGCTGCTGCTTCTGATTTGATTTCTTGTCTTTCAATTCTCTAGAACTCAAAACAGAGTACCTTAACTTAATAGTGGTGCAGATATTTATATCTTTTCTCTCTGGCAATGCAGTAGGAATCTCATTGAACTTTGAAGAGCTCAATACAAGAGTGAGAAAGTACAAATGGTAAGTACAAACGGTAAGTACAAATGGTATTTTGTCAGAGGTCACACTGTCATCAGGGAATCAGTTATGGTAGTGCCAGGGAGAACTGATTGGATTGCCTGAGAATAAGAGGAGTTACTGACAAGGCACAAGTCAGTCTTTGTGACAAACAGGTTGGTGAACACACCAATTTAAGAAGATTGAAAGAAGTGAAACAGTGAAAGGGCAATTATTTCCATAGAGAAAATTACTATACTTGTGATGCTAAAACATCAGACACTAGAACAAGACAGTGCCCATGGTAGCAACGCGAAATCTGGCTACTGGTAAAAGTTGAAAGAGAAGTAGTAATTTTGAATGAGAAGGTAATCTAGGAGTGTTAGTTGTTAGACTGTGACATTATGATGTATGTGACATTGACATATGAAGCCCTAATTGTGGACAAACTAAGATACTTAATAAACAATTTGATAAAAGATGAGATAAAAGAACAGAAGACAACAATATTATTTAGGGGGATAATGATCAAGTGGTGGAATATTTTTTAGTGGTTCATATAGCCATAGTAATGTTAAATTTAAAAAATCAAAGCTAGCCAGAAGACTGAGTAAAATTGAAGTATAAATGTAAAGCAGAAATTTTGCAACTACATTATTTGAGTGCTTATTTCTTTTTTTTTATGTGTTAAAAATTTATTTCTATTGCACTTTCTAACTTATACATAAATTAGAAAAGCAAATACAAAGATTCTTGAAGGACAATTACTAAAACCTTCATGCTCTTTATTACTTTATTATCACATGTAATCTTCACTCAGTTCTTTCTTTGTCATCTGTTGTTATGCAATATAATAAACTACTCTGTAATTTGTACATTTGTATTATGTATTTAATAAAACATGTTTTGAGGGACTAGTGTCCTTTGTGAAGCTGACTGGGATCACGTATAATATTAACAAAACACTTAACATGTTGCAAAAGAGCTTGTTTGGATAATGCAGTAATTACCTAGCTAGATATTCCTAGATGCTTAATTATAAAATAAAATCAAAAATAGAAATAGCTAGGTGTTTTTGCTAGGTATTTTTTTATTTCTTGTTCTGCAAGAAGTACATTGTTTTGTTAGTCATGAATTCAAAATAAAGACTATTATCTACCAGATTCCAATAATATCAGTGAATTAAAAACCGGAAATTTGGCATTCCATCAAATAGCTGATAATTCCAGATGGTACAGTCCTATCAGAAGCATGTTCAGAAGACATGTTCACCAATTACAGTTACTTGTTCTGAATTAGAATGTTTTCACAAAGTGTTTCATTTTCTATGCTCCATTAGTTAATGCATAATCTAAATAAATTTGCACCAGCCCACCTCCTTTTGAAGAAAGGCAATATTTATATATTTATATATTTGTATATATTTCCAGATTTTTCAAATACTCTGTTTTCTGTTTGAGAAATACAAAAACTGCCTGAGAAGTCTTTACAACTATAGTGCTTCTCAGTGTCTGATGAATCAAAGTATATGCTTCAGTCACATATTCATCAACATTCAGCTGAAAATAAAAGACCAAGTTATAAAGAAGTTAGGCAGACAAACTTGGCAGGGATCAGTTGCAATTCATATTCTGCTTGCAGCCCAGGATGGAATTGTCTTTCAAAGCAGTCATGGACTGGAGATCCAATTATCTCCTGTCTAGTTATGGGCAGGAGGTTTTACACTCACATGTGATGATACAGTGGTCCTAATGGTTGATTTATTTTTCAACAGAAAGATCAAACTTAGGCTAAGCATAAATACTAGGAATTTCCACACAAACAGATGAGTAAAGTGTTAGGCTTAGTGATATCTGTAGGAGTTTTTTAATGTGTTACAGTGAACGAACTCACCTCTTTTGTTGACATCTGTGTAAGTTCAATATTCTTCTTGTCAATATGTCACAGAAAATGGGTTAGACCAAGAACATTAATATCTACTTCTAATATTTTACATCATGAACCCTCAAAGAATGTAACTGGCATCTTGATCTCTGTAAATAAGGCTTCTTGATCTCTTTGCCATCAGAAGTGTTGATATTATGCATCAAAAGCACCTACTCAACCCTATACCTTTTTTTTTATCTTTCAAGAGATTTGGTATTTCATAATAGAAGGGATTTTTTTATCTACAAGCTTATTTTCTTGCAGAGAAATTTATGGGTAGAGTTTCTTAGATGGAACATTTTTTTCCAGTGCTTCTCAGAATTTATGATGACTCCTGGGCATGGTATCTTTCAGATCAGCCATGACTGCTCAGCTGGCAACTTGAAACAATAGTCCTGATAGGACAGCTTTTACAGAGGATCCAGACAAGTTTTTGAGTTAGTCTTACTGGCCATTATGAGCATCTCAACTGTATTATATAAAGATTATGTTCTAACATTGTGTTCATGTGCCATAGGCAGAATTTAATTAATATTCTAGCCATCAAAAAATTCAGTAGAGATGGAGGTATTTGTGTAGGAAGTGCTGACTTGTCAGACACTGCACTGGTAGGCAGTGAAAGGTGGGAGAGTGCATGAAATCACCTCACAGATGGGTAGCCCTGTGATGACAGCTGCTCCCCAATGGGGTGCTGGGTGTGGGTTTGGGCGTGCTGCCAAAAGGGACTTGTGAAGGCATAAGAAGATGCAGAGAAGATCTCTGCCTTGTGTATACATCAGGCAAATGGGTGGCTGCTATGCCTGCAGTTTTTGTCTGTTAAATTTGTGGATTTCCTACTCTTCTGTGAAATCAAGGGAAAATTCCTGGGTTTCAGCTCTTCAGCATCAAGGTTTTTTTTTTTTTCACTTTCTTTCTTATATTTGCTTGTGTTTAAGGGCCACATTTCTGAACTGGCCTGAGAGGGGCCATGTATAGCTGAAGCGTTCCCAGGCACCACAGTGGACCTCACTAAGGCTGAATTTCCACAAATTTCTAAAGGTGCAACAACTGTAGAAAAATCCATTTGTGAGTTATAACTGTTAAAGAAATTGAACATTCTCCTTTGAACAGAGCTCACTGGGATAAACTTGTTTATTTCACAAACTGTCACAAGGTTTAATTTCATTAGAAGGTTTTGTGAATTAGCAAATAAAATTATTTCATTCTTGTTATGTTATTTTAAGTTAATCCAAATCTAGGGAGATGATGGAGCTTGTCTTAAGTTTTACAGGTGTGTTACTTTTTTTCTCGTAAAACTACAGTGAAAATGGACTAAACCCCTTCTTTTTATGATGTCTGGAAATATCTTGTTGTAATCCCTTGCCTCCTAACATACTTTATGTAACAGAGGCTTTAAATTCTGACAGCTTCTTTCCTGTCTTTGCATAGGTCATTAAAAATCATATGTGTTGTTTTTTCTTTATTTTGGTATTAAATTTTAATTAGTAGGGAGAGAGGAGGTGGGTTGAAAGTGGGAGAAGGAAAGAGAGTGCACCTTTTCTTCCTGTTTGAAGCGGGTACAATGAGCAGAGGAGGACAGGAGAGGGTAGGGCAAGGCAGGGACTTTCTCTGGGAGTGAGGCCCCAGCTGCCAAGGGCAGTGGTATCCTGGGGGCAGAGGGAAGTGGCCACCCACCCAGCACCATGGCACCATGGGTGTCAGGGTATGTGTTATTCCTTGTTTCTTTATTGCAACCGCAAATAGATGCATACCTCATTAACTTGCACAAAATGTCTAATCTGAAACATTTGCTTTGCCCTAAGAGTTCCATTTTGCACTGATTTAGCTGTGCATTTGCAAAGAGAGATGCATACAGTGGCCTAAAGCAATATGGGAAGTGGAAGATTAGAGACATTTAAGAAAGATGCAGCTCTACTTCTCTTTTCTGAGTATGAAAAGGGAGTAACATCTTGGTTCCTACAATACTCATCAGAAGAAACTTGGAATTTTATTTTCTATGTCAGCTGATGTTCGGAAGTTAAGCCTCATCACTTACGTGTTTTCATATCCTAATTTTCCACAGTGTAAGAAAATGTAGGGCCCCGAGAATTCTGAGATGATCAACCACTGCTGTTGGTACAATTTTGACATATCATCCCCTACCCTTCCTCTTGTTCCTGGTAACAGCATAACCTGCTAGTTTGTGTTCAGTTGCCACAAGATATGACTCTAAGCCTTGCACTTTGCTTCTCATTGTGAAATATCAAACACTCAAACAGGCCTTGTTGACGGAGCTGTGTCCTGAGAGAATCGCATTGATCAAGATGAAAAATACTCTGTTAACATTTTTAACACTGCACTGTGCACAGATTTTCTTGAGTCATTTACTTGTGGTCAAATCAGAGAAAAGAAGAGATGAGTGGCATTTTAAATACCACCAAAATTATTCATGAGTAGAAGGACTCATGGAAAGCCCTTGAGAAAAGAACTGATCTTTGGCCCTGTGAAAGACAATATCATCTTTTGTTAAGTAAACAAAGCCTTGAAAACATAAATTTATGTAAGCGAAATTCTAAGGATTGATGACACTGATATTTCATGTCAGTAACAGATACTGGACATAAAGGATTGCTGAATTACGCATATGTAGATACAGAGTCATACTTCACACTCTTAATTGAAGCCTGAAATCTATGGAAAGTATATCAATATGCTATATCAACATTACATCAATCTATATACCAATATTATGATATGATATAGTCTGATTGTAATATCAGTTTATAACATAGTGTGATACAGTCTCATATCACAACTCATAAGCCAAATACAATCCTAATGATAACATAATGGGAAATGCCGGTTCAGCAGCCACTCCTAGAATGCTTCAGTTAACTTGACTTTTCAGATTTTCAGATTTCTTTCAAAATGGGGTTAAGAAGGTTATATGTAAGTGGCCACTGCAGCAGATCTGCCTGGTTTTGTGACATTAAAATGCACTGAGTTGCAAAAATGTGAAATTCTGCTGGCTGCTCCAGCAGCATATCAGAGAAGAGCATAGAGGTTTTTTGCTTGTTCTGATATTCTGGCTGCCTTGTCTCCATTGTGGAGCTCAAACCATCAGGACTAAAGAGAGGCTTGAAGTTTCCTCTCCCAATGCTCCCCTCGAAATCACTGCATAATACTTACTACCTCTCTTCATCTTATTTCAGCAAGAAAACAAATGTGGTAATTAAGTGAAAATATCTTCAGAAATACAAATCACAGAATGTTAGGGATTGGAAGGGACCTCAAAAGATTGTCTAGTCCAATCCCCCTGCTGGAGCAGGATCACCTAGATCAGGTCACACAGGAACACGTCCAGGTGGGTTTTAAATGTCTCCAGAGGAGGAGACTCCACAACCTCCCTGAGCAGACTGTTCCAGAGATCTGTCACCCTCACTGTGAAGAAGTTTTTTCTCATATTTATGTGGAACCTCCTATGTTCCAGCTTACACTCATTGCCTCTTGTCCTATCATTGGATGTCACTGGCATCCAACAGTGGCTCCATCCTCCTGACACTCACCCTTTACACATTTATAAACATTAATGAGGTCANTTCCTGCAGCCAGTTCACAATCCACCTCACTACCCAATTATCTAGACCACACTTCCTCAGTTTAGCTGCAAGGATGCTGTGGGAGACTGTGTCAAATGCTTTACTGAAGTCAAGATAGACAACATCCATGAAGACCCAGGCCTCTCCAACTACAAGTTCCTAGAGGGAGGCTATTGCCTCCACTGTTGTGACAGGAGTTGTCGTATTCAGCTGATCCTATTTCTGGTTTAATAAGCAAAATTCAGATAATCTAGTAGGAGGTTACTTAACTGTGAAAAGGCAAAGAATTGTGGAGTGCTATGGATTTCAGGATTTGGCATTTGCGGATTGGGGCTTTTATTTTACATAAGAAACATTGCATAGACTTCAGCTAAGGTAAAAATCCTTTTTAGAGAAATGTTTTGTTTATACTTGAGTAACAATTTAGTATATGCAATCATCCCTTGTAATTTTTCTTTTCTGTAGCCTTGAAAATACTTGCAGGAAGCACATGTTTTTTCCCTTACATAAGTTTTTTTAATACTCAGTTTTAGTTGCCTGTAATAAACATAGGTGGGTAAAAAACCTTGAAGCTCCATGAGATTGTGTCCAATGGTGATAATGACAAGAACTACCACAGAAAGCTGTGTTCTGTTATGGCCTAAATTGAGAGAATACTGTTTCAAATTTCTATTTCTTCTAAAGTGTTAATAACAGATTTGTATTAAGCAGGCTTTTCTAAGATAATTAAACACTGAGCTAAAGCTACTGTATTTTTTTTTTATGTTGACAGCTTTGAATTTGTGGAGAAAATATTATTACCAGTTATGAGCAATCAGAGGAGCCAACCCTTAAAATAGTTAGTTTTGAGGTTTCTATTTGAAAACACTTGCATTTTTCATTATCCCATTTCTCACTGTACCAGTGAACCTCCCTGTCAGTGCTGTTGGAATCTTTATCTTCACACAGAAACTGGACAAAAAAACTCTCAAAAGTTGGAGCTACTTAGTCTTTGAATAGAAGCAGTCATCATTCTAAAGCTGTAGTAGAAAGTAAAAATAGTCACCTTGTTACACAAATTTTAATGTTCTACACACAATTTAAACGTTCTTTCACATAAGCATCAATTGAAAGTTTGCCATCCGTTACAGAAAGTGAACATGAACTGCCTGTGTGATTATAGCACTCCAGACTGAGGTATGTTTCTATTAGTTCAATCATTAAACGACTATCATTCCATTTCCAAGTTCCTGCAAATATCCTTTTAAGTGAAAGAGATAAGTAGAAAACAAGGAAATCCATTTCACATTTCAAGTAGGTGCATGCTGAAATATCAATGTGCTATTTGCCCAGCTATATTTCTCATTCGTTTTTGAGAGAAAGTAATAGCAGACAAAAGCTGTTCTTCCTCAAAAGTAAGAGTTTTACATTCTTACATGGGTCTATTTTCATCATTTTCTCCTACGCTGTCCACATAAGGCGTAGCACAGGGTGAGCATAGATCTGCCAGCAGGACGTTACAAATAGCAGTGAACGGTGTATCTCATTATCCGTGGATGATCAGCATCCCAGAGAGACTTTATGCAAGATCGACGTGGCTATCATCAAACTTGAAAAGCATTTTGAGGGATTAATGGAGAGGAATGTTCCCCTTCCCAGGCAGACTTAAGCTGCATAACTTTACAGAATATTTTCTATTATTCAGATGACATATCTCATTGAAGTTGATATCTACTAATTAAGCAGGATTTGGAGACTGTTGACTATCTTTGAATAAAAAGTATTAGGTCTTTTTGATTTGTAGGTTTAGGGAACCCAGAAGACATATAAAAAGACATTTTTTAATTGTTAGAGATGACTACCACATTGCAGATGCCGTAAGGACTAACATGGCATACTATCCAAGATTTGAAATGTTAGAATTTGCAGCAGATCTCTTTGACAGGATGCAATATTGTTCAGATGTAAGATCTTAAAATCTGGAAGAGTTTTCCCAGAGAAATGTCTGGAGAAACTACTCTATATGCAACCCTTCTGCTTTGTTTAGAGATAAAGCATTGCATTGCTTGACACTTGTGATTTATATGACCACAAACCCATGGACATTATCAGTTCTTCTGTATAATAAGGAGCGTCTTAAAAAAACAGCCAAAGCTCTATCAATCATTTTAAGCAATACAGAGAGATTGATGCTTCCAAATGTTGCACTGATGTCCAACTTGGGAAAAATACATATCTTTGATAAAGGCAGGCAGGGGAAAGAGGAACTTTTCTGAACAGTAAATTATGTTATGTTGCTTCCTACAACAAACTGTGTCTACAGGGTTTTTTGGAAACCTCACAAACTTTTCCCACATTTTCAATCGATAATGCTATGATTTGTTGTTCTGTTGTATATGCTGTATTTTTTTTTATACCATGACCACAGAACCAGAAAGAAGAGAAATTCTAAGGAAACACGATGACAGAGATATTAGTTTAAATAGGTGACAATTACTTCCAGTTCTGGAACTTGGGCTTTGGCAGTAATATAGCTGAGAGTATCTTAATCTCTATTCCAGCACTAAAGAGCAGCAAAAAACCAAAGAAGAGCAGCTCAGAAGTTCTTCTCTCTATGGAGATTACTATTACTATGCCAAAATCTGGTAATTTAACCACATGCACTCACCTAGTCTATTGTGGCATGAAATTAGACAAATTTTCTTAAACTAATTCTAAAAGATTTTAATACATTACTGTAGGGTAAGGCATAAGAGATTCCATAGTCATGGAAAATTTTTGTTTGCTATAGCCACACATCAGAACACCAACAACATTTAAGGACATCAGGTACTTAAAAACACCCAATTAAAATAAGTCATGAGTACATCAGTCAAATTATTGGTTTTATACAGGTGCATATTGCACATAATATTAAAAACTCTTCTACTGGTTAGATGTGTACACCACCTTGCATTAAAGGCATTTTGCAAAACTGATTAACTAGAGACACTGTGCCCGGTTAAGCAGCAACCCCAAACTTCCAGAAATATTTGTGAGACTGAACTCTGTGTTAAAAGCAACAGGTTGCTCACAGGGGGAAAAAAAAAAGGAAGCTAGATGCTTTATATTCTTCTGTCTATGTGCTGGTTCCATCAGGGAAGCACAGAGTTCAGCAGCCATGGAAGAATGAGGAATACTCTCAAATGTATTTGTATTTTATATCAATTTAGCAGAATTAAAATTACATAAAACTAAATTAAATTAATTGTCTGCTTCAATTCCTATCTGGGAGCTCTCTATTGTCAAACAAGGTACACAGGGACATATTTTTTACATGAAATAAGATTTTTTTGTGCAACCTTGGCCCCTGAAAATTGATTTACTTCACTTTTGGCAATTTTTTCCTTATTAAAATAAGCACTAAAATTGAGATGCTATCAAAATATTGATTATAGACCCTTTTAAGAAACAAAGAGCCCACTTTTAGGAAAGTCTTAGCACAAAATACAGTCTGAAATAAGAGGGTATTTGCAAATACTATGTTTTTAATAAAGAATTACTGTCCCCTGAGCTTTCTTTGGAAAAGAACTGGAGAGTGAAGGAAAATACAGAAGTCTGTAGAATAAGAAAATTCAAGTAAAATTTTAGAACAATTGCAAATTCTTTTTAAAAATATTTTTTCCAAAGGAAAACTTCATTATTTTAATCTATTAGAATTATTTAAGAAGGTGAAAGTAGATAAAAGTGGAGATGTGTTCAATGCAGTAAGTACTCAAGAAAATAAGAAGGTTTATTAGCATTAGTTTTAACAATATTCTGGCAAAGAAGGCTCTCCAAAGATATGCCCTGACCTTTCCCAATCTCAGCAAACAAATTGTGATGGTACTTATTTTACATAGAAAACCATTTTTACAATAGTGGGTTATAATAACCTAGGACTTGAAAGATTCTTGCTTCTGTTTGTAAATTCTATCAACTACAGCAGTCAAACTCAGAATTTAAAAAATAATAGTAGCTTGGCAGCAATGAAACCAGCTGGATTCAGGGAACTTATGAAGTCACAGTCAGTAGCTTTTCTTAAATATCACATTAAATAATCACATTAAACAATAATATGAATAAATTATAATGAAACATAAATGAAAATATTTCCAATAAAATACTTTTTATCTAAGTCTAAAGCTCTCAATAGTATTATTTAAAAAAACCCATAGCTTTTATAAATGCAATACTCTGGCTATGTTTATAAACCTCTGAGTTTTTATAGATGCAAATAAATGAAGTCTGCAATTAGAGTTTTCCTACATAAAAGCTACTTTTGATCTCAATCTTGCCTCCTTCATTTAGTTTTAGGATGCTTCAATTCCATTAACTGAAGTGAGGTAGATTACATTAGGCAAACAGATTTCAGTAGTTTTCAGGGAAAAATATGCTCAAATTAAATTAAATTGTCAGAATTTAAGTTCTCTGTTGAACTGTAACTCTTTTACCTGGCAGAGATGCCACAGCTCACTCGCCGCAAAGCTTTCAGCACCCCAGTCTGAACTACTGGTATAGGTCAAATTTAGCTGAACCAAGTTGCTGAAGATCCAGATATCTCCCCAAATCAAGCTGCCCTAAGTAGGCCATTGTAGGGTTAGCCCCATGTCCTTGCTAGTGTGTTGGCAGTTGGTTAAAATCTCATTAAAAACAGATTGGAGGTGGAGGGAATTATATCAAGCAGAGTTTATAACAGTAAATCCAACTGCTCCCCTTTATATCCATTGTGGGAAGCCATTCTGATACCAAAATTAGTTATTCTGGGAAAAAATGCATTGAATGGGGAAACAAATGTTGTTTTTATTCTCAGTATCATCAAAACTGTGCAGCTTTTCATTTTACCAAAAGGCTGCAAATACAGATATGTGTCCAATATTACACTGTAATCTGTGAAAATACCATAATCTTGAGAATTTATTAGAACTGGCATGTCTTGGTGCCGGGTATTGTGCAGAAGGGCTTATTTCAACACACTAACTGTGCTAGCTCTTGGAGATATCAAATTACACACCTATAAATAAAATGAGGATCATTGTTAATGCATAGTTACCAACACAATCACCGATGAAATGGAGGCAAACTCATGCTGTGGATGGTTTGGCTTGAAGCCCTGGATATCTTAGGAAGATTTAGATGTCATTAAGAAAAATCCATTGTTTTCAAAATTATTATTTCCCTGCTGAGAAAACATCCTCCAGTCTGCAAACCCAGCATATTAACTTAGCATGAAAAAACAATCTTATGACATTTATTTCCGCTAGGATGTTAGCAACTCTAATGAGAAACCAAATGTGCAAAGATGTTTATTGATGGGAAGGGAACAGGCTTAGAGAGCAAAAACTTTTTCTTTTAAAGCAAGTTATGAGGAGTTTCATATAATTCCACGAACACATAGTGTTTAATGCAGCATTTAGGTCACAATGGAGTAAAAGATAACCTGGACTGGTTTTGGCAATTATCACTGAGAATTCTTTTTCTTGGTATTACACGAGGTTGAGACTTGAGGCATAAATATCCTGTGATTAACTCCACTTTTGGGCTGACATATGTTGCACCTCAACCCCTTTTGAAGTTAGCCTACAGATATGATAGAAAAGGCTGCATGTGCTGCATCTTTTAATTTTGCTGTACTGTTAGAACCTATTATTCTGAACAGTGAAGGAAGCAGACAGTACCGAGATTTATTATAGCACTTACTTTGAATGGAAAATAGCTAGTTATCAGGAATAGTAGGAGGAATAGTAAAAGCAGTTAAACGAACTAAATTCTTGAAAAATATTTTAGTTCTGGACCTGAACTCTTGTTCTCATTCACAGAACAGGAATACATGAAGGATAATACTTCCCACGTAGTCTCTATTCAGACTATCTTGGGTTATTTGGTCTCTTCATCCACATTGGTTACAGTACCAGCTGGGGTGATCAGGCAAGACACAGTCTCTAAGAACATAAAATCCTTACCCTTTTTCTGAAATATCTAGTATTTAGTCTTAACCCTAATATAGAAGGCTTTTTCCTACAGGATTAACAGGAGATTTTTAGGTGCTCTGGGATTTCATTTCTATAGTCTTCACATCTGGTACCATTTACATACCTTGTGTTGCATGCTGAAAAATAATCTTGTCAAGATGTTTCCTTATGTATGAATCAGTCTGGGTTTAGAAAGTACATGTTTTTCAAGCGCTATCTTCCAGTATAAAAGGCAATTAGGCACCTCAGATGCATGCCTGTCAGACTGACTTGAAAAATCTATACTTCAAACAGGAAATAATTTAAGATAATAATAATTTCAAATATGAAATGTAATCAAGAAGAGGGCAGCTAAGAAGAACGCAATCTATTTATGATGGAAGTAGGTGAGACAGTTATATTATCTCCATAAATTCAGCTTTGCTCTTTTCTATGACTTACTCAAGCTTTCAGAAAAGTCATAACTTAAAGTAGGAAGGAATCCCTGTGGAAGTGCTGGGGTTTGGGTTTTTTTTTAATGTTAAATTATTGAGAATGTGGTTTCCTATCCTTTTTTACCCAAATGTTAATACATTCATGAATTAAAAAATTTAAGATTTTCCATTTACATTTGGGTACTGTAACAAATTGAAATTTATGTTAAATTAAAATCAATTTGAAAAAAACCCAAAAAACCGGGTATGCATTGTTAGATCAAAGTCTTAACTTCTCTTTAACCCCTGATCAACTATCAGTTTGCTACTTCCCATGTATCAGTCGTGAGCGATTGTCCCAAAAATAGCATGTAGATTTAGGTAGTAAAAGTTCTATGAGGAAGTTATCTAGGT
>VYZX01003227.1:13017-23180 GCA_013401335.1 Brachypteracias leptosomus
AGGCTATTTAATTTAGACCTTAAAAAATAATGTGTCATTCTATCAAAACCAATACATAATATTGACGTTGGGTGGTTAACTTCAGGAAGGTTCCCGGTGTTCATAATCAGATCAATCATTCCTTTTCAGATAAAAAAAATGAGAGTATCTGAATATTGGCCATCTGAATTCTGCACTGATAAACAGAGAAAACAGTTACTCCCCTAAATGGACCTGATGCAGTTCTTTTCCCCACACTCAGCAATCAGCTTCCTTGTTGACTAATGGAATGTCAGTATAATGAAAACTGTAGTTTGATGGGAAAAAAAAGGAAAAGATCACCTGTGGGTCTATAAATAAGGAAGATAAGAGGAAGAAAAACAGTAGGTTGAACATACAGATATTAACAGTCCTTACTGATGCACTGCACACACAGTAGCCAGGGAAGTAAAGGAGAAGAAGGACCAGTTACATTTATTTATTTTAGTAATTGACACTTCTGATTGTATAAATTATCATTTAAGTCTAAGTAGAAAGTAATACTATAAAAATATATACTTTCCTGAATTAAATTAGGTTACACATTTATACCTGTGTTTCTCAAGTGCTGATTACAGCATTATTATGGCATCTGAATGTCTTCCAGTATCTCACCAGCAATCTGATTAGTTCTTGTCATGTTATATTTTATTAGAGAGCTTGATCTTACAAACTGTTGTACGAGCTGTGTTTGGAACAAAGAGAATTGACCATTTACCAGCATCAAAATTTCAGGAATGAACTGAAAAGTTCATATTTTATCCAATCTGTTACCTTTCATTCCCCACACACATACACATCCAGCATAGCCTGGTTCTCTCTCTCTCTCTCTCCCCTCCTTTAAAAATTTGAGGGAGAACTTCCAGTATTGTAAAACTGTGTCACTTGTTAGCATGAACTGCGATGTTTATAGTGATGAATCTAATTTTTCTTTTCAGCTAACAGACAGAAATTAAATAATTGGTAACAGAAAAGGAATTTGTTCTATTTTAGCTCCTTTTGACTTACTACTTCTGACTTACACTTTTTACTAAACATTCACTGTATAACAGCCACAGAAATCCATTCTTATACCAGCAGGAAAGGCTCACATATAGACCAAAGAACAACTCTTCAATGGCAGAGGATTGAATCAATATCCCAGGTGGTGTCTCCTGGTATTGTATCCCTTCAAAAGAGCCCAGAGGAAAGCACAACAGCTTGGAAAGCTGCATTTTTAGATATCCTGTACTGAAATTTTTTCATTCTTATTAAAAAAATTTGAATGATAGCATGTTCAAAATTAAATTAAATAGGTATGGTCAAAATAAAACTAAATGCAATAAACTAGCCCTGGGTCTGCAGTGCATTCAGTTTCCAAAAAGAGTAAGTGATACTAATAAAGTAATAATTACAGTTTGAAAATTGTGCTTCAAAAGTTTTTATGATGGCAATGTAATCAATCAGTGGGTATTTAAAAGTACAGGGTTATGCAGCCATTATTAGACTAAAAGAAAACAAGAAAACCTCTTCTTTAACATTGTACATATATATGAGGATATATAAAATAGTCGTCTTTATTTTACTGCTAATGATTGAAACCATTGTTCCACTAGCAATTTATTATTAGCATGGCTCAGCTTTGAAGACAGAACATGGATTTTTTTTCTACATCCTGTCAGTTGCTTGCATACAACTAAATACTTCATTAAATAGTTGAAAGCTTATCAATAGTCCCATGAACAGTCCCAATGGGGATGGCAGTTTTCAGTGAATGAGTTAAAACATTCAATCGCATGCCTGAAACTAACCAAAAGTGCATTTAATTTCTGTATGACAAACTTCAAAGTCAAATTAGCTGTTAAGTATCTGATGAAAAATATTATCTTGAAGCTTATGCAGCTGAAACTAACAAAACTATTGTCAAGAAAGACTGATAGAGTATTATGCAGGTAGTATCTCTCATTTCTTCCTCTTCTTTTTATCTCTTGTGCCTACTGTCTTAATTTTTCTTCATTTTCCAGTACCATTGTGGCATCTCTGAAGTAAGTTTGATGTGGTTTGCACAACTGGGCTGTAAATCAACACTTGGCCGTTCCTCCATTATTGATATATTACATTAAAAAAAAAAACAAAAAAAACAAACAACTGAATTTTAAAAACCTTACAATGGCACATGGCAAATTTAAGTTCATTGCCATAGTGACTAGAGCTTATTTCTCAAGTTTAGTCTATCTACAATAACAAAGATATCACCCACATATTTCTCAGCTTATTCTTCCTCATATAAACATTCTAATACACAGTGCCACAGAATAAATATAGTAGATACTGTACTTTGGGGGGTTTTGGTGAAAAAAATCACAGAAAAGAGTATGAATTGCACGTGTGATAAGAATTACTGTGAAAAAATATACAAAGATAGGAGTTAGCTTACTGAGGAGAGAACCATTGTTTTCAAGGGATTCATTACTTTCATTTTCATCTTATTTTTTTAAAAAAAGATTTCTAGAAAAATTTGGAAAATGTTCTGATTTTCTGAAGTCGTATTAATCTTAGGCAATTTGCAAACTTATTTAGCTTGTTTTTTAAAGCAACTAACATTACAGTTTCCAAGATGAACATGGTCTAAAAGTCATGCTCCCAAGCTTCTCTAATATTTCTCCTTCACAGTGCCTCTGCTGATGCTGTTTCTTTCTTGAGTTACCACCCGCTTTAGGAAGAGGGGGAAAAAAGCTACAGTACAGACATTCTGTAACCTTTTCTAATATCTCCTTCTCCATTCTGTTTCAAATTGTCATAACTAAACCTTATAGTCTCATGCCATTACTCAGATGATGCTGGATGCTAATAGGATACCCAGCTATTTAAAGTTGTATATTTCACATGCAATTTCTATAATAAGAAGAAATATTTTAATACCCACAAACATGGAATGCAGGATAATTCATGAATAAAAAATTATGAAAGAATACAAATGGTTTTCATTACACTAAAAGAGTTGTAATTTATTGTGAAGTTACATGTAACATTTAGGAGAGAATGGGTAAGAATGGGATTAGTGCTATCAGTGCATCTTTATAAAGTAACAAAACCACTGAAAATGTCATTTATTTGGAACAATGTTATTCACAAAATTTGGCTTCATTCAACCAATATGTTTTTCCTGAGGGGAGGAAAGGATTTTAAATGCCTGTTAGTGCTTAATTTAATGGTCTTATCAAAACATAATGTTTTATTTGAAAAAAGCTGAAACAACTAATTTTGAACATTTAAAACCAGAATGTAATTTTCTCCACAACAGCATTTTTCATTGTAATTTCATCAAGATTAAGTTAAAAACACATTTTAGAACATTAAATAATGCCATTCTCACACAGTCCAAACCATGTATTACCCTGTTCTTTTTCTATTTTATCCTGAAAAAAAAAATCTGTTATTATTTCAACACAAATTTCAGTGTCCAATGAAGCTATTACACATTTTCCTTATCCTTTCACCACACTGGATCTTTACCAAAGGCTTTGGAAGTTCTGTTGCCTCTATTAGCAATCTGTTGCCTGCAGGGAGATAGCTGCAAATGTGGTTTTTCTCTCTAACCCATAGTAAACAAGGACATTGGCACTAAATGGAAAAGTTTGTTACCAAAGCTACTTTCCATCTTATCTTATTGTTCTATCAATTATTTATTAATAGCCACATTCACTAACTTTTGGGTTTTATTTTTACTTATTTTGCATAGAATTGTCATAATGGGACTTTGTGGGTTTAGTGCCTACCCTGGCAGATTGACCTTGCTCATCTTACTTGGATATAATAGTATTTCTTTCAGCTACAACACTTGATCAACTCCAGGTTCCTGAAGCAAGCTTTTCTAAAAAAGCTATGACTGCAAAGGCAGGCTGTTTGTATGGACACCCTCTCCCTTGGAGAGCTGTTCTGTCCGTCAGATCAAGTCAGCATAGATCACTTATGTATGGAGAAAGCTCCCATCTTAACTCTTCCAGTTGTTGCCTGTTACCTCTATCATATTTTGAAGGCTCGCTTCTCAACTTGTACCACCTGTCCTACTTCAAGAACTAGGAGACAGGCTGGGAAGATTTCAGAGCTATAATTACATTTACTTACTAGGCGGTGAGAAAACAACTTGCATTATCCAGTACTCACTACAATGGTTTCTTTGGTCTTCACAATATTAAGAATATTAGCTTATGCCTTATGTTACATGTTGCTTGGAATTATTCATGCTAGCTTTAAGATACCTAATGTGGGTGTTGTTAGTGCTGCAACATCGAAACATATGTATAAATATCACAGTGCCTTTTCTCAGACAAATTTGAACTGTTTCTAACCAAGCTGAGATGACTAATTAAGCAGCATCCTGCCAGCATGACTACTAGCAGTGCTACGGGAATGCATACGTTTACATGATGACCCAGCCCATTACGCACACATAGAAAAAAGAAAAATCTGCAAGATAGTAAAACCTATGAGAAACAATAAAAAGCTAGTCTCTTAAGCAGTTTTTACAGCAGAAGGAATTATCTTTTTTCTTTCCCAGAGGACTCATCCTTTCCAGTTTTGTCTAGAGGAGGGCAGCCCAAGATTTCTTACAAAAACTTTAATCTAGGAATCTTCAGGGTCATGCCCCAATTGTCTTTGAAAGGGAGTCAAAAAATTCTGAGCAGGTTTTGTGAAATGATCAGAACACAAAAAAATGTGGGTTCCATCATGGGGTACAGCTCTTATGCAGCAACAACATTAATGTTCAACAAGATAAAGAACGCATGTCTCATATTGCAATGAAGTCTGTTTTCCTATAGGTTTTCGTAGGCTCCCCAGCAGGGCCTTGATATTTAATACTGAGTCAATCAAATGTAACCTAGTATTACATTTAAAACTCCCAGTATTATAAATTATAAATTCAAAGCAATTCTAAAAAGTTGCCAGAGGGGATCAGCAGGGGAAAAGCCCAAGACATTGATATGAATGGCTAGTGATGACAATTGTGCTGATTCTACATCAAGTTACCATATCTGAAATGTAAAGAAGGTTTTATTTCTATTTGAGGAGTTCAGGGGGAGGTGACAGTGGGGAACAGGCAGCAGAGGTATAGAAATGGGTCAGCTGCTTTGTGTACTGACAGAGTTTGTAGGCTGGTTATCTTAATCCTCCAGGTTACAACAGACAAATGTAGCAGCTGTTACCCAAATTATCTGAAACATTTGCAGCACAAATGGAACTGTTCCAAAGGCAGGCAAGGTACAGAGCTGGAGGTAAACACTGCTGCACCTCTTACTAGACAAGCTATACCATTCTGAGTTTTCAAAAGGATTTTATGCTTCTATAGACATACATGGTACCTAAACAAGGTTTTTAGTGATTAACATCTGGTTAAGAAATTGAAGGTGTGACTACAGTTCATGCTGGCTTATTTTACTATAGTTCTCCCTGCTCATGACAGTGTGGGTTACGGCACATGTCAATACTAATGCAACAAACATAGGGAAGATCTTGAGAAAAGGCAGCTAGATGATTATCCCATGTAAGGCATTTTGATCATTGGCCTCTGACATGGTTTAGGCCCAGCCAGCAGCAAAGCACCAGGAGGCTGCTCGCTCATTCCTCCTCCTTGGTGTGAGGAGAAAATATAACAAAAAGCTTCCGACAAGGACAGGGAAGCCTCACTCACCCATTAAGGTCACAGGCAAAAAAACCAGACTAGACTTGGGGAAACAACATCAATTTAATTTACACAGCAGCAGCACCACCAATGTAACAATCAAATCAGAGAAGGATAATGAGAAATACAACCAGATCTTAAAACCCCCTCCCTTCTTCCCAGGCTCAGCTCTGCTCCTTATTTCTCTACCTCCTTCCCCTGCCACTGAGGAGGAGGAGGACTCACACACTTCTTCTGCAACATAGCATCTCTCCCACAGGAGAGAGTCCTCCATGAACTTTTTGAACATGAGTCCTTCCCGCGTGGCTACAGCTCTCCATGAACTGCCTTTGTGTGGGTCCCTTCTGTTGGCTGTAGTCCCCCCAGCAATGGACTGCTCCAGTGCAAACTTCCCTCAGAGTCACAGCCTTTGTCAGGTGCAGTCACCTGCTCTGGTGTGAGGTCCTCTACAGATAGGCATCTGCTCTACCATTAATCTCCATGGATTACAGAGGATCAGCCTGCTATCTCACCATGGGCTGCAGAGGAATCTCTGCTCTGGTGCACCTCCCTCTCTCCTTCACTGACCCTGGTGTCTGCAGAGTTGTTTCTCTCACGTCACACTCCTCTTATCTGCTTCCAAAAAACCCCCAACTTGCCCAGGAGGTTTTTTCCCGCTTAAATATGGTATCACAGAGGTTCTGACTGGCTTGGCCTTGGCCAAAGGCAGGTCCAATTTGGAGCTAGGAATGCTTCTAGAAGCTTCTTGCAGGGGCCACCCCTGTAGCCTCTCCCCCACTACCAAAACCCCACCAGACACAAACCAAACAGCCTCCATTGAGTTATCACAAGTACAGCAGTCAGAACAGTTCAAGGCTAGAAACTTAAAGGGATAAGCATGGATTCCAAGATCTTTTCTAACAGCATGGGACAGGGTACTTTCTGCTTATGTTCATCATTATTATGTTTATGTAGCAAAAAGAATTTCAAATGAATAAGATAATGCCTTCTAATGAGAGTCAGGTGTCTATTGTGTCTTTGAAAATTAAGCCTTTAGTGTTTCTGGGTTAGCTTTCCCTTTATACATGCTAACCACAGTATAAAACTTAAATGGATGCTGTAGATGCTGTAAGTAGTGTCAAATAAAGAAAGAACAAAATAAGAACAAAGAACCCCAAACTCTTATATTGCAAAAAGCTAAATTCCTTCTGGAAAACACTGATCAATTTCTTCTTTTAAAAAGTTATGTTAATACTGTGCTGGGTTTATTTCATACATTGTATAAATCAGACACACTTACCTTCCATGACTATCATAAAGTCTATCTTATAGAAAACCAGACATCAAATTCTTTGCATGTCGTGAGAGAGCTGGTAAGATCACTTGAAGGGCTTGGGCAGAGAAAGGAAAGTATTTTTAAAAGAGGAACAGAACATAAGAAAAATGATGGAACACACTCCCCAGTAGAAACGGAGAACACCTGGGAGCATGCCAATGCTAGTGCAGTACCAATGGGCATGGGACATACAATCAGCAACTTCTACTACTCTTTCCTATGGCAAAATTCATACTGAACCCAGAAAGCAATTCCATTTTGATCTCTTAGATTTTATATCCATCTTATGAACAAGACTTACTAAGAAAAAAAAAGGACATTAGACAAAATATCAGGCTATAGTGAGCTCCTTCTAGAATTGTGTTTTCAAGTATGTGACAGAATGTGTCACAGTCAAGTTCTATTTTAATGGGAAATTTTTGAAAAGTCAAGAAGTAATAGTACTCTAGAAACCTTTAGATTTTTCAGTCATTCTATTCAAAGCAATCTTTCCAATCCATCTAATGATGGGTTTGTATGCATTTATTACACATTTACATGCAAAAGTTGTAATGTGTAATTGAGATACATGCCCCTGCAATTATTTGCTAATCCAGTCAGCTAAAAGATCTCAGCACTGGGTATTAATATAATGTGCAAATTTACATCTTAAGGACCAAACTGAAACTCAGGTAAAACAATTTCACATATCAGATTTTAGTTATTATTTCTCTCTTCCAAGAAAATGCTGCTGTTCAAGCTTAAATATGTAACACAAACCATCCTCAGTGACCGTAGTAAATAAATTCATACTTGGAAATAGGCTCACTCATTTTATTAGTCTCTGAGCACTTTACAAGGGAGACAGGATGACTCATATATGATTTCATAGGTCAAGCTTAGATAAATCAAGACAATTCCCTCTAAGTTATAACTTTGACAGTGGGCTGAAAATTGGAGTTCACAGGGTAATTGCAGGTAAAAGTATCCCACACTGATTTAAGCAGGACAGTTTGAAACTACTGGCATGCCAGAATATATTTGGAGAAAGCTCAGCTCTCAGGGCTAGTGATACTGTTTAGCCTATACCTCAAACAGAATCTTGACCACTGCATTTTCCTGAATACAGTTCTGTAGACTCAAGAGCATAAATCTTTCTTTACACATTGGATGTAGCCCTGCAGCAATCTGTTTCTTCTACATAGTTTCCAAAAAAAACCCCAAATCACAGAAATACCAGCCTTTTGAATCCAAAGACACACACTATGGATTTCTACAGAATTTGTTAGAAAATGCACATTTCCATGATTGTTTCTTGGAACAGAGCTAACAGCTTCTATGGAATACTGGGTATAAAAGGTGGTTCTGTATGGGAAGGCAATAATGGTTGTCAGCACACAAAGCTTAAATCAAAAGGCAAGCACAGACTCATTTAGAGCAATAAGAACTCCAGACTCTAGATAAAGTCCAATCAAGTCTTTTCATTTGGCAAAATGAGCTATTCACACAGCGGTGACCACCCAAAAGAGAAGACCTCATAGCAGGTCAGAGCTAACAGCAATGGCTTAACCAGTATTTTCCTCATTACAAAGTTAGGACACAGTTTGAATAGCCTCTTTATACGGCCACACCAGCCTAAGCACTGTGCATTCCCATCCCTAGTCATTCACTCATTCCTTCTGTTAACCTCTGCCCTTCATAGAACAAGTGTTTGTGTAACCAGGTGATAAATTGGACCAATTCCCTCACACAAATCCATTATTGTTAGGTTTATTGTTATTAAGCTGAATCAAGGCCTCTTATTAAGCTGGATCTATGCCTCAGCTTAGTTTATCCTTCAGTGTGACAGGTGATTACGATGCGTAGGTGTGAGAAGACAGGAAGGTGGGGAAAGGGATTGCTTAATCCTGAACCATACCTACAAGAGGTCTGCAGGATCATCATTTCTGTGACTGCAATATTGGCCATTTGCAGTAGTAATAGGGAAGGTCAGTGTAAAGAGCTGCAAACATAACACTGAAAGAAAATAGAGACAAAGGTTTTTAAACTCAGGCTCACTTGAAATTTGTCTTACAATAATTTTCCTGTTGTTCTGGAAACAGTACTGTATATCAGATGTGTCTAAATAAGCACTGCACAAATATGTTTATCTCAGTTTCAATTTATTTATTTATTTTTCTAATTAAAGAAGTCCTATCTTCTCTTTAATTTTGTGTAACTACTAGGGCAGAGTAGTTTGAGTTCTAGTTAAATACTCCTGCTAGCAGGCATCCTCTTTTAGAGAGCACTGAAAAATCAATATAACTTTCACATTGGGTTAGTGTGGGTAGAGGCCTTCAGTGAGATTTTTAAAGTCATCAGAACTCTCTCTTTGCTACCCTGAAGTAAAAAGCACAAGATGGAGAGGTGTTTGATGAAGAGGGAGGAGGGTTTTAAAAATCATGTTAAAATATACCTTTTGAGCAGAGAGGTTTTGTTTAGCTTTGTTTTCTGGCCTAGCTGCAATTATAGTCATTGTACAAACACTGCCGCATTTCTAAGAACACCATGTGAGAAATCAAATAGCAATATCCATGACTAGCACCAATTTTTAGTAAAAATACATGAATAACACTTATGCCTTTTTTATGCAGCTAGTAGTATTGCATATATATTCATCGGAAGCATTGCTTCATCTATTTCTTTTAAAAAAAATATATTATACCGAGTAAGCAAAGTATATTAGAGCAATCAGAACTATTTCAAATTCAGCTGGTTTTAGATTTGCAAAAGAATAATTTGTACTGTCAGCTCCTTCAGGGACAAGTTCTCTAACACAGGAAGCATGCTAAATGGGATTTTACTATTCAAATATTTGTGAGCTTTATTAAAAAAAAAAAAATGCCCAAACCACAAAGTTATACACTATAATAAAATGCATGTGACAAACACATGTACTGTAGCTTGGACTAGAAACTGATAATTATTGTACATTTCCTACCACAGGTTATTCTAAATAACAAAATTAATAGGATTTGGATTCCATGTCTCTATGCCCTGTATCTGCTCCTGAGCTCTCCTCACACTGCATTATCACAACTCCTGGTTATGGTCCATAACTCATGGATCCCATGGTTCTCCTTCCCATGTTGCCCCGCCTGGTTCACACATAAGAGCGTACTCAAGAGCGCAGGGAGGAACAGCCAGCGA
>VYZX01003229.1:0-24646 GCA_013401335.1 Brachypteracias leptosomus
CAGACAGACCCACTACAGATGTCCATCTAGATAGCTGCTCAGGGAAATATGCTGCTACCAGGGCTGAAGCTACTAGGGAAAACCAGACTTAAACCAAGACTTAGTGTCTTCAGTTTTGACGGTATAACTCAGTATTGAGTGTGGATGCCTGCAAGCTTGGGCTGCTATCAGCTGCACTAGTAAAAGTGATAGCTGGTATTTATAGAAAGAACAGATCTGTGGTTGTCCCGGTTTACACAGCATGGCAGAAAAATGATTGTCACCTTTGCCTTCTGCTTCTTAACCTGTCCTGTCCTATGAAATGCTGTCTATTCTTGGGACACCCACTCCCACTTCCTGCAGCTAAGGTCTGTGAATGAGGTTCTGCCTTTTTCTAAATCACAGTGGTAGGGCAGCTTAGAGAAGACGAAGACTTGATCTTTTCAATCGACTGTACTGCAGCAGTATTTTCACAGACACTAAGTTTTACATGACAAGGTGAAGAAAATTAATTAAACTGAAGTAGAGCATTAAAGGTGGGCTGAAGATACATCCTTTTGTGTTTGTTACATCTGTTCAGGCAGTGTTTTAAACAAATCATGCCCTCTTTGCCAGATAGATTTTTGGTAAATGCTTTATCTACTGGTCTGTGTAATTTTAACATTTCATTTTGTAACTCACATTGGTATCTAACAAAATTATAATGGTGCCTCAGTGAAAAGATGCCAACTTCTTATTGCAGTGATTTAAGCTGCAATTCATTTGAAAAAAAAGTTTCAAAATTATATGATTGATGCCCTTCAGTTACAAAATAGGTAGAGACTCATGATTTTCCTTTTACTATTAAACTTATTTGAAATACAAGATAAAACACATTAGTTAACTGGTTACTTAAAGATCATAAAACTGTCAACTTCTGGCACTATAGAAAACACTTCCAGAATGTGAACGAATGCCTGCTTTTTCCAGCTGTCATCTGTGCTTTAATTTTACTGGCATGTTATTATGCTGTCCTGTGTGCTAGCTCTTTCCACATTCCAGACCATGAAATAGTGTAACAGGGTTTGCTTTTCTCCTGCTTACTAAGAGAAGTACAGCCTCCCAGTCACTCACTGAGTTGCATAGGCATTTCCCAGGCTTGTTTTCTGAAGAAGCAGCTGTCAGAAGCCCACAAATCCTGTTGAGTCATTTATTATATTTGAACTGTGGTAGAGTTTGGAGCCCCTAGCTGAGATCAGTACTCCATCAATCTAGGCAAGGTATAGCCATGCTGTAAAAGACAATCTTTACCTAATGATTGGGCAGAGTGGGCAGAGAATGAAACATTCCAGGAGCATGCTATATATACAGTATTGGCTAGCCCTGGGAGAAGTCACCTGCAACTCATAGCAGACGCTTCCAGGCTGAAGGTGAGCTGCTCCGTCACCTAGCTCCTAGCATCCCATCACCATGCAAGTATAGAGAGACTGCATTCCCCATCTCAGTGATGAGCTCACTGAGCTGTCACAGAGAAGGAGGACATGGGGCACAGCATCAGTGATGCATCCTGAGCTGCACTGCTGTACTTGCTGTATTTCAGGCGGGTTGGATTTACAGAAAACTCAAGGTTTGGCTGTGGTTCTAACAGCAAATCCCCACAAATGAGATTGGGTCCCTTTTAGCACAGCCCTGGGCACCAGGAGATGAATGGCACGGTGAACCCAGAGCCACTAGGTAAGACCACTTGCTGCTGTCAGGCTTCCTCTGATAGGCAGTAAGGAGAGTTTCACACCTCCATGCCATAACAGTCCTTCTGAGAGGCTTTGCCTGGCACAGCCAGATGCATTGTCCATGGCCCTGGCACAGCAGTGAAGACAAAAGGGACCATCAAATGGTACTATTTGGCCTGTGTAGTCAGTAAAGACAAAGGCCAGGAATTTGTGGGGAGCAAAGGAGTTGTGTCCCTGGACATGGGAACTGAGCTCAAAGAGCGGAGATGACATTGTCCCAGGTGCCTCCTTCATATCTGTCCTTTGAGTGGGAGAAGGAATTAAGCTTTCTCAACTCTAACCTCAAAAGCAGTCATCATGCCTTCCAGTACAAATCAATTGGTCATGCACCCAGCAGGGCTGTTTGGGGGATCGGTAATGGTTTGTGGCATCTATAACAAGGACAAATAGGAAAACTACTCTCTTTCATTATGTGCAGAGGTTGTGCCTGAGTAATTATGTTGAGGAAACCGTATTATAATGGAACTATCTCATGAGGGCTTCTTCACTGTGCCAGTTCATATTAGTTTTTCCCCACCATGTTTGCCATTTCAAGGTGTATTTCCCCAATTGTAATCCAATTTGCCATACAAGCAATGTGAAATATGAAGCCTTGATATCTTCAGTTCAGTCTTTGATAGATCTAAATTTCTTTCTTGGAGATGAAGTTGCTAACTTTCATAGCTAGGTTTGACCTAAATCTATGAAGGTCACAGTTAGTCCTTTAGAGTTTCCATTTTAATATATATATTTCACCAGCTATGTTATAACATGTTTTATTCTATAAAAAAAGACAATGAATAAAATATTTTTGCTCATTAAGAGCGACCTTTAAAGTAATTCACAAGTGTTGAGCACAGTTACACAGCTGCATGGGCAGATTGTGTAAAACTATAGCCATTAAACAAAAAAATATCTCAAAAATAAGGCATGCATTGAAACACTGTGATCAGACATGTGCAAAATAATAAATCTAAAAAAAATTCCCACTAGTAACAGAGAAATTCTTCATGATTGGTGGGCTTTGCCTGTGTCCCAGCTGATTAAAAGTCAATGGTCATGCACTCGTGCCATACTGTATATCATCTACAAGGCAATTTTCCTTCCATTTCCAGGAAAGTTTCAGATTTGATTGATTACATTACTTTTTGCTTCAATTTTACCTGTACAGATTGATGACTACCATACTATACATGTAGTACCTGAGCAAATAAGCTAATTTTGCTATCATTTTATTTATGGGGCACCTTCAAGGGATATTTACATTCTTTATATAATATTTACATTGTGATACTTTTGGTTATGACGAATGGTTCTCCTTCAGGATGTTTACTCAGCTATGTGGCTTGGCAAATATGATTTCACCAAGCAAGGGGTAATTTTGTTTCTTTGCCCCAGGCAGTTCATTTGCCAATTGAAAGAATGCCTCACATGAAAGTATGGGTGCTGTCTGATGGAGCACAGCCAATAATTTGCAAGTCAGAAGTGGAAAATTATGCCAGAGTTGACATAATAGTTTCTTTTTACTGTCTTACACCCAGTTTGAGTTAATTGACTTAGAGTAAATTGCATTATGTCTGCACTGCTGCAAGGGGACACCCTGACCTATAACACCTCTTTTCCTGACTTACTGAGTGATCTTGTTTGTTGTGTGGAGCATCAGAGAAGGATACAGACGCCTCTATAGGTAGGAGATAAGTCAGGAAAGGATATATTTCTGAACCCCCCACTAGAAAACATCTGTTCCATCAACAACCTAAGAACTTATAGGAATCTGAAGCTTCATACTTTAATTTCCCAAAGATGAATGGAAGGCTTAGTTAATCATCTAGACTGCAAAGCTAGAGTGAAGCAAATAAATTAGATGGCTTCAAGTTAGGTAATATAATAGTTTCAAGCTAAGTGGTGGCATTTTGGGACAACCCAGGTTTTCCTAGTTGGGCATGCTCTGAGAATGCAGACTGGAGCAAGTAGCTGGAGTTTGGCAGAGGGTACCAAATTAATCTGGATACTGTGTTTGCAGACAGGGTTCTAGGGAATCCAATAGCTTCACAGTAGCAGCTGACTCAAATCCAAATGGTCTGTGTGGAAGAGCTTTCAGGGTATGAAAAGAAGCAGCTGTGCCACATAAATGGCTATGAGGAATGGTAACTCTTAACAAGTAGGACTAAGAGTATAACTTGAGACTTTGAATTTAATGTATATGTCTGTTCACATCTTTTCCAATTTGCTGTTGATTTGCTCTTGGGTTTTTGTTTTATTTGTTCTGTTGTTTTGGATTTTTTTTAAGATGAGAAGCTCACTCAGGGATTACAAGCAGCAGCTACTGAGAGGGGGTTTTACCTCGTGGGAAAGCATTCAGCATCAATACTTCTCTTGTTGTAGGCAGTGCACTATCACAGGGGGAGGAAAGAGGCCCCTTAGCAAGTCCAAATGCTTCCCTGAAGAACCTGCAAGCAGTCTGGCTCCACGGCTACTGCAGGTTCAGATCCCTTAGCCCCATGTACTGTTCTTTGCCTTGAGCAATGCTCTTATTTTCTTGCCTCGTTTGTTTGGAGAGCAAGGATGGAGAAGCAGGAATTACAGCCCACTTCCCCTGCTGGTGTGTGCTTTTTGTGGCAGCCCCACCATCAGCACGAGAGTGCACTCTTCCTTGACAAACCTTCCTCAGGGTCCTCAGAAACATTCATATCACAAGGGTTTGAATGGCTGATGCTTCAGAATAAATCAAGCTTTTATTTTAACTTTAAGTAAAAATTTGAAATAAATCTGTTTGTGAATGGAAATCAGTATAAGAACCAAAAGCTGAAGGTCTTGCCTAGTATATCCCAATTAACACTGGATTATTAGTCTGCCTGGATGCCAGCCTAGAAGTAGCAGACTACTTTGTAACACAGCTGGGCAACTCGTTAATTGTTTTTATTAATGAAGAAAGCTTGCCTTCCTCAGCTATTTCTTAATGAAATTGTGGGTTCTTCCTTGGTTAGTTAATCAAATCAAACCACATTTGCACATGTTTTTGTGACCAGCCAATTGCAGTTTGGATAAGAACAACATCTGAGTTTCAAATACAGGTTGTAGATAATGAATGCACATCCAATGGTAACAATTAAAATTATTAACACATGAAATACTGCATCTGGCTGAGAGAGATTTGTTATATTAAGGATACCAGATCCAATACAGAAAGAGAAATACTAGGAAATAACCTTTGACTTCAGCTTAGATTGTATTTATCTTGCAAAAAACAAGATTTGTAGTTCAAATAAATATTTTGATGGCTCTTTATGGAATTATGTGATGTTATTTGTAATAGGTGTGCGACACACCAAAGTGCTACTAAGGGACTGTTGTTTCTTGCCCCAGTCACTTGATACAGGTGGTTTGTGAGATTAATACTCCTGTCACATAACACTTGCCTCTGATGTTATACCTTCCCTTTATTATGTGTGTGAATCAAATGTAAATAAAATTATGGTGCAAACTAAATTTGACAAGAATAAAATAGCATCCTTAGTCAATTTTGTGATGCCTCTCAAAGGCCAACAGGGATTTTAATTTTTTTTTTTTTCATTTTACTCATCCTACTTAGTGATGAAATAGAAAGACATTCCCTCACAAGGTTCAGAGCTGGGTAGGGCTGGTGCAGACAGCAGCTTCCCCTGCTCTGCTTTTCTGGCTGCTACTTCTGTACTGTGGTGATGCAAATGTACTGCAGCCAGCTTGCAGCAGCTGAACAAAGAGTAGGTATCTGATTGTGGTTTCTAACATTTTCTTGTGGTAACAGAGAAGGCTGTGAACCATGCACTAAATTAAGACTATTGGTCCTGAAGTACACACATTGAAAGCCACGGTAATTGGGACACTGGGTCATAAGAGTGCTGACAATTGGACCTTTCCAATGAAGTATGAATATGAAAGGGAGTAAGTAGGATCCCATCCTGTTGCGATTATAGTACTGGAGTAGGAGGGATTGTGGAAAGCTGTATCCATCACCAATCCCATGACCTACTGCCCCACTTACGTGTGCCCAGAGGATGCACTCCACAAACTGATGCAGTGCTGAGATTAAAGCATGGGCCACCTTGCTACAGCAATCTGTAACCCCTGGCTCTCCTCTAAGCCCTGTTGCTGATCCACTTCCCCTCTCACCATTTCTGTCAAAACTGCTGGTATACTGGATTATCTGGGGTGCTGGACAAGCAGTTGTCTACAAGGAGAAATTCATAAAGGAGAAAAAATTATGAAAAGGCATTGAGAAAACAGGGAGAAGACAGAATTCCTGAAGGTCACTCTAGGGTCAGAGTGTGAGTATCTTCATTTTCTGACAAGAAGGTGTCTTGTTATTTCAGTCCAGAATGACTCTAACAAGATGAGCTTATATTTTCAAGGACCATATTCCTTGAGAAATGCTGTTATCTTGGGACAATTCATGTAAGATTTTAAATAGAAGGGAAGTGACGGAGAAGGAAAACTCTGAGGATGAAGTATTGCTACCTTCCTTCTCATCTATTCCTTATCCACCAAGATGGGGAGACTCTGTGAGGTAAGACCCAGGTTCAGTGCAACACTGGCATTCTCTTTGGTGGCATAATGCTGGATGCCAATCCAAATGCCTGGGTGGCTTGAACAGTCAGAGCAGCTTTAGCAGGCAGAAGTGAGAGGCCAGGAGTATGTTTCAGGATGAGGACCTGAGGAAGGCAAGATATTGATAGTGCTGTTTTCCTTCTGCTGTGAGGTTAACCTAGTTGTGACTATTCAGAGCATGTCTGCCAACATCCATATCAAACAATACACTATTTCCCTGACTGGTCCCATGAATAAAAGGAGCAAGAGACTACTTAGTTTGTAAGTCTGCCCTGTGGCTTCTCTGCCTCTTTTTTTAACCTCCATTCTGGGCCAAACTGTCAAAGGAGAAGCATGTGGTTGAGCAAATAAGAGCTGTTAGCAACCAACGACTTTTTCTTAGTGATAACTTGGAAAATGATGCCACCAAATCAGCCAAGAAACTGCTTTCTATGAGTTGAACTCCAATTAAAGTGGCAGAGGAGAAATAACAAAGCCACCCATATCCAGATGGAGACCTTGAGAACCGCTACATCCTGGGGCCTCATGAGGAGATCCTGGAAACTTCTAGAGGGCAAGATCCCTTTTTGACAGGGATTGTAGGTAGGACTTAGTGCTGATTTTAGCACTTTTAGCCATGGATTTGCCTGTCTCTTGTGATCTAACTATGCATTATGTGGGTTTGGACCTTCCAGACACGTCAGTGGATAATTTGCATCTACCCTCAAGTGTTTCTGCAGTTTTCAGCTCTAACAGAGTCAGGGATTTTTGAAAAAGATTACCTTAGTTACTACAGCAAGAGAGAGATGGGAGAGGGGAAAGTGTTTATCACTGATCCCAAGAGCTGGGCATAGAGGTGCCATCTTTTAGGAGAGGCCCAGATACCATCTGAGGCCAAAGAGGGTGACCACTCTGACCTGAGCCATGTGCAGCCAGGGGATATAAGGGTAGGTAGCATTTCTAAATAAGAGCTCAGCCTGGATGGTGGCTGTAGTACTGAGTGAGGATATGCAAAAATCTTATGCAAGTTCTTAACATTTACAAAACGGAACATATTCCTCAAGCAGAATCTCTTTCTTCCCTCAACCGATGCATGAAGTGAGGAAGATTCAATGTACCACTTTTTCCAAATGCACAATAAATAAAATGCCAACTGCTGCTAGAAAAGCTGAAAAAAGTTCTCTTAAAATAGTTATCTAACCTGTACCTTTTCCTTTCAGCTGCTATAATTTCTCTGCCGCTCAGCAGCCCAGAGAGCAATGCTCAGCATGTTTTACAAGCACTTTATGTAACTTGTGGAGAAGAATAAAAAGGTCATCCTTCTAATGCTGTATAATCCTACACACTATTAAGTACCAAAGGTACTTCTCTTTTGTACCAATTGTACTGGAAAAACAAGAGTGGAAGTCAGGAGCGTTTAGAAAGTGTTATGTTCGGCATATGCTTGATCAAAGCCAGGAATAGTCCTTTTCTGAGAGAAACATACTATACATTTTCAAGTTGTAGCATTTCTGTAATCTTGCATTTTAATCTTGTATTGCAGAATATATATCCTCAGCTGTGTCCAGTGGAGCTGTGCAATGGATTTGCCATCATTTCCATATGTCTGCTGTGTGTATTGATTATCTGAGCAAATGATGCTGAAGCAGCTAAGTGATGTTTACCCAAATTGAAAAGATAATTGGTGAAATTCACCCCTGATGTAACTGTTCCAATCAGTGAAGTTCTGTCAAGGACAAATCTGTCTCAAGAGAAGGAGAATTCCCCATGATGTGCCTGTTAAACCAAAGCAGTTGCCAAAAATAAATTAGAAAAATAAAGCAGCTCTCTCAGGAAAAGAACATCTTATCCAAATTCATGCTTCCCTGCTGGGATCCAGAAAGATGTTGCTGGAGGATGAGTTCTTATGGCTGGGTGCTTCTGTGGAGCTCTTGTGCTCAGTCTTTGTCTGAATGGTTGGGCTGTGTAGACTGCTCTGATCAGGTATCCAAAAGGCTTGTCCTGGGTCTCCTCCCTGGCAGGTCTCCATCATGGAGTGGGGACAGGTGAGTACAGGCAGGAGCTGGTGGATACGTTCTTGCCTCTTCCACAGCCATACCCCTAAATAAAACAGAAGCACACATCTGAGCCTGATGGCCCCAGCAGGTTTGTGCCCACCATGCCTATGGCTAGTACATCTTACAGTGTATGTGAATGGGAGACAGCTAGTTAGCAAGGTCGCAATACAGCCTGTTTTATTTATCAGCATAAACATCCCCAGGGGGCTGGATTAAATGTTTGCATGCTGGGGAAAAAGACTGTGCCAGCAGAAAGGATGAATCAGTCCTAGACAGATGCATCCTGCACTCAGCTTCTGCGCCTGCCAAACTGTCCTGCACTCTATTACTGAGGAGGCTCAAGCCTGTAGTGTGATTTTCTAGTACTAGTAGATATTTTTAGTCAAGTTTTCTCTCATGTTCACTCTCCTTAAATACTAGCCATTAATGCAATGCACATTCTCTTTGTGGCCTTTTGTGCTTAAAGTTTCCTCAAAGGATGGATTGTTCTGTAATGCAGGTAACCCTAATGAATAAATAAATGTCAACTCTATATTTCATAAAGTAAAATAGAATAGCTGGTCTTGGTAATATGCTAAAATAATTTTACCTTTACAGCAATTCTGATCTCAATTTCAATGTGTTTTCAGATCTATCCAATATAAATCTGAATGAACAATTCACTGTGAATAATTTATGCAACAGATTTGACCCACTTTTCAGTTCACAAATTGCTATAACTCCTCTGTAAAGATTCTGTTTTCCCCTCCAGTTTTTGCCCTCCAAACCTAGATTGAGGCCAAGTAAGGCTATCCTAAAATAAATGGTAATTTAAGTCTACCTACTACCTTCTTCCAGGCTGTGGATGCAACTCTTCTATGAGAAAATATGATATAGAAAACACAGTGTTATTATTTAAATTTTGTATTATTCCTCTTTGAGGAGAAAGGATAGAGATAACTGGTTGTTTGCTAAGAGTTTTATGCAATTATAGCTTGCACATTTACAGAATTTCCATCTTATGATTGGTCATCTCTGTATTACTGTTGTTGCTAGCCAGTTAGTAAAGTTAATTTTGCAAAGAATATCTGAAAAAAAATCTGTAATGGGCATAGAAAGATTGTTGGAAACTGCAGAATACTGTATTTTCCTACTCTTCCTAGAGCTTTGTCTTTGAGCCTCATTTTTTAAAAAAATCTGGCTTCATTCCTGATTGATGAAACACAAAGACATGGCCAGCACATTTATCTGTAGCTGTTCAGAAAACTCTACATTCTTCTTTTTCCTGACATACTTTAAAAACTGAAATTGTGTTTGCACAGTTTTTCTCATGAACTATGTAGTGATAATTTTTCCTCTTTCTGTTTTTGACTAATTATTACAGCACCTAAGCACTGTCCTGAGACACTGGGGAGCTTGTGTGTGTTTTACTCTGTGTACAGTTCAGAAAAGGAGTTTCTAATTGTGCATGGGGGAATGAAGCCATATGCATTTACCTTTAATAATCCCAGTGGTTCTGATACAGAGAAATGTTTTATCTGTCGAACAGCTCTTTGAAATCTTACAGCTCTTCAATTTGTTCTTTTGTTTGCTTTTCAGAACTCAGTGTGACAGATTGTATTTCAACCTCAATAAAGTACAGCATTTGGCACTCATCCTCTTTAAAAGGATTCTTATCCCTTTATAAAGACGGATAGCTTGGTCATGGAAAGCAGAATATAGCCTCTGAAAGAAATGGGAAGAATGCATAAATGAGGCAGTAAAAATAAATGACACATTAGATTCACTAGCCAAGCAAGATGCTACAGTCTACATAAAGGCAAAGTTGCTGACTTCACAGGACACTGTGAGCAGGGCTTCTGTAGGCAGGAGCCATTTACAAATACTGGTACATTAATGACAGTATGTGATAAGTGAATTACTGGGACATTGGTAAATGCTATTCTCATTAAAAGTCAATCTATTGTTGGCACTAAACTCACAGTTTTCAGAGATACCTACATATTGAATCATAAAAAAAAAAGTAATTCAGAGCTATCATCTGGCAAGAAGAGTCTCAGCTGAGGAGTGAAACCTTATTTAGTAGATGTTGTAGAGGGAATCTTTCTAAGCCATTGGAAAAACATGCACGTCTAAGATATTGGAAGACACTTTTCTATTAATTTCCTGCAGAAAGGCAGAGGAAGTAGGTTAACGATCTTTGAGTTACAGGTTCATTAAAGCTGTTGAAGTGCAGCGAATTTCGAAAAATGAAGAAGTGCCCTGGCAAGAGAGCTTGGGTCATTTTATACTTCAGTTGGTGAAAACAGATTCCTAGAACCTCTCCAAGATTTGACTTGCTCTGTTATGGACTGGATTGTCTTTTAGCTATTATCCCCATGATGTTCTTGGTTACTTATATCCAAGTTGGTAAATGGGTTTAGGCATCCATTTGTTTTAGGTGACCTGGTGATGGTTGCTGGGGGGAGTATTTTTCTAAAAGACAAAACCTAGGAAAGGGGACTGATAGGATGACTCCTTTAGAAGGTATTAAGCTACCAAAAACATTGGGAAATGGGTATAAATCTGTGAATGGGAGTGACTGAACTTGCCTCCTCACAATCAGCTGAAGATTTGAGCATGTACTCTGAGATTTCTTATGGTTTTAGATAATTGTATGGAAAGTTACCATACTTCTTTTGAAGGGCTCCAGTCTAGAAATTCCAATTAAATAAGTAGATCATTTAGATTTTGAAGATTGTAGCTGAACAAGGATTCTAACACAGGGTGACATTTGGAAAGAATTCTCTGATCAAATGATGGATCAAAACATATTCTGTTTGGTTTCTTGCTTATGCATACGGCTGCCAGCAAAGGTTTGTCTCAGCAACTTGACTGGAGCGCTAAGTCTCTATGAAATGTGAAGTATCCCCAGGAGATGTGAACAGGGACATTGAGATGCATACATTCCAGAAAAAGGATTTGTGACTGGGGAAGAGACCAGTAGGATGTGCAGAACAACAGGATTTTGCTGAGTCAGCCAAGAGGTTCCATTCACTTTGTCTATTTTGTTCTTAATTATCAAGGTCCACAGATAGCAAATATAATTTGCCTCATTCAGCCTTAATCTTGTTCACTCTGACTTTTAAATAGCTATGGACTGTGATAATATCCCTGCTTCCTTACTGGTTATTTCATATTGGCATGACTGTTTCCTTATTAAGTGACTTTTGAGACACATGATACACTTGGGTAAAGACCCTTCCTGATTCCCAAATTGATCTGAACTAAGATCAGACCTGACTGAAGGGAGGTTGTTAAAGTGGTAGTGTGGTACAGTAAAGCACTGTTACCTCAGAAGCCTGATAAGCTGCACAAGCATTTCTGAGAAATTCTTATGCCCAAGTAAAAGGAGGACAATAGTATCAGTATGACTGTAATCTCGAGGTGATGTGTGAATGCATTACATTCCTTATGACATTATACTAAAGAAATGGGTGCTGTGACTCTGCTAACAGGCTGTAAAAAGAGGCTCTGGCACCACTTGAGCTCAGTGTCTTATGATGAAGCTAGTAAGACCTAAAGGCTTCCTCCTGTACTGACATTTGGGAAACATATCCTCAGTGAAAAGCTCATTCAGGGTTTTAGCAATATCCTCAGGGGCCTTTTCTTCCTGGAATTATTTCCATATTTTTGGTTTATTCTTCAACTTCACTTTCTGCTATAGCCTCATGTTTCTCATTGACATGTTGACATAATTGTAGTAAGCTATCATGTATAGAGGTACTGCACACAGATTGAAAGCATTGAATGTCTTGTAATTCTGCAATAATCTCTTAGGAATGTTAATGAATTCCATTGTTACTCATTCCATCATCAGCCTTTTTTTTTTTTCTCTTAAATAGGATAAAGTATAAAATGTTTTAAAATGCTGATTGTAAAGTGCTGAAAGTAAAGCCTTAAAATGGGAAGCTGCAAGTTGAAAAGAAAAAAGGTAGTTTGAAATGAAATTTCAGTTTTCTTAACCAGTGATCCTTATTCTGGACTCACGTTAGTATGAACTGAATTTTCCTCCATTGTGTGCAAAGGAACTACTGCATTTTTTACTGGTATCTCCATTCACATTTTAGTGTTCAAACTGCAGAGGAACCAGATTGCCCACTGCACATGTGTAATACAAAAATGTTGTAAATTGGAAGGTATGTTTCATTCCTAAGGCTGTATGTTTGTCCCATGTTATAGGGTAGATTAAATTAAAATTCAGTTTAGAGTTTTTGAATGCCACATCGTTCAGATTAGGAAAATGTGTTGTTCTGTATTTGAAAGGTGCTCTTACATGTTTTTAAGCAATAATATGATAACCTGGCACTGAAAATAATGGGAAAAGGGAAATGTAATGACAAACTAAATTATTATTAATTCATATGTTATAAAAGAACATATATAAAATTTCAAAATATTTTATTTGTACATATATATATAAACACACACTAATGTACAATGTGCTCTATACATGATTAGACGTGAAAGACATATTTCAGGAATCAGTTTGACAACTGGTCAAATAATACTTTGTATTGATGAGTATTCATTCATATCTAACCTTCTTTGATGAGTTTTTGAGTTCATATGGTGCAAGAAGACTCTTGTCACTCCCTTTCCTTTGGCAGGAATTTCATTTCTGCCCCTGCGGCTTTTAAATAACAAATCTACTTAGAATTATTTCTTCCTTTTAAAACTTAAATTTTAAAGCATAAGACTCTGAAAGTACATATATGTTGTCTCATTGAGGCACAACTGGATTTCATTCCCCATCCTCATCTGCTTGCAAACTGTGGCATATTTGGAAGTTGTCATCTGGTGCACACCTACTGCTCACTTGTATGAGCTGATCGGAATTATATGTGTGGTTTCAACTCAGAACTCCCTGCCCACACAGAGATCTCCAAAGTTACCCTTGTGATCTCTCCAGCCCTTACACCACTCATCCTCTTCTCTCTTCACATACACAGTTTTACCCATTGTACACTGTTAAAAGCTGTTTCTGACAGAGAGCCATCAACAGCATCTGCTTTCAGACTTCCCTCAGTCCTGGACCTAAAAGCAGTAAGCGACAGTAAGACTAAAGTCCAGAGAGCCCTAGAGAACATGTAGTGTATATAAAGTGGCTTTAGCAGCAATAACCTCAACTTTTGGCCCGTATCCAGGAGGACACCACTAGCTATTGTAAAACCCATGGTATGAGTTGTGTGAGGAGAGGAATCAGTAGGTGCTCTGGGTAGCTGTTTTGAAACCTCAAATGTAACATTTTGCAGTTGTTTGCTTTCTTTTTTCTAAAGGCCTTTTTTATTGCAAATAAACAGCTTCACCTAAACAAAATGTGTTTTAGTAAACTGTGGAAGCTGTTCAACTTCTGTATGTGCTCTCCCTCCTTGTCCTTTTTTTATGTGGACCAGAACAGGTAGAATATGCTCATGGCCCACAGCAGTAGCCTGGCATGGTCACCCCACTGGGCCACGTTGGTAGAGGTCACTAGTCCAGAGGTGTGAGGCTAAGCTAGAGCCAGCACAATAGAGTTGGTCACCTGTTTTTCAGAGAGTAGTGCAGCTTGCCTTTATGTGGTAAACCACAAGCTGTATTAAGAACACCCCCTCACTCTCTAAATGTGCCTACTGTCCACAGTAGTGTCAGGCTGCAGAATGACCCAGAGGCTCCTCTCTTGCTGTGCCAAAAATAAAGTTTACAGAAGCTGTGATTCAAAGTGCAGCTATTCTCACATCTCTTGGGATGCTCTCAGTGTCAACACTGAGGGTACCTATCTTGATGACAGCCACTCAAAAGTGTGTATGTTCCTTCATTAAAGAGTTGGTGCTGAAGACATTATTAAACTTGTTATGGCAAATATTGTGTGATCTCAGTCAGCAGGAGGTAGGTACTATCACCTACAGTGCAGATGGAAAAGGATATTTGGTGTTTCTTTCCAGTGATGAGGAGAGGGTGTCAATCCACACACTTCCAGGTGGTGTGAGCATACTCTCTGGGTCTGGTCACAGTGCCCGTGGAGTGGTCCCTGAATAACCATAATCTGTTTAATGACAAGGTGATAAGTTGTTCCTTGTGGTTCCTGCCTGCAGTAAATGTTGTACACAGAGGAGGATGATAACTTATGACTCTGTCAAGAAAACTATACCATAAAACACTCTGTAACGATGATCGAGTAGAGAAGCAGAATATTTTAGATGACTTCACATACCTGTTTGAATGGAGCACAGCAAGTGGACATCCAGGTACTTTCAAAGAGAGCTAAAACTTCTCTTCGGTAGCTGTCAGCAGATATGTTCCTGAGTTTACACACTGGTCTACAGATATGTGAGTGTTTTCATCTAAGACTGTAGTTCTAACTCCAGATAATTGTGATGGCTTCTTCAGTGTTTCAACAACATCACATTGAGTAATGATAATAGTGGTTAAACTAGTAGTTTTCTGTGTTCTCTTACCATATATTCCTCATGCCCTATCTATTTTGTACTCTCTTTAGATAGTTTTTTTTCTAGATTACCTCATCAAATTTTCCTGTCAGTACAGGAAATGAGGAAATGTTTTTGTAAACCATGTGCAATATGAGAAATTTTCTCTAGTGAAAAGAGAAGTTGTAGGAGAGAAGAGGCATGGAGTGAATGCTTTGGTCCCAGAGTGGAAGCTGAAAGGCATACATAGCACACCCCATGCATACCCTCAGTGGTTTCTGGGGACTCAAAACCTCACACTGAGCAAGACAGACACTATGTAGAACTAGTCAAAAAGAAACACTTAGAAGGACTGAGTCGAAACTCTTGTCCATCTCCATAAGCCAGAAACAGAAGCACCTTTATTCTCTCTGATTGCAAAATGTATTCCTGAACATATATTACTGTAAGTATTCTTCTGAAGAATCAAAACTCACTCAAGTAGATAAGATGTGCAACCCAATGCATTTTTTTGCAACAGTTTAGATACTGGTATCCACCCATGGAGCCAGAGACCTGGGCAGTAGTCATTCTTTGCCTTGAGGGAGCTCTGTTACATCCCATCTCACAATGAAGGGTCTTTGTGCTGCCTGAGGCTACAGAAGGCTGGACAAATGAATCTCATATTCATCCTTCTTATTTCCATGGTTTCAGAAGACGATGCAAAAAGTGCTGCTTCCCCAGGGTTTGGGTTCTTTCCTGGGATGGTGAATTTGAACCTTCGCAGGATGCAGGAGACCTAGGCCATTCCCTTGCTGAACAGTCTCCATTTCATTCATTTCTGCACAAGAAATGAACAACACTGCCTTGTCTTATATGACAAAACACTCATATGGCTTATATGACTCAGCAGTCATATTTTAAGAGAAAGCACAGTTTTCACAATGATTTTAGACTGTAAAACCAATTCTCAACCAAGTGCATAAGTTAAAAAAATAAGTATGTGTCTCAAAGATAAAGGAAGGACAAGATTTCAAGCACTCTGTTTCTGCACTTCTTTCTGGTTAGATGTCCTTCACATAGCATACTGACTTCTGTGACTCCTTTTTTAATCTGATTAGTTCTCTTAAATATCATCCAGGAACCCAGATTTTTAACTCACATTTGTGATCAGCATTTCCACACCTGGATGCCTCAGTAGCTATAGTGTGAAGTAAAAACAGGATTGAGGGGAAGGCATATCTCCCGGGGAATGTGTCACCATGGATGAAAAATGTGGCCTCATATTATCCTTTTCTTACCACATTTCCTGTGGAGGAAACCTAGAGTGGGATTTGCCATGGGGTATTTCAATATCTCTCTTATTTATTTATGCTGGAACAGTAAAAAAAAGCAGAACAAAATAAACTTCCTCACTTTGTCCCTTGGCATCACTGCTCTGATGTCTTTGTACTACAGCTTTCACGTGGCTTCCAGTGGGACTGACCACAGCCAGGAGGAGAACAGAGAAATATTCTTTTTACAAAATGACAAACATCTACTTAATGCTGTCAACAAGTTTGCCATGTTAAAGCTTCGCTTTTTACCAGCTGCTACCACAGCCTCTGCCTCTCTCCCAGAAATGTTCCAGTTCTGGGGATCAAATGGCAAATATTGCGTGGTAGCCATAGGTAGACCAGAGCAGAGATTCAGTGCTCATGGTTTAAGACAGTGAAGTAGCTGTTATTTTGGATAGACTAAAGGAAAGCTGCCAGTAAGATTAGATATCACAGTCTGGCCTCTCCTTGTCCAGGAAAGCAGAATGGCGCCTTGCTGTCCAGGAAAGCAAGCTCTAACAGGCTCTGGAATAGGTTTAGGAAAGAGCTGCCAACTCTAGAGGAAATTTAAAATGTCCATAGCCAAATTAGTAATTAGAGAAACAAGATCCTTGGGATTCACCACAACATACTCTGACATCTAGATATCTTGAGTCATTGAGCTTAATGAGTCTATTGAGCACCTGCAGTAACTCAGTGTGGTGGGCTGACCTTGGCTGGATGTCAGATGCCCACTAAAGCCACTCTAACACTCCCATTCCTCAACTAGACAGGGGAGAGAATATCTATCAAAAGGCTCGTTGGTCGAGATAAGGACAGAGAGATCACTTACCAATTACCATCATGGGCAAAAGAGACTCAACTTGAGGAAATAAGTTTAATTTATTACCAATCAAATTACAGTAAGGTAATGAGAAATAAACCCAAATCCTAAAGTGCCTTTGCCCCAACCCTCACTTCTTCCTGGGCTTAAGTTCACTTCTGATTTTGTCTACCTCCTCTCCCTCAGCAGCACAGGGGGACAGGAGATGGAGTTGTGATCAGTTCATCACATGTTGTTTCTGTGGTTTCTTCCTCCTCTGGGGGAGGACTCCTCACACTTTTCGCCTGCTCCAGTATGGGATCCCTCCCATGGGAGACAGTCCTCTGACATAAGTCCTCTCCACAGGCTACAGTTCTTCATGAACTGCTACAGTGTGAGTCTTTTCCAAAGGGTGCAGTCCTTCAGGAACAGACTGCTCCAGGGTGGGCTCCCCATGGGGTCACAAGTCCCACCTGCCAGCAAAACTGCTCCAGTAAAACTGCTCCAGCATGGGCTCCTCTCTCCATGGAACTACAGGTCCTGACAGGAGCCTGCTCTGGCTTGGGTTTCCCACAGTGTACCTGCCTCCTCTGGTCATCCATTTGCTCTGGCATGGGGTCCTCCACAGGCTGCAGGTGGATATTTGCTCTGCTATTAACGTCCACCGTCTGCAGGTGGTCAACCTGATTTATCATGGTCTTCACCATGGCCTGCAGGGGAATCTCTGTTCTGGTATCTCGAGCACCTTTTCCCCCTCCTTCTTCACTGATCTTGATGTCTGCAGAGTTTTTTTCTCTCACATATTCTCACTCCTCTCTCTTGCTGAAGTGTCTGTTGTACAGGTTTTCCCCCCCTTCTTAAATATGTTATCACAGAGGTGCTACCACCATCACTGATGGACTGGGCCTCAGCCAGCAGCAGGTTTATCTTGGAGCTGGCTAGCACTGGCTCTATTAGACACAGGGGAAACTTTTAGCTGTATCTCACAGAAGCCACCCCTGTAGCTCCTCCATTACCTAAACCTTGCCATACAAACCCAATATGCTTGGTTTCAGTGGGTACAAATGCTCTATGATTAAATCCAGGAGTGCAGAGTGCCAGGAGGTGGATCATATAGAGCTTAACACAATCAGAAAATTGTACCTACTAAACACACTTTCTGGCCAGCTCAGCCATTAACAGTTAAACTATAAAAACATTGGCCTGAAATACTGAATCTAAACAAAGTGTGGCAGATGAATCACATTATTTTATGGGATTATTTTAGTCCTAAATCTAAGACTGTGGAATCAAATCTCAAAGTTTTTTCTCCTTTAGTGGTTTGCTGCTCAAGGAAAGGAAGGGTTCCAGAACACTGACCAAAGGTAATGCTTTAAGTACACTGACCACACCAACTCCTGAAAATAATTGTGATCTACAGCTTATATGATAGCAGCATACTTCTTCCATTGCTTGCTTTAAATCAAACTGGTATGTGTAGAACTGGTTGAGTTTTACATAAATCATCAATGGTAATACTCTTCCAAGGGTAATCACCACATTAATATCCCAGGCAGGGAAAGAAAGAAATAAAATGTAGTAGTTTCCATGCAGAGGTTTCCAATATTAATGTGAAGCACCTTAGTCAATAAAAAAGAACAGTAGCTTTAATTCATGGAAATGAATATTTAAAAACAATACTGTAATGCATTTTCTTTCAATTGCTTTTTTTTTCCTTGCAATCTTCATTCTTCTTGGTAATAATGACTTTTTTTCTCAAACTAATACCTTTCATTTTTCTTTTATAAGAGCTGAAATGATAACATATCTCCCACGTCCCTCCCCCACCACTGGGCAGCAATATATAGCTCCATAGATAAATCCCAAATGGGTAACAGATTGCTCCTTTCCCTAAAAGGAATCCAACTTCAAACCCTTTTATTATGGGCCCAGCTCAGCTGTCCCTATTCATGCTGAAGAGTTTGTATAAGAAAACTGAGACTCCCCGCAGAAGGTGACAATCTCTGGTACACGTCTGCAGCTGTCGAATAAAGCACCACTTCAGAGAAATACTTTCACATCCTCCAAGATTTTTTTTTCTAATTGGCTTTGATACAGAGCCATCTCTGAGCCTGAACGCATAAGTTACTGTGACACTTCTTTACTGTTTACAGGCATCCACAATAAATTTGTAATCACAAAAGCAGACTAGGGTGAGCTTTCCAAATTCCTTACAGATTGAGGTATTTGGATTCAGTGACAGGATCAGTGATCTTAGATTACTAAGGAAATAACTAATTAACCATACATTTGATCCATCCTAATGTAAAAAAAAAAAGGATAGAGTTACAGATCTTGGTCACTTCTTGGTGGCTTAGTTTTCTGTGGCTAGAAAATGGCTATTTTGCAAATAATTGAATTGAATGCAGAGACACAATGAAGCTAACTCAACAGCTTTACCATTTTAAAGTAAGTAATGGAATGCCCATGAATAAGCCAGTGGAGCAGCCAAATGCAAGTGTTGCCGAGTTATAGTCAAAGCCAGGCTTTGACATCTGGCCCCCATGATTGCCAAGTTTATTCAATGAGGGATTGCAATGGATGACTGTGTTAAAAAAGGCAGAGAGACAGCTGAGTGGGGATGCAAAATGACCACCTCTCCCTCCCATCTCTCCTCCTCCTCCACCCCCATATGTCACAGTGCTAGTAAAAAGAATGATATCCTGCCAAATTAATAGTTCAATCCCGTGTCTGTGGCAACATTTTTGGAATGCGAAAGCTGTTCTAAAACTTAAGCTTGTATCAAAGTCTAATCTGTGACCTACGAGACAGGATGTGTTTGGAGTGGAGTTCAGCAAACTGGCCTTTTCAAGCCCTGAGGAAACAGGTCATTCAAATTCAGCGTGAACATGCTGCTGTAAAAATGATGTTTTCCAGCAGTCTGTTATCACACAACAGTGCGCTGTGTCAGCAGACTGCTGGTGAAACATGGCGTGCCTAATGATACTGACCATCATTAATGGCTGATTGAGAACTACTACATTTTTGTGGTTCTCTGGCAACTGAAGTCGACTCTTTTTTATCTTTTAAAGAGTATTCTTAATCCATTCTTAAGGGCTTATGCACTGTAGCAAATAACTACCATTTAGAGCCTGTCCATGTTTTGATGCTGAGGGAAAATGATCTGAATTAAACATAGTGATTCTGAAATTGATTATGGAAGTTACATTAATCCCCCATGCCAGTGGAAACTATTATGCAAAATGAAACTTACTTTCAGTCACTATAATTTACTTCCCTTTCGTCTTTAGAAGTGATGTTAATGAAATTGATTTAACCCTGTTCCTTTCTGAATAACAGTGTCCATATAAGAAGTTTAATCTGGTTTTACAGCTCTTTAGATTAACTTTACTGAGAAAGATGCTAGAAATTACATGGGAGAAGGTAGAGACTAGAGGAAAACCTTTTAGAGTGTGTAAATTCTTGTTTCCCTACCCTTATTTTAGCCTTTCAACAGAAACTGCAGATACAGTGGCTGTTTTCTGTAATTAAACTGTCATGGGAATATTGAAATAGCTTGGGTGTAGGCCTTAATCATGCTAAAACATGCACATATGCACTTTTACCTTTGAAATCAGTGGATTGCTCAAATTATGACAGCCAGTCACCTGTGCTAATGTTCACAAGATAGGGGCCTTGAAGTACAAAGCAGGAAATGGCAGGAGAGGCCTGATAACTATGTTATTTATCTGTTTCTTTTTTTCAGCTTTAATCAGGGATGCATGCCACAATTCCCCTACCGTGGACTTCAGTGACTAGCATTGGTCACTACAGGGCGGATACCTGTATTTGAGTTTGTCATCTAAAGCTTCTTTATGACCAATGGAAAGAAACAAGAGCTTCTAAGGTGCTCTTCATCTCACCATGAAGTAGCTCTCAAGTCATGCTCTAAAAGCATCTCTTTCTCTCCTTACCAAAGCTCTCAGCTAGGTCAGATGCTGGTGTCTATTGCTTTGGTATGTAAAGTTAGGGGAGATCAGTTTGTCTTCCCAGAGACTCAGAAAAATATTGGAGTGCAGATCCTGTCCTCTGGTAATACAAATGCTTTCTCTTTCCAGTATGGACAGGTGTGTGTCCTGGTTTCTGCTGTGATAGACTTAGCTTTCTGAGAAAAGTCATACAAAAAAAGGTGCTGTCATTTTCAGTTTAAAGTTTCTAGGCTTGTTAATGACCAATGTCACATTTAGGGAAATCTTGATAACTTGTTATCCTTTTCAGGCAAAATGAAGATGTGGAGAGAGAGGTTTTATTTCTGTCTCTTCTGTCTGTTTGCTCTCTCAGTACAAACTGCTTCAGGAACTTTAATATTTTGGTGAAGACCACTTTACTTTTACAGACTCGAAGTAAATGGCTTTTCTCCAACTCCTTGATTAATAAATGTACTGAGCAGATTTCTGCATTCAGTAGATCATTATAATTCACTGTTTGGTTTTAAGCTTTATTTACATCTTTATTCTTTCATTAGAAACTCATTTAAAATAATTTTACTTTGCCTATAAAAATATTAGCTATTTTAGAAATGGTTTATTCCAGCTACCTGCTTAAATGCATTTCATTCACCTTTTCTAAGTGTGTCTAAGTGAGGTACACAAACCAGGCTGTCTCCCACTGGCCATATTAGAGGGTTGTTTAAGGACATCTTGATATTAATCTCCCTTTCTTCCACAATTTTTGCAAAGGGCTTTGCAGAAGAAAGCTCTAACAGTCTTGTTCCTTGCTTGTGGAGGACTGTGGGGACTCCCACGTGTAAGTGGCCACTGCCACATGATTATCACAAGTGCTCCTGCACGTGGTGATTCCAACATGCTTCAATAAGCACTTTGTTTTGAAGGAAGAAAAAGGAGAGTGTCATGGTCTGAAGCACCCCTTTTTTTCTTCTCCCCTTTTAAAAGGACTGGAACAAAATGCAAGGTGCACTTTTTTTCCCATAAAATGAGTAGGAATTTGATAAGCTCCAAACAGTGCCTGAAGCTGAAGTCCAGTATGTGCTGCCAGTTCAGGCCTAGACCCTTCCAAATATGAAACCTTGTGCTTCAAGCTGGTCAATCAGTAACAGACTACTGCAGAAACCCTAAGTGAAGCCATTCCAGGTGATACCTCTACCAAACTCTAGTATAGCTCAGACATCAATGGGGCAATTTGGGTAACTGCCCACATGTTCACCATCCGCATTATACAAACATGCAAGATTTCAAATAAACTTCTGTATATGCTCAGTACCACTGGAGTTTTGGCCCTGGAGCAAATTTATTAAGCTTGTCATTGAGTTGTCCTGTGGTGCATTATTAAGTGGAACTGTTTAGAAGCCATGCAGGGATTCATTCTTTGAAAATGCAACACTAAAGTGTTTTGAAGATCATCCTAGTCTCTGCAATGGAGAAAGGGCCAGACACAGTTCTCAAAGGAGCATCACTGCTAGACAGTCTGGCAACCTAGCCTGACCTACTGAGCGTAGTTCAAATGTTGCAGTGACAGCCAGAAGAGGAACTGACTCAGGGCCAAAATTAGAGCCATCTGGAGAAAAGTGTGATGAAGGTAGCAAATAATCACCTCTATAGTTTTAAATGCAGCTCCAGATTTAAAGCATTTTATTGGATTACCAACATCACGCTTTTATTCTGTCCAAGTAACCAGCCACCCAGATTTCATGCAGTAATTAGAGAGTTGTCCATGTATCCAGATGTGCTTATGTGTCAGCAGACCAGAAATACCTGAAATTTGTGTGAGCTGCATCCATATATTCCAGAAGACGATGGCTGATGATCACAACCTGGGATCAGCATTTTCTGGCCTTCCTGCTGGGGATTTGTCTCATCAGAATTTAGGCTGGATCTGGAACAGGACATCATTAAGTTAAACAAGATCAAGGAACAGTTGAAAAAGTTCCTGAATGGTGAATACAAAAGTCTTATGCTATTGCTCTTTGCCCAATTTAATTTTTCAGTATTTTAGAAGTTTGGATGCAGGCTACATGTAATTTGGTACAAGAGAGCACTTCTTTCCCTCCTCATGATGCCCAGCTCTCAGGTGAAACAGATGAAAGACCTGAATTTTAGTGACAAAATGTTCTCAAGTGCCCAAAGCTATGCTCCTGTGCAAGGTTGGAAGTGTTACCATTCAGTCTGAACTGAGAATTCAGCTGTTTATTTCTCCCAGAAAACTTTGCAATTCACTGTCATACATACATCAGACAAAGGAGGGTCCTCCTCTTCACAGTGATGCTTGGCACAGTCTCTCAGGTGACTGAGGTCACCAGTGCTCCCATTCAGTAAGCACTGTGTGGCTCTGCAGGTGGTGTGCCAGGACCTGTAGAAACAAAAATGCAAGGTTCATAAGGCAAAAGGACAGGAACAGGGATCAGTCTTCCCCTGTAACGATGTACCTTCTGGAGGGCAGGGCAGATGTGGTACCAGTTATCTAGCTGTTTATTCATTTGGATAAAACCCCAGAAAGAATACTTGATATTAATATCAGAGCCTGAGTCTTCTATTTTGCAGATAAGTGCCCTGATTATCACACTTTCTGAAATGCACATGCTCTCCGATTTTCCCCAGAATCTGGAGAGCTTTGTTTGTTAGGTAGTGTGATCAAGTCAAGAGGCATGGAAGCTGACCACAAGCAGATTAGACAGATTAGACTTCCTGATTGTAGGCTTAGAAGAAGCTACTAGAAGATACTGTTTGTGACTAGGCAGGCTGAAGAAGGAAGCAGCCTTGGTTTCCTACTTTTTACATCACCACCTTGGCACATTCAACTCTGCCTACTGCAAAGAAGAAACTGTCTTCATACTTGTGAAGACTGACGGTAGCTTTCTGTCCAGTGAGCAGGAGACTGCACTGTGGATCCTGGTTGTATTCATACATACATATATGTGTGTATGTATGTTTATGAAATGTGTATGAAGGTATATTCCTTCAGTCTTGCTCCATTTAAACTCTGTTGAGGGGCAGGGTTTAAGACCTTCCATCATGCTTAGTGTTTCCTCAAGACAAGATTTAGAGGACTGCTACTGAAAGTATCATGTCCCTTTTATAATTGTCCTTTTGAAGTCAAGTCTCAGCTCTGGGTTTCACCTCAAGAGCCAGAAGCCCTGACAGAGGCCTTGAAGAGCTCTATTTTCAAATACATACATCTTCTATTGGATCCAGAACTCAGGTATTGAAATGGACTTGTCTGCTTCTCTGGTAACCTAATGCTACAAAGAACATGAAATTAATTCATGTAAAATGTGATACAGTGAATTAGTTATATACCAAAAGGAGCTGAAGAGCATAAAAGGTCAAAGGAAAGATGTGTTTAAAGATTTTTGGTGTTATTGTGTGCACCTGCATTTGAGGGGGAAAGGGAATTAAAGGTTTCTCACAGTTGGGCCACATTCTTTCCATGATTATTTAAGCATTACTTGAAGCAGATTCTAGTTCACACAAATATCCGATTAGTGTGGCTAAAACTGGCACGGAGCAGGCGTCCAGTGTGTGAGGTCAGATTTGTTTTGCTGAAATCAAATGTGCTTATGAAAAGCACTTTGGTTCACCAGGGGAAGGTTTAGGTACTTTGATTCTTTCCTGGATTTTTTTTAGTTGGTTCAGAATACTGTAGACTTTATAGTGTTCATGAAAGGTCTAAATGAGAAATTCTTGCTAAGTAGCTGTATAAACATGACTGTGGAAAATACAACCTTGTAGGCAGGTTTTTTCTGGTAAAAGATGCCAATATAAAGGCTGTTGCTTAGAAA
>VYZX01003229.1:25420-75132 GCA_013401335.1 Brachypteracias leptosomus
GAAAGGCTGATGCAACTAAATCAACAATATTTTGACTTTACTGGAGTGTTCTCTGTGTGGGAACAGAGATCAGCAATGTATGTGGTTTGCAATTTCAGTGCTGGTCTTCTCTTGTGGATAGCACTGCTATTTATTAAAAATAAATGCAGAGTGAATGCTGTAGTAAATGCAGAGTGAATGTCCCCAGAGAAGACTACAGAGCAGAATGGTCTAACCTGCTAGCTTTCCTGCCAGGGCAAGACATTTTATTTTGGTTATGTTCAAGAATATTTGCTTCTTCTGTGAAATGTTATATTGTATCCTGATTACCAAAGTAGTTTTTGTTTGACAGTGGAACCCAATGGCCAGTTGTGATGTGGTTATGGCCGCTTTTTTTTTTTTTAAATAAACTATCTAGAGAAATGACCTGGGTTGCACAAGCAAAGGAACCCAATAGGTAGGTGCTGTCATGCTCACTTCGGAAGCAGCAGTACTAAAGGTAGGACTCCATGCTTCAGGTGTCAGAACATAGATTGAGCTGACTGAGTTCCTATCAGGGCCAGTGGGGAGACACATCTTCAGAGGGCAGCATTCCCTGGTCATCTATCTTAGCATGTGATGTGCTGTGCTCGGGAGATGTCTCTCTTGGTCTCTCAGAGATTATTTTAGACTGGGTATTTAATGTTTGAAGTGCTGACCTGACTTTCACCCTAAATTTCCATTCCCTGTTCTGCCTTCTCCTCCCCAGTGTACCACAGCAAGATTTATGTCCGTTTGTCTGCAAGACAGACTCCCATTTATAAAACTGAGATAAAACTCCTTTATCTCACAGAACCGTTGTTGCAGTTAGCTTCAATAAATATTGCTGGTGATCAGGTTCTTTGGCATTGCAGACAGAAGATCCTAATACATAAAAAAAACTTCATTATGAATTACATAGTTGAATATGTTTTCACATCTCATATGACCCTACACTGAAAACATGATTTTGATAATTCAATGTCAATAATATCTCAAGTATGTTCTTGTAAATGTATTAAAAAGTCTGGTGAACTTAAATTACACCTAACAGCTTTTCTGTAAGGTACTGAAAAATCTATAACTTTGGGCTGATTTTACACAAGGATTAACTAGCTCACAGGGCATTAAATGACTTTGCTAGAGAGAGGCCAGACTGCAATGCAACTTGGGGCATCCTGATTACAAAATCTACTACTAGTTAGGTTGCATATTCTGACTAGCATGGTGAGGGAATGTCCTAGTGTAAAGAGAAGTGTGGCATCCTCAGCTGGTCCTTTTCTCTCCAGCTTCTCTTGGTTTTTCTCTTCAAACAGAGTTTGCCGTGAATTGCTTTAGAAAAATTAAAGATCTATGGAAGACTATAAGCTGAGGGGAGCAATTTATGCTGCAAATAGAAAAGGATCTAAGAAGTGTGGTGCATTTTCTATGAAAAACCCTGGGAGCTGAAAAACAAGATTCTTGGGTGCATTATGGCTATGATTGATGGAACCGTCTCACATTTACAGGTAGTTCTTACACCATCCAAAATAAGTTTTCTCATGCTAATCACACTGTTTTTCTCTACAGTGAACTACTCACAGCAAGAATAAATCCAATCAGCATATGAAATAGTTGTGTTTTGAGCTGCTAGGAGCTCAAGATCTTTCTGTAGGGTTGGTTCTGTACAAAACCCAACTTAAACATTTGCATCTATTAAATTGTGCATGTACTGATGTAATATCAATCAGGATAGCATCTGAGGACCTTCACCTTAATTTAGGTGTGTTTGCTTTCGATGCAAACTGTGTTTTTATGACTCTAGGTATGTGCTTTAGCAATGCAAAATTGAGACAGGCCCTTGCATATTGAAATAAAGCTGCTTGATGGATTTCAACATTTGTTCTGACAAAAATTAAGACACAGAGGATTATTACCATCAAAAACATCTTCTAGGTAAGTGGCACAGTCAACATGCAGCTAAAAAATTCTCAGCCTGCAATTCTTGTTCACTGGAGGACATGGGGAGAGAGCAGCCAACAATTCGATTGCCCCAGGGATCTCCAAACATGTATGATGTTGAATGATGCTTGGAAAAAGGAGGCAGTAGACCTGGTTCTGGATGGAGTTGACAAATAAATAGGAATTGTATTTCTGTATAATGCCTACACTGCTGTCCTTAGTATTCTTTGGTTTGATATTATCATCTTTCTAGTTTTGCATTGGATAATGCCAATACAAGTAATAAGTGGTTTCTGGAGAAAGGACACAGTCAGATCCTGTGCATGACACTGATATCCTTCTTCAGTTGTTGCCTTCTGGAATGGAACAGCCTTGTCATCAAGAGGCCACAGTCACAGATACAATTCCTGGATACTTGTTGAAATTTTCCCTGACTGTTGCTTATTTCAGAAGCCTTGGCTTCTCCTTGCTCTGAAGCTGGCATTCAGACATGAGTGATGACAGTCAGGCATTTGCTTTTCAGGTGAACATCCATATATCTCAGTCAGGGGACAAAACAGCAGCTGAGGGAAATGGGATATGTGAATATTTACAGGCACATAGAACACATGATTTCCTCTTTAATGCTAATCACAGGCTTGAAAAAAACAGACAGGGTTGGCAAAGAAAAAACATTATTCCAGGTTTAGTATTTGGCTGACAAACAAACAGGAGATGTATTTCTGTTCTAATCTTTTCACTGACATTTTTAATATCATCTATTTGGTATTACCCTATTTCAATTCATAAATACTTGCTGACATATATTTGAGCTGCAAAATATACCCTCTGTGTATTTTTGAAATAAAGTGACCCCTACCCTATTTCTTCCACATGGGAACAGCAAAATATTGAACAGTAGTTGACCTTTGAGTTTTTTGTTTACAGGGAGCTTTGCATATGTTAATGTGTTTAAAATTAACAATCCTTTAATTAGTTTGATAAACCAGAAAACTAAAGCAAATATAGGAAGACCAATTCTCCCTTTAAAATTGAATTGTCAAAACCTGTGAACCACACTGATCTGAGAACTATGAATGCTAAAACTATGTATTAATGAAGATTACAAAAGCCTGTTTATGAATAAAGAAAAATAAATCTACTCATTAAAATAAAAATAATTTTTTGGAAGATTTTAAGAATTATTTGTGTATCAGAGAAAGGAATCCTATTTGGAAATACTCTCATAGAACAGTTTACTAGCTGGTTTGCCTGTGATTAGACTAATCAGATGGCACTGAAAGAGCTGGCATTTGGTCTTACTGATGCATTACAGAAGTACAGTTGCATTCTCTGCTCCTGTAAGCTTTGATTAAGGTTGTTAGAAAAACACCTTGTTGCAGCAGTGAGGAAATTTGCATTTTCCAGGTTCATGTGGTTGGATGTTATGAATGGGAAAGAATTGTGTAAGAAGTGTGATCTGGATTAAAACAGGGAGGCTTGAGCTTGCCAGCTCTAACAAGCAGAGCTGAGTGCAATTTTCCTTGGGCTTAGTAAGCAGTTAAGATAAAACCAAATGGGATCTAGGAAAAAGGAGGTAGTGAAAAGAGAATAGATGGCCTAGAGAAACTGGAGGAAGTTCTGCAGCTGACACCCAAGTGTGGGTACAGTCAACACACACAAATACAGGACTGTGTTCAGAAGGATCTGGGCAGCCTGGAGGAACAGCTAACAGCAGCTTTGTGAAATTTGATAAGAAAAAATACTAAGTCTTGCCCCGACAGTCAGAACCAATGCAGCAACACAGGCTGAGGATGGGCTGGTTCTGCTGTGGGTCAGCTCTGCTGTAGGCACTCTTTGGGTTTGGGAGATGATGGGCTGGACATGAGCCAGCAGTGGGCCTGGCAGCAGTGAGAGGCAACAGTATCCTATGCTGTATGAATAGAAGCAGAGCCAGCAGAGCAAGGGGAGTGATTGCTCCCTCTGCTCAGTGCTTGTTATACTACAGCTAGGCTACTCGATCCAATTTTAGCCAGTTCAAGAAAGACATCAATAAACTAGAGGGAGTTCAGTTCATTACAATGACAGGGGGGAAAGCACTTGCCCTATGAGGAGAAGCTGAGAGACCTGGACTTGTTCAGCCTGGAGAGGACACAGCTTTTTGTGCACCCAGCAGCAGACCCCCTGTATCAATAGTGAGGATGGTGTGTGGTGGAAGGATGCCAAGTTTGAAGCTGACCCTGCTAGGGACAGGAGATTGTTCTAGATATATGAAGTTCCTTGCAAACTGAGCTATCCTGTGGTCCTATAAATAGCAAGAGAGGGCAATAATCCAGGCAATTAAAATATTGGAGCAATTTGTCTTTCAGAAATTTACATGCAGAAAGATCTTTCCTCATCTGGGTCACAATTGCTTTTCCTGCACCAGTGTGGCAGAACAAAGAGGCAGAATAGTAGATGAGCAGATAGATTTCCTGGTGGAAGCATTCAAAAAATACTGCCATTCCACTCCACAAGGAAGTAAGGCTTCTGAAGTCTCAAAAGTGAAGTAAAAACTGGAGAAAGTAAGAGACTCTGAAACAGTTGACTGGGTAGGGCAGCTGGCGAGGCTATGAGGGGTGCTCAGACAGACACAAGTTACAGGGCTGGACTCTGGGTCTCTGAGTCCTGATGAATAATAAGGAATTAAACCAACCAAAAGAGCCTTAGAAACATGCCAATTGGTTTTATTTGGAAGTGACTGAGCTTTTTGTGGGTAAAAACTAAAATCAGAAGAAAAGATAAAATGCATAATGCAAAGTTATAAGAGAACATGAGTCACATGCTGAATGTGACTCTCAGGCTCAGAGATACCATTAAAATACAGTAGTTAAAAATCAGCATTCTGTTTCTGAAGGAAGTTGCAGCCAATTTGCTGATTAATCCTCCTTCAATCCTGTAGAACAAGTACTCTTTGGCCTACATAAAAAGCATCAGAGGCTAAAACTCCAGGGCCCTTGAATACATTTTTTAATGAAGCTATTTTAATCAGTGTTGAAGAATTAAATATATTCAGGGAGACTGTACGCTTTGGGTGATTGGTAATGGGTGACTGAGCTTTTCATTTTGTTCCACTGACTTAAATGCTGCCCAGTATGGAAGTACTTCGAAATCCTGACTACTATCTGTTGGTTTCAGTCCAGTTTCTAGTGGACAGGTGTGTCTATACTATGAAAAAATATCAGCATCATTGACACTAATTTATATCTTTATTGAAAATCACAATAGAGAGGCAAATATTCAAAGGTACATTATTCCTGAGAGCTTTCTCAGAGACAGAAATGGAGTACTAGAATAAGATGAAGGCATCACTGGAAAATACTCATGGCCTGTATTTTTATATATATATATACATATATATATATATACACTCTACTTATAATCCATCAAGAGAAATACAGTTTCCAATCCTTAAAATTTTACTGTTCTCCAAAAATTCACATTGAATAAAAGGCCACATAAATTTTACCTTCCAATCAAACTACCTCTCTAAAGTTCACTTATCACAAAGTCTGCTTAATCTAGTGTATCCTCAAATTATTGTCTTGCACAAGAGCTTTTCTAAAGCAAAATCAGAGTGGAGAACTGCATCCCCACCCCTTCATTCACCTCCATACAGTCACAGAAGGTGGCACCTCCAGAGTGCCACTAATGTTCACAGCTTCCCCCTTTTGCTGGCTGCTGCTTTGCATAAGGAGGGTGTTTTGGGAGAAGGTAATTGAGTAGGGGCCTGGTTATTGGATTAGTTTCAGGTTTGGCAGCCTTTCTGTATCTGAAACTGCAGGCATATACCTGCCTCCTGTATTAGCAACAGAAAGGGAAGCCAGATCTTTGCATACTCCATCTTCAAATGAAATCCCAGCTGGCCTCGCAGCCTCAGGAAGAGCAACTGGCAGAGGGGGTTATGAGAAGGACAAGAATGCCTTATGGCAAAGAGAGTTATGAGGATAGATTTCTTCCTTTTCTACTAAATGAAGAAGTAAAACAGCTGTTGGGGTATTAGAATGAATGATGCAGCCAAATATTTCATGATGTCATCTGTGCCAGAAATAGGAATATTTCCTTTGGTCTTCTCATCTCCATGAAAGTGATACGCTCACCTACACAATCCACTTGTCACCCTATGGCCTTTGGGTTGTGATCATGAAAAATTGTTTATATGGTCTGATGCTAGTAAAGATATTGTTGGCAGAGGAGGTAGTACAGTAGTACTCAGCCAAAATCTGGGGACATGTAGCATCATGTATGTAAAAATGGCTTTTTAAATATTTTTTTGTTGTTGAAAGTGCAAAGATTCCATTAGAATTGATTGAACTTCTTAATGATTTGTTATTAATTACCTTTATAAGGATGTATCCAATTAAGCCAATAAATATAAGTATCTCCAGCCTAAGGAGACAACTTGCCTTGTCTTTCTCTTTTTTTGGTAGATTTTCTTCCTGTGTTTACCTGTTATGTGGCACTTGAGGGTGCCTAAAGCTTACAGACCCCGAAGAAATCTTTTGTAGAATTCAATTTCTGACTGCTGATGAGTGTTGATTGAATGAAAACAATTTGATATTTAGCCTTGCAGGCCCAGTCAAGTTTGTGGGAAATGAAGCTTATACGCTTTCTGCTTTGTCACCTGCCATAAACACCTATTTCTTATCAATTCATGCAATGGGAACACTTTAGCCTGGCTTTGTCATTTACTGTTAAAAACATGGTTTGGAAAACAAATGCATTATTACATTTTCTTGGTCATTATAGCAGTTGATTCCCAAATGAATTAGAAGTGTATTCAAAATTGTTCTGAGCTGGTTTAACAGCTGTCAAGAAATTTAATTGGACTTTTGTTGAGTAGTTTTGAAGACTATCTCCCTTGTGTCTCTATAAACACTTTTACAATCCTTATACTAGTGTCAAATGGTATAAGGCATGAAATGACTGTGCTGCCAAGGGGACAGAGATTAGAAATAGTGCAAGATTTTGAACACTTCTTTTTTGCTGCTGTTGCTTATTGCCCCTTTTAGCCATTCTGAATGTCTCTGTTGCAAAGTCATGGACTTGTGAGAATTCTAGAAAAGTAACCAAAACAGCTCATATATACCTGTCCCAACTTCTGAAAGGTAGGCACCTCAAAGAAATTAATGATTTTCAGGACAACATAGAGTGAGGCACCAGCCCTCTTCACTGGTAAAGCTGGGCCATTTTCAGTCACAAGTGCAAGAGCTCTGGGCTGGAAGGAAAGACAAGTGAAAATTCGTTTTATAGTCTGGTCATGAGTGTGCCCAGAGAGCAAAAGGAAAGATCCTGACTTCCACAGTTGCTGACATTCTTGTCACTTCTGAACAATTGCATGATATTTGTCTTTTTTTTTTATTTTTTAAGTGAAAGTCTTTCTCAGATTGGTTAAAAACCATTACTACATTTTAGCTGAGAGAAACCGTTAACATCAAAATCACATAATTAGCAAAAAATGTTTTAGGAATGAAGGGTTTTATTTGTATGTCCTGTGAAGTCTTCCTAGCCAGCCATAATACATGGAAAGGAGAGTTCTGTCTAGAAACCTAGAAGAACTTGCTTCATGTGGACAAGGAGGGAGATATGAGACAGTTTTTAAAAGTTTGCTCATTTCTGCTTTGTAATAGTTATAAACAGAGCAGAGTTATTTTCCTTGCTTGTGTAGTTGAAGTAATGAATGTACAGACTTGGTGCTGTAAAAATTCCGTAGCCCCTAATAAGTCATACCCTATGCTCAATAAGAATATAATCCATGACCCATAGAATTAAATGAAAAGATACACATGGCCTACTGGGCTCTGCTTCAAGCCATCCTACCACAAGACTAAGAAGATGCTTAACCCCAAATCATAGAGAGCATCAAGTTCAGCAAAGGGCCCTTTCTCATTCAGTTTGAGACTTTTGTCCCCTCTCTTTTCTTTGTGTTAGTCCAGTCTCCCCCATTCTCTGCCTTTTTCTTTAACTACCTGAGTTCAAATTAATACTGAATTGTACTTCCCAGTGGTTTCATCAAACTGAAAGGGATTATGAATAAAATCACTTTTATATTCTACAAGTACAGAAGATCATTGTAACTGTGACACCTTTGGGGGTTGCTTAGAGCTCCAAAACCTTGGAACAGAGTCCCTTTTATAAGAAGGGGAAAAGATCTTCCTCTACATAATGAAGACCTTCCCATATTTTTGTAAAGAATAGCTTTCTTACTGTTACAATGACAAACAGAAAACATCATAAGAAATGACCTGACAATCACTTGATTACAGAATCACTTAGGTGGCACTTTAACAAAAGTGGCAATAAAAATATATTGGATATAAAAACGTAAGATGAAAATAAATGGGATTTTCAGGCTCTATTTTTTTTTTCAATAACATTGAGTTACTTTGCAATATTCATATCTTTATCTTCTGATATAGTTCAAAAGGTGATCACAGCTTAGAACCAGGAAAAATGTTGAATGAAGAAAGGAAAGCCATATTGCATATAAGGAGAAAGATTCCTCCCCAATGTAAATACAGATTTTTTGAGACTTCTGTTTTACAACAAAATACAACCATGCCAGCATTATGAGACTATTAGGGGGCCCAAAGTTCTCAATTAAAGCATTTGTTTACTACTCACAGTCCTGGTCTTCCAAGAGAGATTTTTTTTACGTCTTTATGGAAAGGACAGAAGTATCTCAACATTATGAAATGTTTATAGTACATTCATTTATCATGAACGTCCCACAGGCATTAAAAACAGATAGTACAAACATGATATTTTTGGGTCTTTGTTTTAGAATCCAAAGGCCTCTTAAAGTCCAAAGCTGGCCAGTGGTACTAGGCAAAAAGCATGGAGATTCAAGGGAGATTAGGCTGTGTGAGTCTGGGCTTTATTGTGTTCAGCCAGTCCTCTCTTACCTGCTATTCCTTGTGATCTCCAGTTAGTTTTCTGTTTTCCTGAAAGGAAAGGTTTCTGCTTTCCCTGTGAAAGGAATTATTCCCTATATTTATGTCTTGCAAACTTGCATCAGCATTCCCCTATCCTGAGCCTCTCAGATGTTCCTAAGGCATTAATTGAAGGAAAGTTGCTAGAACAATCAGCAAAGCAACAAAAACAGTTCAGAGTTGTCACTGATTTCCAGCTGCTCCATGACTGTGAATATCTTTGTGAGCTAACCAAACGGAGCAGGGAAGAAAGGAAGGTTTGGAAAGACCTTCAGAAAGAAACACATCAGGTTGCACAGGGAAAGGAAGATTCAACCTGATTTTGAATCAGAAACTTCATCCCAACTATAGTGCTATGAGGAAAGCACCAGTTTACATTCCTTGTTCACATGGACTTTTCAGTGTGTCGTTTAAAATACAAAACTGCTTCAATTCTTCTGAAAAGAAAATCACTAAAAGTGTGAAGTGCTATAACAGCGCACCATCCTATATCTTAAGGTCTTCTCAATGTTCTACTGATAAAAAATTATGACAGTTATGAGCCTTGTAGATCCAACCTAATTCTGGAAAGCTATTCTCCTTTTATCACTTTATCATAACTTACTGTGTTCAAATCATGAAATCATTGAGAACATCATTGTTTGTGAATAAATCTTACCCTGAAATTTGTCCATCTACTGCCTCTGGTGGCTTTGTGGATCTGAGATTGTAATTAGAAATTGCAAATTAGAATTGGCAATTGGCTAAATGACTGAATATTAATAAATAGTTTTTGCATAGCTGAGAAGAAATAAAATCTAGTCCAATGTTTTAGCTGTATCGGCTCCACAGAATTAACACAGGCAAAAAGTAGTAAAAACTTATTTCCATCATTAATGTGAACAGATCTGCTTCTGAACACATTAAAGTGACAAATCTGACGAGTTAGAAGGTGACATTTTTACATAGTTACTTTTCAGAATAGAGCTGCAGTTTAAAACATGATGTTAAAAGTGAAGGTTGCTTGTGCTGATTGGGAACATATTCCACCCAAGGAGAAGACGGGACCACAATCTCAGTACAAAGGGAATGAGGGGAGCCAACCAGTGTCATTGAGATTATGTCCTTTGGGACCACAAAACCTTTCATCTGAACAACTTTTTATCTCCTACTGTAAGTTGTTCTGGGAGAACAGCTAGCCACAGACTTGAACAAGGCGAGATTCAGAACTGCCTGGTGCAGGAGATATGGGCCTGGACAACACCAGCCTCCCTTAAAGCTGTAAGTTGAGCTGAAGGTCACTACTTGCCACTCAGTTGGTCTCTTATGGAGCTGAGTGGCAAAGGCTGCCTGCTAGGCATGCTTTTCTGGTAGTTTCTGGTTTTGGCTTGCCCAACTCAGGGTTCATTGCACTCATTGTACTCAGTTCCCTGAATAATAAAAAACCTTCCCTGTTTTGATGTGATATCACCAACAGTTCTTGCCAAAAACATCCCTGGCAGCAACATTTTCCTCTCTCTTTATCAGGACAGGACTGTACCATCCAGAGAAAACTGTAATAACCATAAGTATTAGGGAATAATGGTTTGCATGTGATTAATGGATGGCATTTTTTCATGAGGCAGAAGGGAGCTTAGTGCCATGAATTTACAGTGAATGTGTGTTATGCTGTAAATACCTGTCCACGTGTGGATGCCTGGGTTGTACTTTAACCCCCTCCCATTGCCTTGCTTCATCCCGAGTCTAAGGTACATTCAAAGCAACGTTGAAAGGAGATTCCCTCCTTTCCTATGACACATATTGCAGCTGCATCCAGCCCTCTGGTCTCCTAATTTTCAAACACAGTTCCCATCTGTTAAAATTGTTTTCCCACAGAAGAATTTACATATGTCCCCACTTAGCACACAAACAGAATAAAAAATTGAAGGTCACAATAAAAGTCATTGAAATAATGCTTTGAAATCACATGAATGCTTTAAATTGCACTTTGGAGAAGATGAAGGGAAATGTTAAATGCTTTCACCAGCTGAAATGTATTTCCCCTTGAAGAAACTATGACAACTTCTGTACCACCTCAGAAATACCCATACCAGTTGAGTAGAACTAAGAATAAAATTAATTTTATCATCTCACATGCAACACTTGCAGAAAATCACAAGCAGAAAAGCTGAGCACAGTTTATGTATGGCAGTTATAAAGGTAGCTAAGGACATTCAAGACAGAATTACCAGTAGATACCCATAGGGACAAATCCAATTTGCTATCTTCATGACAATAATCCTGTTGATAAGTGACTGTAAATCAACATACGGCAAGCGATGTGTTTTTCTTAGTAACTGCTTATTGCATACCTGATATAGCTGCAGGAGAAAAAGGCCTAATGTCATGTGCTCTTGGGTACTGTGACTGCTCATTATCAGATCAGAAATGTATTTCATAGGCCAAACTTCATCTGAAACAAATCACTTATCTTCATAGTCTCTCCAGGAACAAGATGAATTTACACCAGCCAAGGATATTGCAGGATATCTGCAATCTTCAGAATTATTGCCCTACGCTAGAGTGCCAGATTCTCATTCTTCCAAATGCCAAATTGATGTTTTGAAATAGAAAAGATTCCTAACAAATTATTGAAACTAAATGAGGACTAGCAGGTCTGATTTCTCATTATGTTGCTTCTGATAGCTAATGTGCACTAACATGGAGTTGAATGAGGCCCTCAAAGCATGCCACAGTGCAGAACATGGGTTTATAAGCACATTTACTAGGCAGACTTGGTTTTTTTGAACAAACTGAAAAATCTAAGTAGGAAAAAGTAGTTGATATGTGAATCTGAGTCATGTGTGTTTCCTATTGCATTTCATTAAACTTTATTCTTTAAAATGTATTCACACACTCAGGACTCACAATTCACGTGATTGTGCTATCATGCAACAAGAAAGCTAACTAAATGCCATTTGAAAAAGGAACATTAAGAAGCACAGTATCTCTAGGGCTAATTATTTGGTGAGGTAAGAGCTGGAAGAGAAAATAAACAACACTAATGAAACTAACAGATGATACTTTGTAAGAACTTCAGCACGCTTGGATGAATGGAAAAATAATTTCTTGAAGATTTAAGAACATATGTAGAATATAGTAACATAGGATCCACTTCAGAAAAATGGGGAAAAATGAGAGATTTCAATCTGAAAGAATACTGGAAAATAATAGTGATAACATAAGGCTAGGGATAACTTATCATTACCTATTAATTAGCTGGCCTTCAACAATATATTCTTCAATGTGCTAAACCAGTGTATTCCACCCGTCATTGATGACCTTGAAGATACATATGCTTAACATGGCAACATACTTGTGAACACATGGACATCGGAGTTCATCTGACTTTCTCCAGTGTTGCCCAGTGACTAAATCAGAGGCAATGGGCACATACTGAAACACAAGAGGTTTCCTCCGAAGATCAGAAAATGCTAAGAGGTTTCCTCCGAAGATCAGAAAATGCTTTTTGACTGTGAAGGTGACTGAACACTGGCACAGATTGCCCAGGGAGATTGTGGAGTCTCCATCCTTGGAGGTATTCGAAAGCCACCTGGACACATTTCTGGGCAACCAGCTCTAGGTGGCCCTGCTTGAGCCAGGGGTGTTGGACCTGGTGACCTCCAGAGGTGCCTTCCAACCTCAACCATTCTGGGTTTCTATGATTCTGTGATTCATGATTCTGAATCTTCAAGTGGTTTCTGTGTTACTCCATGGAAGCACTGGTAGCCAGTTGAGGTGAAGAATGGGATGTAGTTGCATAGGGCTTTTTGAGATCCTTTAGAGAATCCCTCCTGATTTTGAGATGCTATAGAAAAAAAGCACATATAGGTGTTAGATTATGTCTTCAAGTGTTATACTGATATCTCAGATTTACCCTATGACATCTCAAATGGCACTGGTCAGCTCTACTTTTTCTGTTAGAGCTGAATCAAGTCCTGGATGCTAATTACACAACTGAAGCTTGTAAGGTGAATGTTACTCTTCCTCGGGACCTTTGGAAAGATAAGAACAGTAGAGCGTTCAGAAGCACAGTTGCCATGAATAGGTAACTACTGCCGTGCAACATGCCCTAGAATACCCAAGATATCCACTTGACAGAGGTCTTACAGGAGAGACGCCGTGCTGGCCTGGCAGCCAGAGGGCAGACAAAATATACTGCAGTACTGAAATTCATATTTCATGCCTTTGTTTAGATGACTGAATCCAATCCAGTTGAGGTCTTTCACATCCCTTGTTCACATAGCGAAGGAGATATTGACTTTCTCTGCAATATGGCAGCAATTGGCCTGTGTGATTTTTTAGGGTGTCTACATCTAAGTCATTTATCTAAGTCCTTGTCATAGTGAATGAATATCTACCCACTACATTCAATAGAGTCTTGACACCATTGACTAGAAACCTGCATTTGGGCAGCTGAATAATTCTTGAGGCTCCACTGACTCAAGAAGATAGAAAATGATTGATACAAGCATTGATTTGTGTTTTGGGAACTACAGGCATGTTCAAAGTTGTGCAGTGAAGGCTGCAAAGACTGTCAAGGAAGTATTGCAATCAAGTATTGAGAGAGAATGAAACTCAGAGGCAGCGGAAAGATCCTGAATCCACTCAGTGTCTGAGGTGAAGCATTTGTTTCAAAAGGCTACTTGAGTGGGACACAGTTTGGTTAGGGCTCAAAATGCCTTTATCCTGTAGGAGTTACAGCAACACCCAAGTTGTAAGTTACTTCAGAAGCAGCTGTCTGTCAGCAACAGAGGTAATGGCTGAAACACAAAGCAGAAAAAAGTAATTAGCTCTGCCTTTCTACTCTGAGAAAGACTCAATATGTTGTATGTTTTCAAGCAGGGATGAGAAACTATTAAACTTTCATGAATATTCATGCAAATCTTTAATTCTTGAGAAGCATTTTGTGGGGATGAAGGACAGTGTGATGTGGGCCTTCAGGCTTGTTGGCTTGAAAGTGAATGGAGAAAAAAGTTCAAGTAATGAATTATAGCTACAGGTCTATTTTAAAAAATGACAAGCTGGAAGAATGCCCCCTCTGATACTTGAAGAAAGCCAAATGGACAAAAGAGAGACCTTCTAAAGGTTGCACTGTAATCTAAGAGACAATTTTCTCTTTTGTTTCAGGAACATTCTGAGAACAGATCAGCACCTCGTTGAAAAAGAGACAAGATCACCACTTACTTTATAATCAGGAAGTATAGTAATAGTCCCGTGGAATCTTCACCCTAAGGTTAAAATAAATGTATGTTAAGTAAAATATTTGGCAGCACTTTGTCTTAGTTTCTGATCCTCAAAATACAGTCTGGATAGTGGGGGAGATAATTTCTAACATGGCAATTATTTCAGTGCAATCTCCTTTCTCCAAACTGATTCTTTTCCCCTTTGTACTTATTTAGCTCAATCACTAACACATCATGTAGTAGTTATTGTTAGAATCATTTTTACATTCTCCACTTTTGAAAAACTTGTGGAAGCATCTCATAACATATGCATCTTCCCACTTCAGGGTGATGACTTATCAGAAAGTAGGAACTTGTAGCATTTAGGACATCCTTAGCAACCTTTTTAAAATCTCCCATGACTATGATCATAGGTAGTTTCCAAATGTTTTTTGCCTAAATATCCATTTGCTACCTAAGGACATTCTCCAAAGACCTTTTGCTCATGATGTTTGTGTATTGTCTGTTGTATTTTACTTTATTATCATGCTCCATATTTTGTAATTGTTTACTTTCAAGGTAATATACAGTGGCAGAATTTTATCAATCTACCTCTAAAACCTTTTTTTTTATTTTTTTTTTTTTTCTGGAGTCTCATGCTGTGTTAAAAATGGCATTTTAACACTAGGGAAAAAAAAATAAATTCTAGCTTCTATTTTCCCATCCATTTAATTACCCATTTTCTCATTTTATATGGGATCCTAATGACACAGTTATGAGTTTTGAAATACTGGTGGATAGATTTCTATCACCCCAAGGGGAAAATGTCAATGCCCTAATTAGGAGTTTATTGATACATTCCCTTACATTCAGAATTATCCCACATAAACTTTCAGAATGTTTTTCTTTGCAAAACCACATAAATAAATAATATTTCCTGAGGACATTTATTAGTCAGGAGATAGAATGTTTCATGGCACACTCTTGGCAGTTAGGATAATGAAATATGAGATTCTATGCAGTTTTTCATTTTTCTGCATTGTGTCTAGGTTAATTTGAATGTGCCAGGGCTATAGACAAGGAAGACTTGATCTTACACTATTCTACACCTTGTATTTAAGCAGCAGTCAAAATGGGTTTATATGTCATATGGATTGTATGTCATAATGACACCTCTCCAAACATCAAAGTTACATATTGAAGTTTTCTGGGCACGGTTGCAAGATGACTTCCAATTTGGTAGTCATATTTGAGTCTGTACAGAGTGCCATGCATGTCACCAAGGCTAAGTACATTATGAATTCTCACTTAGAGACATTTTGTGTCCAATTTAAATGGCTTTATGTTTTCAACAACCATTAGAAACATCCAGTTAGGGAAGAGAGAGCTTCACAAAATGTAAACCTCTTAAATTTTATTATATGGTTTGTTCTATAAATACTAGAATTTAAGCCTTAATTATGCCCCACCTCCTTGCTCCTTTTTAAATTCATTACTTCTCATGATTTATTTTGTCTTCATTTTATTTAAATGTCTGATCCATAACTTATCATCATCGGAGAAAGTCCTGAATAAAAATTGAAAGATAAGACAGCCATTTTTCCTTCTCTCACATTTACCTCTCTCCCCAGTTTACATTTCTTATTGCTTTCACAATCTCACAAGAAAACCAGTCAGGCTCCACCAGAGAACTAATCAGAGTGGGATGTAGTTGACCTAATGTGATGCTAATCACCTAAATTAAGGCAACTGAATACCATCCTCAGAGTCTAGAGGTTGGACTGCCCTTACACAGATGTAGAATTTCAAGTGCCATAGTACAGCCAGGATAGCTACAGAGTACAAGTAGGTCTGACATTAGACTTCTAGGAAAAATATGCCTTCAGAATCAGCAGCTGGAGGCCAGATGAGTTCCCTGAAGACATCCCAAATAGTTTCTAAACTTCCATGTCTAGAATCAAGCCATGTACTCTTTCATCTACTCCACAAAAGATGGGACTCAGTTGCCTTAATGTAGCTGCTTTTACCATTTTACCTGCCCTAAAGCAACCTGCCTAACCTGTAGTTCCCATGGAGAAAGATAGGTGTCCCATAGAATGTCAAGTCTGCAAGTCCCAGAAATGTTTATCACTTCCCAAAAGATATCTGAAAAGTCATTATGAACTTATATTTAGGCAAACTAATGCTGCCCTAGGGAGTCTAATGAGACTAGCCTCTTAGCAAAAACATCTCTGATGGGTGTTTAAATGAGTGTGTGTGGGAGGGACCAAAATTATGGGCAAACCTGAGTGACACCTAAATATCTATGTTTGGGAAATACTCATGTTTTAAGATTTTTTCTTGTAATGAATTAGAATTTAAACATCTTTATGAGAAATGACATATAAAATAATACAGAATATAAAAAAACATAGAATCATAGAATTGTCAGGGTTAGAAGGGACCTTAAAGATCATCTAGTTCCAACCCCCTGCCATGGGCAGGGACACATACCACTAGATCANCGAGTGGAGGGGGAGAATCATCTCCCTTGACCTACTGGCCACACTTCTCTTGATGCAGCCCAGGATATGATTGGCTTTCTGGGCTGCAAGTGTACACTGGTGACTTATGTTGAGCTTCTCGTCCACCAGTACCCCCAGGGCCTTTTCCTCAGGGCTGCTCTCAAGCCAGTCACTGTCCAGCCTATATCGGTGCTTGGGATTGCCAGGTGAAGGACCTTGCACTTGGTCTTGCTGAACTTCATGAGGTTGGCATGGGCCCACCTCTCCAGCCTGTCAAGGTCCCTCTCATACACAGCTTGGTGTCATCGGCAAACTGTTCTTTCTTCTAACCCCTGCCATTATCTTCTGTGACTCGGGGAGTGTGGCTGGAGCCCTTGCCAGTGAAGACTGAGGTAAAGAAGTCATCGAGAACCTCGGCCTTCTCCATATCGCTTGACGCTATCTCTCCCGTTTCCTTTCTGAGGGGACCCACACCTTCCCTAGTCTAATACATTCATTAAAAATGATAAGGTTCCTTAAACAGTTTCAGTCTACTGAACTATATACAGGTATTTTTGTGGGTTTATTTTGTTTTGTTTTGGGTTTTGTGTGTGTGTGCAGTTCAAAGTGCAGCTGCATTCAATGTCACTGTTCCTACTGGGAGATGTAGCTGTAATGCCTTTTATTCCCATTATGTTAAGTGCTCTAGACCCCTTGAAAGGTATTGTGGTTTATTTTCATAACATCTGCTGAACCTAATGTGCAAAATTCCGCTTATAAATGTAACTTGGCCATACATATTTTGTCCGCATTAAATCTTCAAGTTAACACGTAGAATACTTAGGAAAAATTAGAAAGTTTATAAAAAACTTGACAGGCACGAAATAATGGAGTGAATGATGAGGAAAAGAACCTAGTTGCATTGTAAAATGGCCTTCAGCAGTACACAATTAAATGTACATTTATCTACTGAAAATTAAAAGGAAAGAAAAATGACTAGTTAAATACTCTCCCGAAGACTATTCAAATAATTCCATCATGGATAATACATTGTCTCCTGAAAAAGAAAAGTGCCCTTTGACTATATCCTCACTTTTCTTAGATTCATGCAATGAACCACATTTGCCTTTCACAGCAGTATAATTATTTGGTAATCACTGAATTTGGTAATCTTCTGGATCACTAGTTAGCTGCCATGCCATCTGCAATGTTTGAACTGTGAGAAACTTTGCTAGAGTTTCAATAGCACACAGACCATGGGCCAGCATCAGTCAGGTGGGGCCTGGTAGAAATGGCTGAGAAACAAGCAAAAGGAGAAGTGTGTGCTTAACTGCTTCTCAACACTGCTCATATCAAGCCCCTGTTTCCTTTCCCCAAAGTAGTTACAAATCCCTATTCCTTTCTTACCATTTGTTGGAAGATCTCTCCTTGAGTTAGAGCAGGGAAGTAATTCCTCTTACCCAGCTGGGAGCAGCTGTTTCAGGATTTTTCTCAGGCTAACATGGTACTTTGCCATTCTAAACAAGAATAGAGACCATGTGTTCAGACAACATGGAGAAACTTCTCAAACATAATTCTATAGAAATCAGACTCCCATAGCTGCCATATGGTTTTGAAGACCTGAAAAGCTAAACCCCCACTGTAACCCTCCCCATTGGCTTTGGTGTGTCCAAAAGGTAAAGTCTCACTGCACATAATGTATATTTCTTCCAAATCCAAGCAAAGATTTCTGCCTTTTTGAACTTCAAGTCATGCTCTTTCACTAGTGAAAATAGCAATACAACAAAGGTCTGCATCACTATGACAAATAAAGAAAAAAATTGATGAAGATTTGTAATAACCTAGAAGAAATTTCATACATCACTGAAGACAAAGAAAACTGAAAGTAAAAGAGATTGGGGTTATATTTCTTTTTACTAATGTCAGTCAAAAATGTTCCAGTCAGTGGTCTGAACGCCATGGATGAGAACAGATTTACTACTTCACTTCACTGAATAACAATCTCGAAGCTTAGCAAAATCTTTGTAAGAGGAGATGGTGAAGCTTAAACTTCCTGTCAACAAAGCACCCCATACAAATAATGTATTTTGATAAAATAGCTGCATGATCCTTGAACTGGAATATCTAAACGAGAAAAAAGGTTTTAAAGGAAGGGTGAAAGGAATTTGTAAAGAATCAGTGATACTAAATAGACTCATGTCCAGTTTTGCTGTCATGTAAAAGAGCAGGGGCAAAGCTGAGTGGCACAGGCAGCCTTGTAAACTCTATGTAATAGGCATTAGAAGAGATGTGGGTAGATTTCTGACTTGTGCAAAAAAGACAAGAGAGTGCAATCAACGTTGTAACCTCACTTGATGCCCAAATGATTGCTTAGAAATGAATAAGAGTAATATTCAGATTGTAATACAGGCCCCTCTACTCTGCTCTTGTGAGACCCCACCTGAAGTACTGTGTCCAGCTCCGGAGCCCTCAGCACAAGAAGGACATGGACCTGTTAGAGAGGGTCCAGAGGAGGGCCATGAAGATGATTAGGGGGCTGGAACAACTCTTCTATGAAGACAGGCTGAGAGAATTGGGCTTGTACAGCCTGCAAAAGAAAAGGCTCAGGGGACACTTTCTTGTGGCCTTCCTGTATCTGAAGGGGGCCTACAAGAAGGCTGGGGAGGGACTTTTACAAAGGCTTGTAGTGATAGGACGAGGGGTAATGGATTTAAGCTGGAAAAGGGTAGATTTAGACTGGAAATTAGAAGGAAATTCTTTACTCTGATGGTGGTGAGACTCTGGAACAGGTTGTCCAGGGGTGTTGTGGATGTTCCATTCCTGGAGATGTTCAAGGCCAGGTTGGATGGGGCTTTGAGCAACCTGGTCAAGTGGGAGATGTCCCTGCCATGGCAGAGGGGTTGAAACTAGATAATCTCTGAGGTCCTTTCCAACCCAAAGCATTCCATGATTCTATGATTTCTTTTAATTCATGGTGAGGTTTTGAGGTTAGCTCATACAAAACTACTGTATCATATGCTGCTTCCCTCCATTCCCTTGCTTGATCATACCTGCACTACATCATGCTATCAGGTGTCAGTCAGTTTCATTCAGTTCCTTGATCCTGCTCACAACCTGTCCTATAAAAGAAAATGACTTTCTGTCTCATGGGTCTACCATTGGATCTGGTACACTGAGCAGCTTTGTGATTGTTGGTGTGGATAAAAGAGAGAATGTGGGAATGCAGAACCTCTTGAGTGGGAATATGGTCTCAAACTGTGAAACTACACTTTATTTCAGAACTAGTTTGTCATTGGCAATTATATGCTGCAGCAACACAGAGACCTTCCACATTTGAATTCTTCATGTTATGCTAGATTTTATTCCATTCTTTCACCCTGATTGATAATTCATTGGTTAGATGAGTTATTGAAAATTATTTCTGTTTTCAGATCGAACAAAAAAAACTTATATAGAGGGAGGTAACTAATATGCAATATAGACAAAAGCATTTTGTATTAGGTTTTTTAGGTTTTAGAAACATTTTCATAAAAAGGTGAATGCTTAAATATTTGTGAATGAGCAGTATTATGAAAAAGCAGAATGAATGCCATTTTATTTATTTGTGTTCATTTATTTCTCCATTCTTCTCTTTTTTTTTTCCACATTGTCGATATTGTTTGTGTTATATGAACATGTTCTACAGAAATATGAAATTACTAATATAAGTAGTTAGTGGCAATACTAGGGATGCAGTTTTATATCAGCTGCAGGCTACATGAACAAATAAAAATAAACATGAGAACACAATTCTAAAACAAAATTAAATTTAAGAAAAGAATACGCTATGGGCATTCTTGTAATTTTTAAGGATACCTCAACTAACATCTTCCAAATCTGCCAAGATAGAAAGTCAAAAGTGTGTTTAATGCTGGGTATCAGAGGGATTTACATGGAAATACCACAGCAAAAAATGGATACCTGTAACAAGAAAAATACAGTAAATAACAATAGATTGCTTTATTATTGACATTTGGAGTTTGTTCCTTCAGAACTGGATGCACAAGATCACCTTGTAGAACTTGCACAATACTTGTTGAGTGATTCCAACTTTCAATGGCATTCAGAGAGCCATTTGTGTTGCAAAAAAGTACTGGGAGGCACCTGGTTTGGAATGCTGTGCTCTTCTTAAATGCAAATATAGTGTCAGATAGTGCAATAAAGTCTTCTGCTGTACCAATGAGAACCAGAGCTTGCCTCTTTGAACAACAAAGGAAGTTTTAAAATATGTCCCCATGGCACAAGATGGAATAAATTTTGATTAATATTTTAATTCTGTTTTTCATCTGTTTTGAATTCATAGTAATATAAATTTGAGAGTGTCTGAAGCCAGCAGAGCTATCCCAGTGTGTGACCAACTTGAGTTTTGTCATTAACCCATTTTAACCCTTATTTCCTCATTTCATTTATTTGCTTTCAGTAATTTTCCTTGGCTTGACAGTAAAGCTTTTAAGGCAACTGCTTGTATCTGGTTGCTTTAATACAATAAAGTAATAGGCTTTCAGATGTTTAGGGACATATTTAACCCATCAACACCCTCCCATCTCTGGAAGTGTCCGCACGGGCATGTATTCATGTGTATATGCATATGTGCACGAGAGATGAAGTTGAGAAATGAAGATGAGAGATCAAGATGGCTCACTTTAAACTTGCATAGACCTGATTATTCCCAACAGTCATTTATGTACCTGGGAGACCTGGTGAGATTAAGTGGGAAGGTTCATCTCAAAGGTTATCATCCTAAAAATAACCTTTGAAAGGCTGAACAATTCTAACATCAGAGATAACTGTCACTGCCAGTGCCACAGAGCAGCAATAGTAGTGTTTTTGAAAGCTAAAGATAGCTGCACTGGCCATGGCAGCAAGCTGCCTCAGGTCCCAAGTTTGGAAAGAGGGCAGCCCCAGAGGTGGCCACAGGCAGCGGTAGTACAGCTGGTGCTAAAATAATGTATTAAAATACTTTTTATTATAGTTCTTACTTAAAAGTCAGACTCTTAACAAGGTCAGTTTAACATGAAAATAGAAGAAAGAGGTCATGGTACACCTGGAAAAAAGAAGTAGTTGGCAGGATTTCTTTTCTTAAATGAGAATGAAATACAGAGAATTACATTAGACACTCTATCAGAGAAATAGTCCTCAGGATAGCCTTGGGCACTGGCAGAACAGACAAATAGTAATGGGTGAGTGTGTGGGTGTGTGTGCTTTAAGGAAGTCATATCTAGTAATGGTGACCCCCAGAAAGGCTAATAAGACCAGGTGAAGAGAGGGAAAGGAGGAGAAAAAAATAAACCCAGACATCCTTTCAAAGGAGAAAGGTACTGCTGGAGGCATAGAATGCATTATGCAAGTGCTCACAGCTGTCCAACTCCTCTAGATCCTCAGTGTGGTTAGCACAAGTGTAACTAATGATGCCAAATATATAATGAGTGGGTGAGGGATGAGGAGATCTAAAGTATTAAAGTATTACAGAACTTTTCTGCAGAACCAAAATGGGTAACCAGAGAAGAACCTCCATGCATGCTAAAAAGTGCAAACTTGTTCTCTGGGACTCTTGACCAGGAGCTCCAGGGCATCATTCTCTGGTGGATCACAGCATTGATGTGATTCGAGTGATGTTCAGGGAGTCACAGAGGGCCAGAGGTAAGAGTGATGGCAGGACAGTGGGGGGGCATTGTTCAATGCATAGCTGCATGGTGACAGCGGGTATGTGATGATTCTGAATGCTCATGGGGCACAGAGGAGGGCTCAGACTCATGCAGTAAAGTCTGGTGCTAAAATCATGTGCATTTCCCAAAAAGTTCCCTAGGAATATTTGAGGAGCTGCATCAAGCTACATGGCCCAGTGGACAACTCCACCTTTTCTCCATTAGTCCTCCAGCTCAGGCTTATAAATCCTCACCTGTAGTGGAAGGCAAGATCCTGACAACATCATGCTCCTGTGCATGCAGCAGCCTCCACACTCTCTGCCTCTCCTCATCCTGCCTCCCAAAACCATGGTTGATCTTCCTGTGTCCCGGTGCACCCAAAATCACTCTGACAGGACAGTGCTAAATTCCACAAAGGCTTCAGGGGTCTAACTGGTACTGCGGTAAGTGATGCTTTTGACAGACAGAAGTCTGATTTGGTATCAATAGAAACAGTATCTCATGAAGGTAAACAAGAATCTGTTAGCAGGGATTTGCCTTATCTGCAACTGGTGATACAGATCAAGAGCAATACCTTCTATATTATCTTTTTATTCCATATAAAAGCTGAAAATGAGTTATGACAAAGATGTTCTGTGTTACAAACACTGCTTTATATTAAGAATTTATGTTTCCACAACTCAAATTCCATGAAACAGCGTCAACCACTTTATGTAAGTGGGACAATTTAGGAAGAAATGGTCACAGCAGCATCTCTGCCATTGTCCAATTTCTCCACTACTAGTAGCATCCTGCTCTAATGTACTTCTGCTCCATTATCTTTCTTAGCAGCCCCCCAAGCTTCCATGATGCCAAAATAATCTGCCAGATGACAACTAGCCATTTCAAAGACATATGAAAAAGAAGAAAATTATTTCCATCCCCCCAAACCAATTGCCTTTATAGCTCTGATTTCTGTTGTGATCGATGTGGACTTGGTGCCTCAGAGCAAAATAAACACATATGTTTGGGAAGGCTTTTAAACTACTTGGCACCAAATCACCCAATGCCACCAAGAGATTATTTTTTCAGCCTTATGGGCTTCTGAAGTGTATGAAGCACTGGCTTTCAGCTTTCACATGTCTCTTTGAGATACAGTTGGTGGTGTGGTAGTATGTGTGACCTCAGACATCTGGACTAGCTGTCAGCCAGAACCTTCAGTGATTGCAGCACCATACTGAGGCTCTTTCACATCAGATGGAGACGAAAATATTCCCAGATATTGGCTCTCTCCCAAAACCAGTACTTCCCTTGGATCACACCTCATGTGAAGCTCTGTATGAACTGAAAAGAGAGATGGGTTATTGGCGTATTTTGCACAGGCTGTCTGTTGGCTTTATTGTAACTGACAACAGCTCCAGCCTGGAGGAGGCATGGCTGCATGTTGCTTTGTGCATATATATACTGTTTTGCCTGCTGTTTCAATTTTATTTTGTATTTTCTCATTGAAGAAGATAAGACAAAAACTATCTCACTCCTATAGCAAAAAGCACACGGCAGTTACAGGTGCTCCTGCAAAAATGATAAAAGTGTGCATGTAAACCAAAAAAGAAATATGGTTTTCATATATATCCTAGCAAAACAGAATGCTATTTGAAGGTAAAATCTATTTAATCCCTCTTCCATCCACAGTTGCTGGGAATAGAAGCCACACATTAGTGGTAACACTGAACAGTATCAGTGAGATTACTCTACAAAGCGTGCTCATTATAAATTTGCATCCAGATTCTGTGGGGTTTTGAAGGTATTTCTGCAGAAGTGAGACAGGGCTATCATTTATCAAGTGATTCTCTGTGATAAAATTCTTAGATACTGTCTGACTTTAATCAAGCAGAGAGCAATATACCAAGCTAGGTGGCTTGCTAGTAAGTCCTCTTAAGACTGCTGCTGAGCAGCTGCAAAGGATCCCAATGAGAAGGATTGCAGAAGTTAAGTAGGTGCCAAGCAGAAACTGAGTACTTGGATGGAGGCAGACCACAAAACTTGTAGTGTCCTATTCATCACTGTGCCATGGCTGGGAGAGAGTGGGCTTTTCACAAAATCACAGAATGTTAGGGATTGGAAGGGACCTCGAAAGATCATCTAATCCAATCCCCCCACTGGAGCAGGATCACCTAGACCAAGTTACATGGGAAAACGTCCAGGTGGTGTTTAAACGTCTCCAAAGAAGGAGACTCCACAACCTCCCTGGGCAGCCTGTTCCAGTGCTTTGTCACCCTCACTGTGAAGAAGTTTCTTCTCATATTTCTGTGGAAACTCCTCTTTTCCAGCTTACACCCATTGCCCCTTGTCCTATCATTGGATGTCACTGAGAAGAGCCTGGCTCTGTCCTCCTGACACTCTCCCTCTCTCTCTTGTGGTGGAGCTCAGCTTTGGAAGAGCTGATGGAAACCTGTTGCAGTGGGACTACTTAGTCACTAATAATAGGTCACTCTTGATCTTAAACACCTCTGGAAGTTTCAAATCTGTCTTATGCACCCTGGTGAACATTGTAAGAGTTTCCAGACAGAGGACCAAAATTCAGTCTCCTGAGCAGCTAAGAGTAGCTCTGTAACCCAATAGATGCATATTGTCATCTCTAGTAACATACCAGAAGCTTCACACTAAATCTGTGAGGCCTCTAGACGTGTCAGGCTTTGACTAGGTTTGTTCTGGGCTGCCCACAGCTTTTCTTTAGCTTGTTCTAGCTCATAACAGCAATTTCCTAATAAGCAGGTGGCTATTGCCTGTTTTTTTTAATTTTTGGTTAGCTTTGTATAATCATCTGTTGTAACCATAATTGTTATACAGATAGCATTTAACAAGCTGTTATTTTTGTAGAACTAAAAATTTTTGACCCTAGCAAAATTTTGCAGGTATCATAGCAGAAGCCTTTACCAAGGATGATGGAGAGTGCAGTGTGGAGTAGTACAGGCATGGGATAATAACAGAATTAAACTACTGTAAACAGGTCATCAGTGGTCATCTACTGGCAGTTAAAGAAACGCAGTCACAAGAACAGAGTAAACTGGTTTTAGGGCTAATAAAGAGACCAAGGAAGAAGTATCCAGCATGTATAAAATCTCATGTTTATGAAATGTCACATTTCCAATGGAAAAGAGGGCAAGAAATGCAGTGTAGTAAAGATAAATAACAATAGCCCCATGTGGTGTGAAAGGAGAAAGAAATGCTCATCAGCAGTATCATACTCCTCTTGGCAAAGGAGATGGCCTGCTGGTGTGACACTGAAGCACAGAATCTGTGCACATAGGAAGAACAGCAAGTGAGTGTGGAAAAAAGGGCAGGCATTAGATAAGGAGGGTAAAATAATTTAGACTGTGTCGTTATTGAAATCCATTTTATAATAGTACACCATTCTCTACTTTTCAATGTAATAATCTAATCAAGACTAAAAATAACTCTCTGATTATACAGTTAAGATTTTGATTACATAAACAATAAATCCTTGGCTTTGCTTGAAAGTTGAATATTTTTCCGTCCATAGCAAGATTTTGAATGTAACAGTGACTATACTCGGCGCAGGATTGGAGCTGGTACCTAGTTCTGTATGAACTATGTGTTACTATGTTCTATGGTAGTTGTTGATAAGTGAAGGATTAGATTGAGAGCCAAAGAAAGACTGTGAGTGGGATTCACACTGCAAATCTAGGAGGGTTAAAAAAACCCAACACACTTATAAATGGGACTTCAAGGCACAAAAGTGTTTGAAGTACAATAGCTTGGTGCAGCTTAACAACAGAAAAAGAGCCTGTGTCCTACAACAACAGTTTCAGGAGGTAGCTTCATTTGTATCCCATATGGCTGACAGCAGCATTGCTCTGTGCAGAATAGTTTGGTAATGGAGGGCAGTGAAAATTAAATTAAGAAAAAGAGAAACTATGGAGCATGAAGGCATGCACTGCTCATTTCCTGCTTAGGGACTATATGGCAATTTCTGCACAAAACATTAAAGTCTAGAGAAACATCTACTCCTAGTACAACCAAGAGCCCCTGTCAACAGTCTCACTAGCTCTAGGATTGCTCTGAGAGGTGAGATTAGAAAGGTATTTTTCCCATCTTGGGTGAGTGTTGTGGCCCCAGATTATTGGCTATTCTTGAATAATTATCTTCTACTTTTCCATTATTCTTTGTTTGTTTGTTTGTCTGTTTGTTAACTTTTTTTGGGCTGTTTAATCCAGCATCAGAAAAAAATCAGATTTCAAGACTTCAGAAAGTTTTCAATTTTCCATCCTTAGTGAAATCCAGTGCCAACTTCAGTTTTCTGCCACAGGTTGACTAATTCACAATGGGAAACAAAACTGTAAAAAGGTGGCAGTATGATGAGAGGAGCAGGATACGATGAAAGAGTTATAATTTCTTAGTCCAGGGACTCCACATCAAAAATACATTGGCTACGAGGCCATTATTAGCAGCTTTTCTTCCCAACATAGTTTGCCCTGGGCTAGGAAATGATCCCTCTGGAACCAGAATGTTGCTGCCATTTGGGATGATGGCATGGCATCATTAGTTGGCATGTATGAAAATCTTATTGTTCAGGAGGAGAGCTTCTCTAGTAGCCAACAATACTTAACAGTCTGGGCCTACAGTCTTTTTCTTCTCTTTTTCTCATGTTTTAGTGATCATACCAAAGGATCTGTGCTATTGTTATACGTACACACTAGCATCATTTGGCTGCCAAAGAAGATAATGTCAATGACAATGTCAAATCCTTTTTGTCCTGTACTTCAGCATAGGCTTCTTGACTGTTTCTTTGTTGGCAGCACCACTTAGCAGAAAGAATACGCAGGAGAATGACAACAGTCATCTCTGGCACGGATAAGTGGCTTTGAAAACATTCTTCAGGTAATGTATATTCAGAGGGATTATTCTGTACTGCAAACAATTTGCTTGCAAGCACACTGTGATGATCACTCTTGCTATGAACAATATCTTTGCTGTGTGCCCTTCTTTGGCAGTGCTAGAAGGATGTATGAGGTCCTGGATAATTACCACTCACCTCACTGGGTATCTACTGCTGACAATTCCAGTGGCATCCATGAACGCTATGCACAGTCTATAATGTAACACATAGTAGAACAAATCTCATTGCCTTTTTATAAGCCTTTTACTTTGTGTGGCAGCAGATGTCCAAGGTTTTAAATAAGTGCACTGTGAAAACAGAAAAAGAAAACAGCTTGGATGACTTCACGAGAGTTTGCAGGATGAAGTGTCTTTACTTTCTTTCATGTCAATGTGTATATAGTAAGTATATTAAGTACATTTCATAAAAGGATAGTTTTTAGCATATTGCTGTCCAGTAGGGACATTAAATTCTGTTAACAAATCCTTGCATGCCTAGGACCAAATCATATAGAAATAATTGTGATTGACTGGACAGTTACTGCTCTAATGAACCCAAAAAGAGTTACAAATTTTCTTAGAGACAAATACCTGGAATATACAAAAGAAAAAGGGTGGGGGTGGGAATAAGAGAAAAGTTTTGAAATTCTGGAAATCCATAGGGTGATTCTAAAATCCACCTGGGTACTAATACTAAAGGTGCAGAAGTCATCACCTCAGTTTGTCAATGTGGTGGAATTCCAGGTTCAGCACCCGTGTGAGTGTCTGCATGGGTGAGCACACAGCCCCAGTACATTTTGTACAAGGATGTACCAGACTGGATACTCTGAAATGTTTACGTGGTCCCAGCTTACGAAACCATAGCTTGCATTTTCAGCAGGATGTATTACCTCAGGCACAGCACAGCAACCAGAGGGCCAGCTCTGAGCACAGGAAAAGTGAACTCAAATCTTTCTGCATGTACTCAGTTTAGACATATCCTCATAGTTCTCAAACACATTTTTGCTGTGGTTGCCAAATTCCCAGTGGCAACAGTTTTGACAGTCACAGTCAAAATACAACTGTGTAATAATAAGTTTTCACGTGGCAGCTGCTCAGAAAGTCCTTGGTGACTACACGTAGATATCAAGAGATGTGGTGAACTGCTGCTTTCAGGATGGCATGACTTTGGCAAAATCTTTCTGGATGTTAAAGTAACCAATAATATCATGTTAAACAGCTCTGGAAGTCCACTACAGTGACAAGAATTACCTTTTCCTGTGTTCAATTTCTGTCCTATGAAAGATTAGGAAACTAATTTCCATGATCGTCCAAGCAGAAATGATGTAAACAAATTTAATCATATTTTTCTTTGAATAGTTACAAAAAATTGTTCAGGAAAGGCTGATGTTTCCCCACCATGAAACTCTCCACTGCCAAAGAGGAAGGTAGAATCAATGGAAGTTAAGAAAAGCTTTAAGTGTAATTGGCATCATTCTTTTTTCTTGTTTTTGTTTTTGTTTTTTTTTTCTTTTTTAATGAAGTGATTAAAAACAATGGTTGCTAGAATAGAAATAAAGTGTTGCCACACATGCATAGCTATGGACCTCACTGAATGCTTTACATGCCATAATTCTCATCCTCATTTGGACTTAAGAATCTCCCCTTATCAACATAACTAGCCATGATCTGTGCAATTAGCTGAAAATACTATGTTAGCCTTATCTTCCCTTTCTCTTTGCTTCCGCAGTTGCTGCATATTCCTTCTTCTTCATTAGCTGTATCTGTAGATACTTGTTTGTCTCATCTACCTTTTGAAAAATAAGATGTCTTAGACCTGTACCATCAGTGGCTATTTTGATCTCATCAGTTAGCTGGCATTCAGGAGCTTTTGGATGAAGAAACAGAAATATGAATCACTGACATGCTTTTTTTTCCATGGTAAGTCCAGTTCTACAGAACGTTTCCCAATAAAGCTGTCAAACTATTGCTGCCTTCCCCTCTGTTCATGTCAGCCTGTCACGGTACAGATCTGCATTGCCTCTGGAGGGACAGCCACTTTGTACAAGGGTGCCATCTATTCTAGTGTTGGAAGGAGAAAGTTATTTCACTCTTTTACCCCAAAACAACAGAGAGAATGGGCCAAACTGTAATGCCTATTAGTGTTTTCTTAACACCCTGGTAGAGTTCTACAAAGCGGTCATGTTGCTACAGCAACTCTGATAAACAATGAGGGGACAAGGCAAATTGTCCACCCAAACCCTGCTATTTTGCTTCCCATTTTTGTTTTATACCACTCTAACCAGCTCTCTCAAAACCAGTGCTCAGGTACAAGTAGGCAAGTACTTCAGTGCAGGAATGAATTCCAAAAGCCAGTATTGATAAGCCTGTATGAGATCTGTCTCTCTCCATCCTGCACAGCCCTAGGAATCCCAGAAGGCTCTTCATTCTCACAAACTCCCACATTTGCATCTCAGAGCAGACAACAACAAAAGCCTCGGTTTCTTATTGATGGGCTGCAACATGGCACTTAAATTATTTCTGAACTTAGAGCTGAGAAAAGTCCACATGCAGTAATAATTATATCCTAGATCCTGGACCAGTTGCTATGACACTCATGAGAACATTGCATTCCAATGTACTATGACATAACTCTTTTCTGACGAACTACTGCTATGCAATATCAATGTGGCTGGCCTGCTCTAGGCCGGGCTAGTTTTGAATGGTGTAAAGTTCCTCTCTACTCTCTCCACCACTTGACTGTAGAGTGATGAACCATTTGCTGGAGTCGGTGCGTTGCATAGCACATATGTGGCCATTGCAACAGTTGCAGCAGGGACTCAGGGCCATCTTTGATGTCTTCCTTTATTTCTATCGATTTAATAAGTGAGGCTGAGACTAACCCTTTACCTAAAGCAAGCACCTCATACTCCTGTTTCGATCTCTAAATCTTCCTTACTGCTGACATGAATGATATGCCCACCTTACCTTTATAGCCAGCACTCAAGCAATTAATCTTTCCTGTATTACAGCAGGCTCCTTCAGTAAAACTCTGTTTTAGTTTTTGGGATGGTAAGATTGTCATTTTGAACATAATTTACTGATGTGGAAGGAGGAAAATATGATACAAAACCATCCAGAAAATCAGGTAAACTGGTAGAGAAAAACATGTAACAAACACTCAAGGATTTAGGCCAGATAGTAGCATTTTGGGGGAGGTTGAGGTTGTCTTCTTTTAATAAAAATTCTGAGCTCATTCAGTGGGTTTTTTTGGCATTTTCTCATCTACATTGTGTCAGGTTATTTTTAATTGTGCAATTCTCTGGCAGCTTGCAAATGTAAAACTTTCATTTTCCATTAAGAAGTTCTTTTCAGTTGATCTTCTATGATAGAAAATGAAATTCCTCTGTGAGCCAGCCACTAGACAGTCTGAGGGAAGCAATATCTGGGTTAACAGACTGTTTTAAACACATTCTCTCAGGACCTTTCTCTTCCCTTCAGCATTTTCAGCCTGTCTACCTCTTATTTCATGCTTGTTTCTTCAGTGTTAAGGCCAATTGTGGTCTACTTGAAAATGTAGACTGGATGTACTAAAAAATGGCTTCTTATACCAAGTGAAGTTTCAAACTAATCCAGTAGAAATGTGTTGGATACCAGCATCCAGCTCACAACAGAAGGAATGGTGGCTAAATCAAGGTACATTGCACAGGACAAATAATAATTACATCAACAAATAAATACTTTTATCTCATTAGTTACCCTTGAGGTAGCTGTATTACTTCAATCTTAATTTGCAAGAGCAATAGCAAAAATAAAAGCATTTTTAATCTTGTAAGTGTAGTAACTCTATATTTACTCACATATGTCAGCCTCAAAGACATATTACTAGCATGTACATGAGTTGGACTGCCTTTATGCTGCCTGTCTGTGACATAAAGGTATAGGTACATTTTGCACAGTTGAAAATAAGTTTTCTTAGAATCAAAAATACATGTGCATGCACATGCATTTTATATTGCACATTACAAAACAAAGTTTCCATGGATAGTTCTGCATTCCGAAACCTCCAGATTTCCATTTGCAAACTTGCCAGCCTGCATTATAAAATACCTGGGGTCTGAGTCAATGCTGTGCACTGCCTTTGATGTCAGTAACCTCTATTTTTCCTCCCAGCAGGAATGCTAGAGATGGCAGCCAATAGCTTGGAGGTAGCTCTGATGATATCCAAACTGAAGGAGTGCAGAAAGATTAGTTATTTTGTGACTGAAAAGCATTAGCAGGTCCAGCGAAAAAGAAAACCAAGTTACAACACCCTCAGGACTTTGAAATAACACTTGTGACAAGATCGCATTGTATTCTGATGTAGTATGATCTAACTGAAGAACAGGCCTTTTGTACTCCACAGAGACAGAACATGGTACTTTGTAATGACATAAAGATAGACTGAAGTCCTACAGGAGTGTGTAAAGATCGTCAGTTTCACTGAGAACTTTAGGCTAAGTTATCAAGCACAGGACAAATAACATAAAATCCCTTCAGCTCAATTATGAGGCTTAGTCTGGGAGATCAAGGCTTCCAATTCTCACTCTATATTTAAACTGTGTTGTGGTGGACATAACCATACAGAGTTTCCATCAAGATAATTTTGGAAAGCACTTGAGAATGCATGTGTTGAGGTTTTCATATTAAATCCATTTAATCAATAAACACTAGACATTAGATTTCCTAAAAAATATTTACTCCTAATACACTGAAACAATGAAAATTATAAGAAAAAATCATACCTGCATTTTGCTTTAGGAGCAGAAAAAAAGGTAAAGATTATGATTATAGATAGACAATTACAGAATGTGATAATTTAGTAGAAATTTGGGGTTTTTTTGAGTTATCCTTTCTTTTCCAAAATAATAGGCTCATCACATCAAGCTAGTATTCAACCCCATATTAATTTGATCAAACTGACTCTTTCCATCTCAGTATTACTCTGGGATTTCAAATGCAGCAGAGGTGTCAAGACAACTTTGTTGATAACCAACAACAACTCAAGAACAACCAAAATCTCTTATTAACCTAGTGCAGGTATCACGTGATAAAAATACCATACCAAGGTTATGGAAATTTGGGATTCTCTTTCATAGGTTACACTTGACTTTGAGTTAGTAACTTAGTGAGTTACTCAAACCCTGAAAAATAATACTAGCCCGGTCTTACTTAATATATCAGCTTCTTGCACATATTCGTAATTACATCTGCTTATGTTAGAAGGAAAAACATGTTTCTGGTGTTAACTTCTCTGAGGCAACACAGATAAATGACTGTATGCTGGAGTCCATTCTTGCTTATGAAGTGTCAGTGCAAGTTTCCAGGGACCCTTCAGTGCTGCAAAACCAAAAGAAGAGTCCCTGACACTCTAGATGAAACCAGTAAATCCAGCAGGATAACTCAGGTCCTAGCAATGTCCTAAAGGATTTGTGCACAAAATGGAAAGAATCAAATCTCTATGGGATCCCAGGCTGAATTTGCAAGGGTGGGATTTGGGGAAAACAAAGCTGATACTCTCATCTATCACATTGATAATCATTGAGAAAATAGAGAGTTATTGTTATGGACTTAGAGTTCAGATAAGTCTGCATTGTAATTGTGGGTGAGCTGTGCTCTGTAGGGACTACAAGTGCTTTGATGCCCAAAGAAGAAAAGTGCAACAGACATTTAAAATTAACTCTATTTGAGTGATACTGTTGTGGAACTCTAGCTCCTGCTGGAAAGATGTACTGAGCGTTGCACAAAAGGCATGGTATAGGAACAGGGTTGAGTTTGAAACCTTTGACACTTTCCCACAGCATTCTCCTAGAGAAATTGGCTGCTCATGGCTTGAATGAATGTATGCTTTGCTGGAAAAAAAATCGCCTGGGTGGCTGGGCCCAAAGACTGCTGGTAAATTTAGTTAAATTCAGTGGTGTTCCCCAGGCCTCAGTATTGGGTCCTGCTCTCTTTAAAATCTTTATCAATGATGGATGAGGAAATCTGGGGCACTACTAGTAAGTTTGCAGACAACACCAAGTTAGGTGGGTGTGTTGATCTGCTGGAGGGCCCTACAGAGGGATCTGGACAGACTGATTTGATGGGCTGAGACCAATGGCATGAGGATCAACAAGGCCAGATGCCAAGTCTTGCACTTGAGTCACAACAACCCACGCAATGCTGCAGGCTTGGGGAGGTGCCTGGAAAGTTGCCCAGTGGAAAAGGACGTAGGGGTGTTGGGCAACAGCCAGCTGAATATGAGCCAGCAATGTGCCCAGGTGACCAAGAAGGCCAACAGCAGAATGACTTCTATCAGAAATAGTATGACCAGCAGGACGAGGGAATTGACTATGCCCCTGTACTCAGTACTGGTGAGGTTGTATCTCAAATACCAGGTTCCATTTTGGTCCACTCATTACAAGAAAGACATTGAGGTGTCCAGAGAAGGGCACCAAGCTGGTGAAGGGTCTAGAGAACAAGTCTTATGAGGAGCAGCTGAGTCAAATGTGATTGTTTAACCTGGAGAAAAGGAGGCTCAGGGGAGACCTTATCATTCTGTACAACTAACTGAAAGGAGGTTGTAGCAAGGTGGGGATTGGTCTGTTCTTCCAATTAATGAGCAACGGGACAAGACAAAATGTCCTCAAGTTGCACCAGGGGAGGTTCAGGTTGGGTATTAGGAAAAATTTATTCACAGAAAGGATTGTAAAGCACTGGAACAGCCTTGCCCAGGTAAGTGGTAGAGTCACAATCCCTGGAGGGATTTAAAAGATGTGTAGATGTGATGTTGAGGGATATTTTTTAGTGGTGACCTGGCAGTGCTGGGTTAACAGTTGAACTTGATGATCTTAAAGCTCTCTTCCAATGAAAATGATTCTATGAGAGAAGAGTGGGTGTATTTGGCAGTGAAAACCTCTTGTCTGGAAGACTGTCACACTACAAAATTCCTGCATACAAGTCAAGGTAGGGAGCTCTTGCTGGGGCATAGGTGCTGGAAGCTTTGGAAGCACAGTGGACTGTTTTTGCCATTACAAATAGGAACACTCTTTGCACTTAAACAATGTGTCACAGGAAAGCTGATAAAATAACCATGATAGATTTTACTGTGAAAAAACACAACCTGGCCAATCTCATGTCATGCTCCTTTCATGCAGAAAGGCAGTTCTTGTGTTAATTCTTGGAAGTCATCAGGTAATGCAAGAGGATCAGGTTCCCCAGGTAAAGGCAAAGACATGGGTGAGATTGTGAACTCCAGAGCTACATCCATATAGAGAGCCTCACACGTCCTGGTGTTCTATTATCTGAAAGCCATTGGCTATGGGCCAAAACAGGCATAAGTAAATTAAGGTTCATACATTAAGGCATTCCAATGTAGATAATGGCATTACACCATGACAAAACCAGTTTTGGAGATTAGTTCCAAGCCCTCTGGATAAAGACACAAGACGACCCAAATATATTCTCTCACTTCACTCATATTCATGCTGAAGAGTGTCAGCAACATGCAGTTTATCTCAGCCCACAGAAATCTATCCATAAGGCATGTACAGAAACACATCCCAACATAGTGACTAATCCTGCACCAGCAGCACTGTTTTCTTAGTCACTTAGTGGCTTGGAAGATACTCACATTCAGAACTGAGCTGACAATTGAATAGCTTAACAGCTTAAATCAACCTTTTCCTAATTGTTTATTTACAATCTCATAAAAATTTCCTTCCTTACTGTAACTGTCCAAAATCAATCCCATTTTATCAGTGAGCACATTGTGGAATTATGGGTTTATTGAGAGGTGTATAACACAATATTCAATGTCTTCAAGTGTTAACTGATTGATTATATAAGTAACATGGTTCTGTCTCTTTTCTCTCACTGGTTGAGTGCAACTGCTGACATTTGGACTTGAAGAAGCTGGTGCGGGTCTGAACACTCCTGAGGAGAGTGGTGTTTTAGGGACAGGTTGTAGCTAAGAGAGATTGGAGCTACTTGAAACATTTATAAATTCATCCTTTTCAAACTACATAAGACATCACTTAGGCAGGATCCTAAAAAATCTACAACCTCCTACACTCTTTATTGGTTTAAGTGCAGTGTTTGAACTTAATTTTGGCTCACACTACTCATACAAATGAATCATCTGTGGAAATGCTTGGCGTGTTGGCAAAAATTATCAAAATTTGATATTTCTTCTTTAGGTCTGGAAGGTTTGCAGATCTAATATTGGCCACAGTGATGACATTTCTAAACTTCCTGCCAGCACGCATGAGGCCATCAGTATATGCTAGGCAACAGCAGGTGAGCACTTAATCTAGGATATGACACAGAATAAGTATCTGTTATGCTTTTTATAGTCTTGTCATTTAGGTGGTTGATTAGCATCAGCCTTATACACGAACTTAACTAGAGCCCCAAGGATGGGGCTGTGAAGCAATGGCACAAAGCTGGACAGAAGCAAAGAGCTGCCCAAGTCAACTTTGTCACCTCCTCCAGGTGGTCCCTGCCTCTTGCACTGTGTTGCCAAGGGTTAAAGTCAAAGTTCGTACAGTTTGCCAGTACTTACCTAGTGTCCTCTCTGCTTCCATTCTCTTTTACAGATATATTGTTCAAATAAACTCCACACATAATATAAGTTTATGTCTCATTTTTTGGCAGGATATTGTGACCTTTGAACTGAAATATCTCCATCTTGCTATCATAGCAGAGCTGCTGACATATCCTATGACCCCACTTGGCAGGCATCCCTGCAAATACTATAAAAAGTTTTATTGCTTAAAAAGTGGAGCATGAGGAAGGGAACTGTTGTGAGCATGTGGAGGATGCTGAGGCTGTACTTTTGAGGCTACATCTCATTGCTCTCTCCTAAGGAATGAGAGAAGGGGAAGGGGATATGGGATGGCTCTAGGTAAAATAATAGAAAAATGGTGAGACATTTAATGATGAGCAGGATGGGTCACTGATGATGTTAAAGAAGATAGCACAGGACCTGTTCAGTTTTTCCTCGGGGAGAGGCACAAACGCATAGGAAGCAAAGACAAATCAGGAAGAGAGGATATTGCCCAGCAAGATCAACCAGGTAGCCATGAGGTCCACAGGTGAAATCAAAGGAGGGGAAGGGATGATTTCTGTCAGAGCGTGCCAGTGTTATAATGGAAAGCTGATGGTAGCTAATCGAGGCATACATGAGTTAACTGCAAATTAACTAGCCTATGTCCTGGGTACAATGGACTTGATCAGCAATTAGAGCAATGCGGAATCCAGGGCAAAATTTATAATCATGTGCTGAATGCTGCGTTACTGCACTTAAGTATTATCAATATGTCTACTAGCAAGACACTTAACCTACGTAACTTGGATAGCATCTATATCTTGAATAATTACATTGAGTACTACAAATATTTTTTCTGTTTATGAGGAACCGGAGTCTGGTAGCTAACATCATATCATGCCATAGACCCTCTTCCAGCAAAGATGCAGATTGAACCTTACCTCCTAATTTCCAGGCTTATGTCTTAGCTGTGGTAGCAAATATCTTAGTAATTTCAAATGGACATAACTATTAGAAGAAGAAAAAGATATGTTGTTAAGCAGCAGGACCAAGTGAGTTGCAAAATATTGTGAGTTATGATGACAGGGAACAGGTTAGGAAGACTCTGAATACATTGATCAGCCATTCACTGTGACTTGGGAAGGCATTACAAAAACATGCCTCTATAGGCTTTGCAGTCTTTGAGGGTCCCAACTACAGGTTAACAAGCATTGGGTCATACTGGCTCCATAGGTCCTCAATGAAACCCTGCAGTTTGACCATTCTTGTACTAACCATGTTTCAAACTCTTTACTAGTTCTGGCTTCTGGTTTCTGGCTGATCCAAGTGAGCTTGGTGTCTGGAGGTGACTATCCTTTCAAAACTGCCAGCAGCTGCTGCAAGCATTGATCCAAAACAACTTTCTAAACCACAATTTAGTACTTATTTTCTGCAAGTTTAAGTAAGCGGGGAATGCAGTTAAACTAGCACTCAGGTTTACTCGCACATCCTGTTTTCTAGATTTTATTACCTTTTGTTTAGTTTAGGTACCCATGACGTTTTAACTGAGTTGATCAGGATCTCCTACAGTTACTGCCTTGCTGTTTCCCCACATTGCTTTCCCCAAGGTTTCTTTGCTCTCCACTTCTCCTCTCTAGGAATATTTTTGAACAGATAGATGTCCTTTGATCTCAAGCCATAGAACTGGGACAATAAGCTTGTTAACCTTAGCCTGAACCAGGCAGGTAGACGCTTTCAGATTAAGAGCCTACCCATTGTTCTCTGAAGGTCTCTCGGTATCTCCCCTGGAGATATCTTATCTCTATCACTGAGCAAGCAGGAAATGAAACATAGATTCATAAAGTTTAAGCCCAGAAGGAACCATTAGAAGAGCTATTCTCTTCTTATATATATCAGAGGCCCTTTAATTTCACCCATTTATCCTTGTAGTGAGTTCAATAACTTCTATTTGACTAAAGCAAATGCTCCTCCTAACAGATGCTCCAGGTTTAATTTTATGCACTCAAACAAAAAAGTACCAAGCACATATACTAAAACAGGTAAAACAGCCATTGAAGAACAATACAGATGTCTCCCTCATTCTCTGTAACAGTGCCTGTCTGTGTTTTGATACAGACTGGATATGTTTTAGTATGTTTGCACAAGTCACTCTGAAATTCACTCATGCCCAGCATAAGAGATCTTGAAAATTAAGATATATGTATCACACAGATTAGGCACTGTTACAGCCTTGTTAGGTAGGTTGCAAGCAATGGTATATTGATATCAATACAGAAGTAGCATTATACCCTATGCAGGACTATGAATATAAGTCTAAATGAAAGACTCTGGCAACTCACCATTTATTTATTAGGTCACTTCTCAGCTCAGTTTTTACTCACACCACCTCTCTCCATCCAAGACATATTTGCTGTAGAAGAGTCTTACACTGAACCTTGCTGATGCAAGTCAGTTAGTCCCACATGACAGTGTGAGAATTCAATCAGCTCCCAGCCTTCTTTTGTTTAGCTGTGTAGACATTGCCAGTGAGTCTAGGTAGCATGTAAAGAAGAGCTGAGGCCACCAAGGAAGTTACTATAGTAAGTGCAAAAGAATAATGTACTCTATGATGTTTTGCAGCAGAACAGAGAACACTTCAAATCATCATTAACCAAATTAACCAAACCAACTTGCAAAAAGCTGATCTTATTGTCAAACATAAAACAATTCAATGCAGTAACGTCAAGGTTTAGGGTCACGGCAGACCTATAACAGATGGTCGCTGTTAACCCCTCTTCCCCCACAAAAGGGAAGAGAAAGGGAATAAGGGAGAGAGAGACACACAGATTAGAAAAGAAAACTGAAACAGCTTTAATGATAATAAGAATAATAAAATTTTTCATCCAGAGGGACCTTGACAGGCTGTCACCACTGACGCTGTGGAGCAGGCATTGGGGAAGTTCCAGACTGGACTCATCAGCAGATGGGAACTAGATTCAGGACCTAGATTCTGGAATTGGATTCAGGAATACACGGATCAGGACTGAAGGCAGAATGGATGCAGTCCTCCTTGGATGCTGGCCATTGAAGAAGAAGAGCTTGATCCTCGTGATCCCGCAGCTTTATACTGAATATGACATATATGGGCTGGAATACTTCGTTGGTCTGTTTAGGGTCACTTTTCCTGTCTGCTCCTCCCCGCAGGTGCAGCTTTTCACTTTCTGCATCCCCCAATGTGGTACACAAGAGTTAGCAGTGACCTTGAACTGCACACCAATCCTTGGTAGTAACTCTAAACATCAAGTGTTATCACTGCTAGAAGCAGACACTGTCTGTGAAAATATACAGTTAACTTCAGAAAATGCAGTTACCTAGAAGAGACTGAGCTGAAAAGTGAAATCACTAAGCAGAATTACTTCTGTTCTAACTCAAACCAGGACAAGTACCATCTTTGGACATTTGCAAGATCTGCTGAGATTAGGAAGAGTTTTTTATCTTTATGCATTACAATTGTGCACCTTCCTGAATACATGATCATACCAGAACTCCTTCATAATGTTTGTAAGCAGTCATTGAAAACAGGAAGGAGTTGAATAATAACACAGTCCCCGGTGGGGTACCAGCTCAAGGAAGCCAATAAGGAATGTAAATGTGATTATAACACTCCATTTTCTGAAGACATAATCCAAGACATTGATAAAGGTTGCATTTACATACCCTTACTCACCTGGTAGATGTTATACAAATATTGGCCTCCAAAGTTATGAACATATCTCTATCCAGATCAGATAATTTCAGGACCATGTTACATGTATTTTTTGGTGGATGTAATATGCACTATGCTTAGTCATACATTTCAGTCTGGGGCATACATGGCCATGTAAGTCCAAAAGGCCAAATCTGAGGAGATTTTGAGCAGTCAGCTTCCATCATCTTTTGAATTTAAAAATAAGCCCATGTGAAATAATTCAGTGAAGTCTGATTTCTCACCTTCAGCATATTCTATTTCTCTGGCTCTGGAAGCCAAGACAGAATATACTATTATGCCTGTGAAATATCTGTACATCTTATTACAACCTAAATGAAATTATAAAACCCACAATGCTGTGAGGGAATGAAGTTAAGACAATTTGTGCATGTGTCCATCCAGGGAGAATATTTTGCTGGCATGGATCACAATTTCATGACAAAACAAAAGTCTAACAAAAGTTTTACTTCATCCGTACCATAGCAGCTATTGGAAGAGGATTCTGCAAAGAGTTTGAACTAATTTATGGGACAAAACTAAGGAAGAACATACCTAAAACTGGAAGGTAAATGAGGAGACTATAAAATTCAATCCATCTTCTGTGGAATTCCTTGAATTTCAAACAGTTAACTCCATAAGGTTCTCATTTAAAGATTGACTAATTAATTCATTAAAGCTGCAACATTTTACTCAAATGTATATGGTTTGATTTCAGGACTACATTAGTACAAGGAAAGAAAGTGAAGGACATTGCACAATGTTCACCCTGATAAACAGACATTTCCATGATCTCTAATTTCAGGCTTTCCATCCAGGATTAAATCAGATGCTAGTTTAGAGTTTCTATTTTATGACTTTTTTTAGAGCAGTTCCTGCTGATAAGAATGTGCACTTATCTAACTCAGCAATCAGTCTATCAGTATTAATAACTATCAACAGACTAATTAATGTGTGCCTGCTGTGTGTATTTCAACAATATAAATGCCTTGCTACTCAAAAGGTGTCAAATAGTAAGGTAATTTTTTTATAAGTGGTCTCTGTGTCCTGCTTATCATAGAAAACTGAAATATCTTGTGACTTTAGTGTAGTTCAGGAAAGAGAATAATATTTTCAACATTTTATTCTGAATGTAGCCCATAATTTTCAAAAAGGCAACTGACTTTCAAATTTATCTTTTTACATATATTGTTCTTAACTCCAGTATATATTGATAATACACACTTTTTGCAAGCAAGAGGCCTCATTCTTTTAGTTTACACTGGTTTTATACCAAAATAGCTTCAATAATGCTGGTTTATACCAGCCTGTTTGGGAACAGAATGAGGTCCAGCGAAAAAAGAAAAAAACATAGAGAACTAAATTTCAGTTTTGCAGCTATCATAATAGATAGTCCAGTCATTTAGAGAATCTCATCTTATCCATGATAGCCTCCTTATTACACAATGGAGAGCCATTGAAGATTCCACCTTATTACTATTGTTTGTATATGAGTGCAAATTTATTTTTTCCTATGATTATTATGGAATCAGTGGGGGTAATTCCAGTCCACCATTTGCTTTGCTACATGTATTTTTTGTCCTTATTGCTTACTTCATGTCATCATATTCAACAGTAAAGTTAATAATGTCTTCAGCAACACTGATCCTGATAGTCAGGTATGAGGAGTTGGAATAGGTTTTGAGAGAGTGTTATTATGCATATATACAAAATCTAATCAAGTCATTAAAGTTGTATCTTATTCTTCTGTAATGTTCTCACTGTAGTATCCAGTAAGCATTATGGAGTCAGTTTGACTGACAAGAAGACAAAGATTTTCTTATTAAGTTTATGCATACTTGGAGCCTCCTCTGGGTTTGGAAAACACTGCACACTCCTTTCCTCCACCAACTGCATGACAGATATTTACAGAAATAATTTAGATTCCCAGTACTCCTTTGAAAATCTAAACTTTTTAATTGATGTCATTTGCTGGGCTTATTAACAGTGGTAAATGCTGTAATCATCTTCAGTGGTAAGCAAACTGCCTAAAGGGGGAATATGCGTGCTGGTTGCCACTATCACTGCGTATCTGTCTCCAGAGAGACCCCCAACAGTCTTCTGACAACAAGCAGATAAGACAGTCTTTGCAGACAATGTACTTCTCACAAAACGTTTTCTGCAGTGGCAGACTTTCCGAAGAAAGGGAGCCCTGCTGTCACAGTAGGACCATAGTGGTGGTTTGCTCAGCACAGTCATCACCATCACCTCTCCGCTCACTGAGAGCTCCCGTCTCCTCTACCCTGAGGCCCAGGAGGCTGAGCGTTGCCTTACCCAGGAGCCGGGGCCTGGATACGGAGCTGGCAGGCTGCAAAACAGCAGGGAGTCTGCAGCAGCCACAGCAGAGACAGGGCAGGATGAAGAGGACCCTTGTTCTGTAGAGGGCACTGTCCTCAGCAGTTTCCCAGGGATGGGCTGCAAACTGTGTCTTTAGTTTCTTCTGGTGCCAAGGGCCCTAGGTATTTACAACATGTCTGAGGCATGGGGCTGTTGTTGGGGCTACTGCTTGTGAGTGAGTGGTAAGAAACTCAGTGCTGAGGGTACTTGTTGCCATGCTCAGATGTGTCTGAGCCCTAGTGGGCCTCACTCCTTCCCACAGTCCTGTCTGCCTGCACCTGTATGGCACCAGATGCTCCATTATATTCTATCCCTCAGAGCCAATATGAGACCCTGGGCAACATCTCCTCTCACTGAGGTTACAGGGAAGCCAGAGTTAGGGACACTGCTGGCAGGGGCAGCACTGGTGGCTTGGAAAGGTGGATGAGCTGCCCTGCCAGGCTAGGAAAGTGACCTGGGGTGACTAGTGCAGTGGGGACTGTGCTGTCAGCAGTGAGCAGTTGCTGTCAAGATCCCTGCTGTGATACTGAGAAGAGTCAGTTCTGTACATGTAGTGGATGATTTTGAAATGTGACAGATATATTGATGCCCTGAGAGCCTACAGCCTCTGAGGGCGTTCATAGTTTACCTAATAATATCCTGAGTTGCTAAGGCAGATGTAGTTGCTGCCAACAACAGGGAAAGAAATGGAGCCAATGATGAACATAATAGCATCTTCCCCACATTGAATCAAGGCAAACGCTCTGCACTACATAACAGCAAGTATTTTTCCCCTAAAGCATCTAATGCATGCTTTTTGTACGTTGTGGGGCTTGTCAATGCTTTGTTAAGAAACTGAAGTCTCCTTTTGCCATGTTTCTAACAGACTGGTACCATCCTTCCCATGTACATTAAACAGACTTTGTGACAGATTTGCATTATGATAACTGGCTCCAGCGAAGACACTGTCAGAACTCAGACCCCACCTAGTTAGCTTTTCCTCATACTTTATCCATCAGTACATCAGTGTGACTGTGGCACCCCTGTGATGCTGATAATATCTCTATCAATACACAAGATAATATCTTATCTCATGTATATAATGCCCTTGTGGCAGCATGGTATTTGCCATGATGGTTGTTTCCTTGTAGAGCTCTTTAAAAATTTGATCTTTTTTCAATGAAAGTAATTAATACTGGGAGTGATTAATTAATACAGTGTTCAGTGATGTTGCTTTGACTTCATTAATATGCTCCTTTGTACTCCACTTCATTCATTATTTGCAAGCAGTGTTTGCAGTGTGCTCTCTTCCTACCAGACAATGAGCTGTAAGGCCTCTTGCTGTTTCTGTTGGTTTACCTGCACAAGAGCTAACAAGGCCTGTTTTGCATTTTTTTTTTTTCCTTAAAAAAAAAAGTAAGCACTGGTGTTAAAAGATTTCTGTGATGCAAATTTTTGATTACAAAGAATTACATACACACCTTTAAAATCCTGGCTACAATTGCATTTAAATGCAATGTAAGCATCTCTACCTTGACAGCAGTGCAGCATCACATGATGCTTGTCTGCTCAAAGTCAATAGGCACCTTGTGGCCAACCTAAAATTTTCCCAGGCACTGAAGTTAGGCACTCTACACGCTAACTTGAAGCCCCAGAAAAGCTGGTATCAGTGCACAACTTATGCACAACCGTCTTGCAGTTGGAGCAATCATCCAGAGTTGACAGACCAGAAACACAGGGGGTGTTATTTGAACAGAAATCTTACAGTTACACTCTTTCTCACCTGTTTTTCTTTTAACCATGTGGATCTTGCATGCCAAGCTGAAGTATGGCTACACAAATATTCTCTGTCTTTCTTCCCTCTCACCACACCCCACAGGAAGGGTCTGTAACGTGCTCTAGAGGACAACATCTGGGAATGTAGGTCCAAGCCCTCTCCATCTGAAGGAGGTTTCAAACACAGATCTTTCTTGGATCAGTGCCCTAATATCATTGATCTATCATAAAAAAAGGCATGCGTACAGCCAACTGGCAGCCTTCAAAAGGCAACTGTGCAGAAAGGCAAAATATTTTCAGCCTGGGCCAGAAAGTGAAGTTCCAGAGAGACTGGGAAGGTTTCTGATCTCTGCACATTTTCTGACTATCCCCATGTGGTATCCTGTTCAGTGTCAGTTTCCAGGAGCTGTAGCTCCATCTACAAACTTCTAAATTATCTAGGCATCCAAAGTGAGTTTTATTTGCCACCCTTTGGAAAGCAGGGGGAAGTGGCTAAAATCTCAAATTCTGGATATCTCTGCTAAAAACTCAATCAAGGTAAAACATCTTGCACATTTTTTTCCCTACATTCATTTCCCCATCATCTCAAGAGCACTCTCTAGCAGGTGCAGAGGGACTGAGGGGAGGTTAGTGGTGAAGTGAATCCCACTATGTTTTCCTGGGACTTTAACATCGGAGTCAATGGACAATAATTGTCCTGATGGCAACTCTGACCAAATGAATTCTATTTCAGATGTAATTTTTGTTTCAGTTTAATATTAAATATCTTAGATGGTACTAAATTCCTTACCATAGCCAGACTTTCAACCTCTGAATGCCATGACTTCAAAGGCAATTTCGCCACGTTTTTTGAAGATTCCAAGTGCATTGACAGTAACTGAAGCCTTAATCTTATATTCTTTACTGATGCTTTCATTTGCCTTAGGTTAAAAACTGTAAAGACTCCTTATTAAACAAAGTTATGTACTGCTTAGTACCAATAATTTCAGCTTTGTGCTTCACTCAAGCAAACAAGATGACTACCCACCCTATCCTAATAATGGATACACACAATATATACTCCCTTAAAAAAATTCACTTAAACAGTTTTTGAAGCATGAGGGCAATTTTACCACATCTAGATAAAGTTAGAAATAGATATGCTTCTAACAGAAATTTGATCCAACTTTCTTCATCTCCTGGTGGGTTCTTGGAAGATTTTCAGAAATTTTAAAAACTCTGATGATTGTCTATGCAAGTTGTATTTTTGTTTCAGTTTATAAGGGAAGTATTTGCATTCTTCCTGACACTCAATGAAAAGTCTTGGTTCTGATAATTTTATGGTGGTGAGGTTGTGATTCTTTGACATGGCTCCTTAAAAATGCCACCCACTCAGAACAGGATTCAGCTCCAGACTCTTAACCTTAGGGTCTGGTTCAGTGACCATTCACAGACTTCTATAGCTATTTGGGATGCTCTGAAATGTAGCAGCTGGCCTCCATCTGCAGTTCCAGAGGGCACATGTCTTCTCCAAGTTCTCTGCTGTAGTTTCCAGCCCTGTGTGAATCTTGGATGCACTTGGCTGCTTCATATCACAAAAGATACTATGAGCTATGTGTATAAGCTCCTGTCATAGCCTGGAGAACTATTGATCTCATCATAAGGTAGACACCTTCATTTGATCAACTGAATAGCTTTTCAGATTCCACTGACCCTTTATCTAAATAATTTATTTTAAATGTAACTGTAATTTTGCAGATTACCCTGACCAAAATGATTACTATTGACAGAGATGATATGAAGAAAATTGCCATGCATGCCTAAAAAGTCGAGTTCTGTCTGCCTTAAGCTTGTAACTCTTGTGCATGTGAATGGCTACATATCCCACAGCTTTGGAGCATTTTTAGCAAAATGCTCCAGCAAACACAGGGATGTGGGCATACATTTGAGAACTGAGTAAAGATGTTACCAAGAATGTCTTTTGATTCAGTATGTGACAAGTTGTAACTTTCTACTGTTTATTCTCAATTAAAGTGTGTTGATAACTATTTTTCAGTCTCATATATACCTTACCTACTGATAGTGTAATAATGGGTTATAGCAAAAATAGTGATACCCCTCATTAAGGATGGTCTAGTGGTTTCTAACCAGACTCGTACTGGAACATCTGACTTCCCATTTTTTGCAGCTCTTATTGTATCATAGAATCATAGAATGGTTTAGGTTGAAAGGGACCTTTCAAGATCATCCAGTTCCAACCCCTAGCATGGGGATAGCCACAGCAGGGACACCTCCCACTAGACCAGCCTGCCTAGGACCTCATCCAATCTGATCTTGAACACCTCCAGGGATGGAGCATCCACAATTTCCATGGGAAGCCTGTTCCAGTGTCTCACCACCTTCTGAGTAGATAATTTCCTTCTAATTTCTAATCTAAATCTACCCTCCTCCAGTGTGAAAATACACTCTTAACCTTCTAATGCTTCATATAGTGTTTGTAACTTTGTACGTGACCATATGGACCTCCTGGTTATTTCTTTGTTAATACAGGGTATCATAGACAGTAAAAGGCAAAACCAGCAATACAGTTTTCTGGAAAATAACCTGAAAACTGGAAGATGGAAGTCACTCATATGTATTTTTCTCTGCCTTATAGCAACTGATAAATTGTAGTATGTTTTCAAGACTTGTCACAGGACTCAGCAAAAATGTTTCCCTTGTCCTCAGGTTTGCAAAGGGGTTTGGAAATACTGTGAGCAGACAAACAACTAGATGAAATCAAGATTAAAGACAAAGGGTAAAGACTTTTCTCTTGACAGCAAATGTCCCACTGGAGAAGGGATTTTCTTCCAAGGAGTCACATGTTCTTAGACAGAAACTATAATGCCTGTGTGAAATTGCCACCAGTAAGTTCCTATTGAAACAGATTCCTTGGAACCATGAGAAATATGTACTTGGTAAACAAATTAAGAGCCATAGGAACTGCCTAAACACACCCACTACATCAGTGAAATTGCGTCAGTGGTATGCCCCCATCATTCAATCTAGATAAATCTGTGCGTAGAACAGCCAAGGGATGTTTTCACATTGTTGGAGGAAGAACGTGGGAGAAATGCAGTAAATTTTCTTGCTACTTAGTCACCAAATTCCTCTAATTCTGCTGAAAATCACAAAGCAAAATATTGCTATCCTTGGCAGTGGTCATCCCGAAAGGAAAATACACAGCTCACAATTGGCTCAATTCTAGCACTAGAGAGATGAGTGGCAATTTGCTGTTCAATTCACCTGGACAGTGCCTAAACTTTGTTTTAGCATGTAATGATGCTTCCCTGTGGTAGCAACATCTACCTGTGCCTATGTATTTACATATAAATATGCATTTATATTCTCTGCATATATAGGTTTCTACCATTTCTAAAAATATAGAATTCAAATGAAAAAAAAAAGGTGTGGGGGTTTTTTTTTCCAAATGGGTACAACAGACAGTATTAGAGATACAATTAAAAACCTTTAGCTCAGGAGGTGAGGTTTTCCTTTAAGTCAACTGGAAATATTTTAGAAAGGAATCTTACAGAATAACTATCCTCGCTTGATGAATCAGGAAATTGAAGCATAAAAAGAGATAGGGATTTGGCTGTGGCAGTGTTGTTTCAGGTCACTGACAGAGCTGGAAATCAAATCTTCCAAATCTTAGCCCGGTGCCAGCTCAGCTGGATCATGCCTCTCTCCAAGTAGGCAGGTGTAAAGATTGACCTGAACAGCTCTACCAGCCACCTGTCCTCTCTACAAAACCAATCTGATATGGAGATAGGAAAACTTTCAATAACTTTCAAGGATTGTCCATTTGGTGCTCTCAAAAACCTTTGCTGTGCTTCTATTAGTCCTCTCTGCTTTCTTTTAACTCCACTTCTTTAATTTGTTCCCTTCAGTTTTATTCCCACCCCTGCCAAGAAGATACCAGTTTCCAAAGGTTACGTTTCATGATCAGCTGCCAGCAGTCATACTAAAAGTGTAAACTCCTGCTGGTACATGTTGCTTCATCCTAGCACATTGTTCAGGGTATTGGTGGCTGGGACCTGCCCTATTCCCATGTGGTCTCCAGCTGGGGTGCCCTGGCCATCCACTTGTCCTTTAAGCCCAAAGGTGTGGAGTGAGCTCCCCTATTCAGCTTGCTAATTGACTCCCCAGTGGTAACTTATGTATGAAATCATCTCACCTGATTTTAGACATCTCTCACATAGAATCATAGAATGTTTCAGGCTGGAAAGGACCTCTAGAGATCATCTTGTCCAACCTCCCTACACAATTAGAGACATCTCTACCTAGGTCAGGCTGCTCAGAGCCCCATCAAGCCTGACCTTGAATGATGCCAGGGATGGAGCCTCCACCACCTCTCTGGACAGCCCATTCCACTGATCTATCACCCTCATGTTAAAGAACTTTTTTCTAATATCCAATCTAAATCTATCCTCTTCTAGCTTAAAACCATTACTCCTGGTCCTATCGTTAAAACCCCTTTTGAATAGACCTTCCCCTGCCTTTACGTAGGCCCCCTTCAGATACTGGAAGGTCACTATAAGGTCCCCCTGGAGACTTCTTTTTTCCAGGCTAAACAGCCCCAACTCTCTCAACCTGACTTCATAGGAGAGATGCTCCATTCCCCTGATCATTTTGGTGGCCCTTCTCTGGACACGCTCCAATATGTCCACATCCTTCTTGTGCTGGGGGCTCCAGAACTGGACGCAGTACTCCAAGTGAGGTCTCACCAGGGCAGAGTAGAGGGGAAGAATCACCTCTCTTGATCTGCTGGCCACAGTTCTTTTGATGCAGCCCAGGATGTGGTTGGCATTCTGGGCTGCAATTGCACATCGGTGGCTCATATTCAGTTTTTCCACCCACCAGCACCCCCAGGTCCCTTTCCACAGGACTGCTCACCAGTAGCTCCTCTCCCAGGCTATACTGATGGTGCTGGATACCCTGGCTCAGGTGCAGGACCCTGCACTTGGCTTTGTTGAATCCCATAAGGTTCATCTCCTAAAAAGGAACTGTCTGGTTGAAGGTTTGATATCAAGTCTCCTTGTACAGTCAAGGAATATAGACAGGCATTTCCAGACTACTGTTCATCTCAAAGTTTGGAGCCCAGAAAATGTGTGATAAGTAGCCCTCTGGAGATGCCTATGTCTCTTTTTATCGCCTAAAGACAGAGCTATCTAAGTAGGGTAGACAAGGTGTTTTATATTCAGATATCTCTCATTAGGTGATGTAAAACCTACCTTTAATATCTTCACATCCTCTTTTCCCCATCTGTTAACTGGGACTAATGCAGTCATCAGTGGAATGTCGGGTGTCCACATTTATTAATATCTGCAATTATGGGGAGTTCTTTGAATGTATAGCTCTGTGGAAGTATGAAGAACTCATGATTCTCAATGGTGACAGATGGCAATACTGGGTTTGGGCACAGTTTACTGTAAATATTCTATATATTATGTTTTGCTAGGAGGTGTAATTAGGCAGTGAGAAGGTAGGATGACTGCTTACACTGCCTTCACTACAATACAGAGGGTCCAGTTGGTGTTCCTATAAGGGGGAGAAGACTGGTCCAACCTTCCCTACGAGCAGCTGGGCAGGCTCAGCTGGGAGTAGCTGCCAGAGGGTATCATGGGGCAATAGAGGAGCTAGAGACACTGCCAGAAAGGGATGGCTGCAGTGGGACAACCTGTGGGCTCCCAACAGGAGTGGAAGACTGGTTTGTAGAGCAGGATACAGACCAAAAAATATGCTTTTGGGTTTTCTGGGGAGCCAGAAGAAACTATGTGACAGTTACAGTAGCCCAGAAATATGCTGAAAATTACTGGACTAGAAAGCAAAATTGGAAGAGAAGATGCCCCTTGGAAGGACATGGTGGGGAGATTTATTTTTCATCCTTTTAATTCAATCTGTCTCACACAGCAATGATGAGTGTATGTCATTAAAAGAGGATTTTATTTCAATTTATTGTTTTCACACTCAGATAAATCTTGCTTCTGACCATTGCAGTCTTTAGATATCTTTCATGCTTTAAAGTAAAAGCAAGGAAATTTCACCTCTGACTCACATGGAGTCATGTTTTCCTCTCATGTTATCCTCATCAGCATTTATGAACATCTACTACAACCAGATACAGAATCTGATTCAGGTTTAGTGAAAATACACATTTGTCTCCGTTTAGGGCTCA